>CM076579.1:937363061-937963061 GCA_034641835.2 Pinus albicaulis | reverse complement strand
CTCAATCGTGTTGTGTGTGGACCCCGCTAGGCTGTGAGCGCGGGCTCTGTTTGGGTTGTAAGTAAATCTTTGGTATTAATGAATGTGAATTATGGTTGAAGTATCTGTGTGTTATCTGAATTGGTTTTGTTTACTACTGAAGTGCATCTGTGATATTTATTTAAGCTGCAAATGTATCTGTGTTCTAGAATTGGCATGAATATATCTGTGATTTGATATTGGCTATGATTATAGTGTTATATGATGGTATTTGGTAATGCGCACATGGATGCGAATGTACTGATTATATATGATAGCTTGGTTATGGTTATATGCTTATTACACTGTTAAGAGAGCTGCGAATAGACTAGTTCTATGTGAACCTGGTAAGTTATAACACAGATCTGCCTCGAATTACCTACTCTCTCTCAAGGTGCGGAAACCCTGTTCCAACACCCTCCCATATTGCTTCAGGTGAGGCCTTGGCCTGCGCAAGAAGGTCATTGTTGAAAAGGGCGAGTAGTATAGGGGTTTGTTCGAAAACCCTAATCTCTGAACCTGGGTCAAGACCCCTCAAGCCAACACCTAGTAATAGGAAACTTGGATTGTACACTCCACTTCTGGGTCCTTTACATCCTTGGGAGAGTATCTCAATGGATTTTTTAGGAGGTCTTCCAATGTCAAGGAAAGGTCATGATTACTTGTATGTTGTTGTAGATAGGTTTAGAAAAATGTGTCTTTTGATGCCATCTGAAAAACAAATTACAGCTGAACAAACAATTCATATTTTCTTTCAAAATGTATGGGTTCATTTTGGTCTTCCTACTTCCGTTGTAAGTGATCAATATTCCCGGTTTGTTGGGAATTTTTGGTCAAAATTATGGGACATGATGGACACAAAGTTGAAGAAGAGTACAGCCTTTCATCCGCAAATAGATGGTCAGGCCGAGGTGGTTAACAGGAAAATTATTCATCTTCGTAGAGGTTATTGCAGCAAACATCCCAAGTTGTGGGATGAACAATTGCATTACATTTAGCATGCTTACAACATGGCAAAGCATTCTTCCACAAACACATCACCATTTGAGGCATGTCTTGGGTACTTGCCAAGATCGCCTTTGGACTTCATCATTGAGAAATATGTCTCTATAGATGGTCATAGTGACATAGATAAGGCAAGGAAGTTCATTGAGTAAATTCAATTGGTACATAACACAGTGCAAGAACAACTTGAAAACAGTCAAAACAACTACAAGGAAAGGCATAATAAACACCGCGTTGATCATAAATTCTAGGTTGGAGGTGAAGTTTGGTTATATATCAGAAAATAAATATTGCAAGGGGATGGTAAAAAGATTAAGCCAATCCATTATGGTCCTTTTAAAATTATGGAAAATATTGGTAGCAATGCATTTAAGCTATAATTTCCTCCTTATATGCAAATATATGTTGTCGTTAATGTTGAGAATTTGAGATTGTTTGAGCCTCCTTTGATTGATGATCAAGGAGAGCATGTTAAGCTACCATCAATAGATTATTTTTCACCACAATATCTTGATGAACTTCAACAATATCTCATACTTGATAGAAGAACCAAAACTTCAAGGAGAGGAAATGTTGGATACCTTAGAGTGGGACTCAAGGGACAAAATCCTTCCAAGGCCAAACGGATGGAGATCGAAAGAGTGTGGGAGATATACCCTTGCCTACTGAACAATTGATAGTATATTTTGGGGTCCAAAAGGATTATAGTTGGGAGGAATGATCAGAGGCTCAGTATTTAGCTCAAAAATGAAATTTCACATAAATTCTCCAAACCAGAACGAATGCGTAGAGTGTGTCGCCGGGATTGCGATGAAATTCATTTCGTCAAAATCTTACTTCGGATGAAAAATTTATGACCTACAATCAGTTTTCCCAAACATGTAAAAAAAGAGAAAAATAGTGACAAACTGATGACATGGCAGCCCAGTTAGCACTCCAGGTATATCCAAGGAATATTATCCAATTTTAGCCCAATGACACTGTGACAAGTGTCACAGTCAGATTCGCCAGTGAACTTTGGAAGTGAAATTTTTTTACATCTATTTCTAAGGTTGAATGAGATTTTTTTTAGGTTGGAGTAGTCCAACCAAAGCTAGACACATGGTGCAGCCAGAGGCGCTCATGTGCCCCCTATGGTGTGGACCCATCCAACCTTGGGATAGTTTTTGAATTCATCCAATTACTAAATTTCTAGATAGCTATATATTTGGTTGCATATATTTCTATTTCCCTAAGGTCTAAAACTTACATATCTTGAGGACATAATATTTTAACTGGCGGAGCAACTATATGGTGGACAGATAGACTCTAAACTAGTGGGAAAACTATCTATGGCGGATAGACATACTCGACATATGGAAGGGAGACATCTATTATGGTGGACATGCTCTATTTTGGCGGAGGTATTAACATAGCAGAGGACAAACATTACATATGACGAAGCAGAGAATTATATATGGGGGAAATATATGAATATAACCAAATTTCAAAAATTTGGATTTATTATTGAACCACGGAACAAAAGTATGGTGCGGGGGTTGGGGTTAAACCCACGACCTCCCCGTGCTAATCCTCCGCCTTACCACTTTTCCATATGATGGGTCTTAACCCATATAACTTGCCACTACTATTTGAATTGTATCGGTGCCGATGATGGGGGTCCATAGGGGGCTAGCCCCCTCCCATATTTCTTCCTCAGATGACCACAGTGAAAGGGCTAAATGAACCAGTGGGATTTGTGTTAACATAAAACATGTTTATTTAATGTTAATCCGAGATTAACTCCTAATCTAATTTCCCTCAAATCAATGGATAACGCATAGTTAATGACACTCTTATCCAACTAAGCCATCATTAACTATTTGTTAATCTGCTATTAAACTAGTGGTGAACTTGGCAGCAACGCCTTTTTAGGCGGAATTTCCAAATTTACCAGGGTTAGCTGGATTCTTTCCAGATTTGGAGGAGAAATAGTACGTAAAATGGTTTTTTCCATAATTGAGCCAATTTTCAACCAATTTTGGCTCAGGAAGAGTCATTCTTGGTGGATTTTTATGTTTTGGAGCCATTCGAGCAGGTTGCAGAGGAAAAAAGAGATTGTAAACAACATTTTTGCACAATTGAAGCTAATACAAAGGCTCATGCCATGGAAGTCGGACCAAGGAGATGTAGCCCAAGAGGCGTCAAATCCTTCATCAAAAAAATGTGTTATTGATTCAGTTGTCATGGTTTGTTGTGTGTTTATATGTTGATGTTCAAAATTTAGTTTCCATGCTTTTATGTTCATGAATTCATCTTAATATCCACAAGTTTACTTGTTTATCAATCATAAGAACTTCCATAAACCCTTGTACAAGAAGAAAACATAAGCACTTTTATTATAAACCTGAAACTGATATTAGCACAACAAAAACTAACAATCAAATTGAGACCAATATTGCAGACAAGTATGTTCTAGCATTTAAAGAGTAATGTATGCAAAGAAAAGTGTAAGTTAAGTAAGTGTTGATAATTAGAAATGATTAATTTCTTCACTATTATTATTTTTATTAGAATTTTCTAAAAAGAAACATACAAAAAACATAATTATTTTTATGTCAAAAAGCCATGAATTATTAATGGTAAACATAGACATAATCATAATTATAGAGAATGTATTCCCTAATAAAAGAAATTATGACAATTTCATTGTCTAATTTAATCTCTTAAGGTTAACTAAGTGTTATGAAAAAGTTTCAAAATATACTAAATTAGTGTACAAAAGAGAATAAAGAAAAAGTTAATTAACCCTTCAAATACAACTCATAAGGTAAAGAGTGTCTATGGTAGATTAGTTTCACAGCTAATAGTACAAAAATAATATATGAAGAATACAATAAATATCTTTCATACAAGTACAAAAGGTCCTTTGTACATAAAATGCAAACACATAAGACTATAGAATTAATGGAGTAAAACTATATTAAACATCATTAAAGAAAAAAAGTAACATTTTATGAATTTTATAATAGAAAAAAGACTTCTAATTTTACAGTAATTGGTCAAAGAAAACTGTGGTATTCATCTAAACAAGTGTATAGTATTAATGTTCTTGTCTCATAATTACCCCTTTTTAAACAATTACATATCAATCTTAAAAGCCTATAAGGTATAAACATCCTTATAGGAAGTATTTCTTGAGAAATTATCTAATAATTAAATTACAAAAATATTAAAACCTTGGTATCCTGTCTTCGATAAAAGAGGCATGCATAAGTAAAGAAGTAATGACGGTTTTTAGAAAGATATGACCTAGAAAGAAGAATCCAAATATCCTATAAGCAACATAAAAGATCCAAATTATATTCTTTAAGGAAAAAGTTTCATAATTTTCCCAAAGATGTATTTTACTTGGGAATATACAAAGAAATATATATTTCTTTAATGTTTATCAATAGAACATGAAATTGAAAACTAAGCAAACAAAAAGAGAGACGGACTTGAAGGACAATTACTTGAAAGAGATGCATATAAATAAAGTGTTTTTTCATGTCTCTACAGGACCAATTACTATATTTGATTAAAATTTAATTTTATATTTTTTTGTTAAATTTAGAAATATGAAACCTTATTTTATTTCTAAACAATCATGTAAATTCATAAAGGTTTTTAACTCTGTAAAAACCCTATGTTTAAATTGAACAAATATGGAAGAGAATGATATGAGTCATATATATAACCTTTCTTAGGGTTTTAACACTACAAGAATATATATATATATATATATATATATATATATATATATATATATATTTAAAACACTAAGGAAGTTTTAATAGGGTTCTATATAAGAGTTTTACCAAAGAAATATTTTACGACCAAGATTATGAAACTATGTTAATGGCCATGGTGGAAGTCTATAGTAGACCTATTTATAATTATACAAAAACCAATGCAGGGTTGGGGTTTTCATATTTGGAAACCTAGCCATGATATTAACGAGATGAAAGTCAATGAAGACCAGAAAAGAAGAATTTGAGGAATGAATACAAATTTACCTATAGAGGAAAGGAGACTTTTTTTAGTACCGAAACCTTACGAGAGAGATTTTCCGTCGGAAAATCAAAACACCTGGACAAAAAAATGGCTAGAAAAAACCTTATTTCCCTGCAAGAAATGGTCAGGGTTTAACCTTTGTTAAATTAAAAATATCAAATAAAAGCCATAAAATGTTCAAAGGTACGATTCAAAAATATACGTAAGCATGAATGAATATAAAGAAAGTGCAGTGTTGCTAAATGCATCAGAATCATTTAATTGTTGGTGAGATCATTCAGACAAAACCGTGGACAAAAAGGAGTTTAGAATTAAGAAAATAAGTTAGCCATTAAACCTAGAAGCAAGAAGAAAATAAATAGTTAGATCAGTAAAATAAAAGAAGTTACTATGATAAACAAGAGGGTTGCGGGGCAGCAAGTCCCTACCTTAAGCAGTGTAGAGGGATGTGGCGCAGCAAGTCCTTGACTTGAGCAGGGTAGTATATTGACATGTTCAAATAGCTTAGTGAAGGCTATTAACACGTAGACAGAAACAGAATGCCATTGAATCTGTTTTCTGAAAGGCATTGTCTTGTCATTGTAATTTAGAGATCATTTGAAGGCCATTGTCATTCTAATTTAGAGATCATTTGAATCACATCGTATGTTGTTTTAGAGAGTGAAAGCGATGTCTATGTCTTGTTCGGTATGAATAGGAGAATCAATGCTTGCACTTTTTGAAGTAATAGAGAAAAGATAACGTTCACCTACATTGTCTTTATTTTAAATTTTAGAGAACCTTAATAGAAGTTATAGTATTATAATCTTAAATAAAAATATCCAAGCATATTAGGAAATTATACTAGTGCACTCTATTTTAATTGCTCCATTGCGTTGATGATTGTTAAATTTGAGGATTTTTTTTACGAAAAAAAAGAATGTGGCGCTTTCATCCAAAATCGTGAAAAATTTACCACACTATAGTGGAACATAATAAATTTATGGTCAAAATATCTCTCAGTTATTTACAATAAACTTAGCGCAGAAAAATAAGCGTTTAGTTCAGTTATTATGGTGTTTATAAATTTAACCACTAACATCCAATCACGAAAAGCACACCTTATATAACAAATCTTCTTCGAAACACGCATTTAGGGACACAAAGCTAAATTCGAAGATCTAATTCTTTACAATATCGAAAAAACAACTTATATAACAAATCTGCTTCGAAACACACATCTAGGGAAGCAAAGATAAATTCAAAGATTTAATTCTTTACAATACTGAGATAAGGTCACTGAAGTTAGTAGAGTAGTATCTACATGTCAATCGGCCAAAGTGGTGGAACTTGCTCTGCTTTCCCACAATCTTCACTTCGAGATAAAAAATGAATTGAATAGAAACTGCAGCTCACAGGTGAGTACTGCACCTGGGGACTGCACACAAATAGAGAGTACACTCTACATTCATTAATAAAATGATACAACTATAAGTACATCATAAGAAGTAAGAAATTGTAAACAAACTCCTATATCCTAACTTAAGGAGCTACGTTACAACAATGTAACCATTTCTCCATTAATATACAAATAATGTTAATTATTTTCAACTCTCCCCCTTAATGGAGAAAGGATTACTCTGAATTCCTAACACCCCTCTAAACAATTCAAACTTTATTCTCCCAAGAGGCTTAGTAAAAATGTTTGCCATATTGTCACAAGATTTACAGTATTCAACAAATATTTCCTTTCACTGAAGTTTTTCTCGAACAAAATGGAACTGAGTATCGATGTGTTTGGTATTTTTGTGAAATATTGGATTGTATGCGAGCTTGATGGTACTCTGGTTGTCACTTTTAATGGTAGTTGCTACTTTCTGTTCTTCTCCTGCATCATACAGAAGTCTTACTCTTCTCAACCAGATAGCTTCACATGTGGCTGCACACAATACTTGGTACTCAGCTTTAGTTGAAGATAAAGCTACATTACTTTACTTTTTGCTGCTCCATTCTGTGACCCCGGATCCAATGTTGAATGCATAATCTGTGATGGATCTTCAATCATCCAGGTTACTTGCCCAATCCGAATCTGAAAAGCCTGCTAGAGTAACATCAGATGTGTCAGTGTATAAAATACCATAATCACTAGTACCATTAAGGTACCTCAACACACTTTTTTCTGCAACCCAATGACTTTCGAGAGGTTTAGACATGAATTGGCTTAGCACACTAACAGAGTATGCTAAGTCTGATCTAGTTGTAGTTAGATATATCAGACTCCCAACTAGTTGTCTATACATAGTGGCATCCACCTCCTTAGTGCCATGGTCACTGCACAACTTTAGATTATGCTGCAATGGTGTCGATGTTGACTTACACTGCTCCATCCTGAATTTTTCTAGCAAACTTCTGGCATACTTCCCTTGAGTAAGAAAAGTCTGTCCAGGATCTCTCCATACTTCCAGACCTAAGCAATAATAGAGATTTCCGAGATCTTTCATTTCAAATATTTGCGACATATGTCATTTGATTTCTTTTATCAGAGTCTTTGCATTACCTATTATAATCATATCATCCACATACAAGGAAATCAAAATAATTTGCATCTGTTTATTATACTTGGTATACAGATTTGGATCAGTCATGCTCCTATGAAAACCGTGTTTTAAGAAGAATGAATCAATCTTCTCATACCATGACCTGGGTGCGTGTTTTAAACCATATAATGTCTTTTTCAATCTACAAACTACATGTTCCTACCCTTCTTTGAGAAACCCTTCAAGTTCAACTAAATAAATCTCTCCTTTTAAATCACCATTCAGAAATGCAGACTTAACATCTAACTAGTGTAGCTTCCACTTATATTTTATAGCTAAAGAAATTAACATTCTAATGGTATTTAATTTTTATACAGGGGCAAAGGTTTCATCAAAATCTACTCCCTCTTGTTGTGAATAGCCATTTGCTACCAATCTAGCTTCAAACTTTTCTATACTCCCATCTGCATTAACTTTAGGTTTGTACAACCACTTACAACCTATGGGTATTTTTCCTTCAGGCAGTTCAACTAAATCCCAAGTATGGTTTTTAATAATTGATTGAATTTCTTCATTCATTGCAGCGCTCCATTCATTAGATTGACTTGCTTATTTATAGTTTGTGGGTTCTACAACGTTTAAAATACTTGTCATTAAAGCATAGTCTTTCAATCTGGCTAGTAATTGAGTCTGCCTACCTGATCTTCGTGGTAGGGGACTCACCTCAAATCTGTCTGCTTCAAACTTGTACGAGCTTTCTTTATTGACTGCATCATCTGTTTCTTCTTCTTTCTGCTCATGTTGCTGATTATGCCCGCTATTTTCTTCCATGAATAATGGAATGTGCCATTCATTATTACTGTCTTCCTTTCCTTCCTCAACCTGTTCATGAAATACCACATCTCAACTTGCAAATATTTTATGAGTCACGGGATTAAATAAATTGTATGCTTTAAACTCAGTGCCATATCCTACAAATATACATTTCATGGCTTTAGGATATAACTTCTTTCTATCCACCTTGGGTATATGGGCAAAGGCTTTTGACCCAAATACTCTTAAATGAATCACTAGTGGTTTGAATCCATATAATGCTTCAAAAGGAGTTTTGAAGCTGAGACATTTAGTAGGACTCCTATTCTTTAAATAAACAACAATGTTGATGGATTCCTCCCAGAAACCATTTGATAGATCCTTACCTTGAAGCATACTCCTTGCGCACTCCACAAGAGTTTTGTTCTTTCGTTCTTCCACTCCATTTTGTTGTGGTGTATGAGGCACTGTAAATTGTTGAACAATCCCATGATATTTACAAAAATTCATGAACTCTCGCGACCTGTATTCTCCCCCTTGATCTGAGAGGATATTTTTTATGCATTTTCCTATTTGCTTCTCTACCAAAGTTTTAAATTCCTTAAAACACTGAAAGGTCTGACTCTTTTTACTTAAAAAATATATCCAAGAGAATCTAGTGCAATCATCAGTAAACAGAAGAAAATAATATGAACCACCTAGTGACATGGTTTGCATAGGTCTGCATATGTCTGTATGCACCAGCTCTATAATATCTCTTCCTCTTCTATCAATATGCAGAGGAAATTCTTCTCTATGTATTTTCCCTAATGCACATCCATCACAATCTAACTGAACACTATGAAAATTAGGGAGTCCATCGACCATACCTTTTCTTTGAAGTAACATGAGGTCTTGTAAATTAAGGTGACCGAATCTCTAGTGCCAGAGGTTTTTGGCTGTCAATCCTGTTGCAATCATGGCTTGTTGTGGCACGCTTTTGACATTTAATCTGTACAGGGTCCTTATACGCAGTCCTGATGCAACTGTTTCCATCTTGCTGTCATTTATGATGCAACATGTCTTGAAGAATTCAACTAGAAAATCCTGATCTGTTATCATAGATATTGTTGGAGTTCCAGTGTTTTGGCCAAATTGGCAAGACCAAAAGACTGGACAACATCAGAACCACTTTGGGGCCCTAGGATCTAGCCCTCCTAGACTCGGAGAGGGATCTCTCCAATAAAGCAAAGAATGATATATATTTGAAAGCTCAAACTGAGGTATTAGGCTAGGTATGAAGAACAAGGGGTTTTTAAATGATTTGGTTGGTTTTTGGGTTGAGTCGGAGATCATTAACTGAGAAGGCTATGGGATGAAAGGAACAAAGCAGCAAGATGTTTCTGCAAAAGAGGATAGGTTAAGAATGTGCCATCCATTGGGCTATGGAGTCATGAAAGGGGATTACTTGCAAAAAAAATAGCCAAGGCTTTCATAGGGCAAGTCATCTATACTAAAGGATCTCTATAGATAGATGGTGAAGTGGAACAATAAGGAAGGAAGGTGAAAGAAGGAGAGAAACAAATTTCTGTCTGGAGATCAGGTCAGTGTCATTTAAATCTAGACCTGCTTTGACCTACTTAGAGGCAACTCTCAATAAAGTTACAAAGGGCAGCTTTAAGATCAGGTCATAGGTCATTTAACTCCAGGCCTGCTTCAGCATATTCCAAGAGAAAAACAGAGATAAGATTTAACACAGAACTAGGCTTAAGGTCATAGAAGGGCTTTTAACCTTCAATGCTTTGACACTAGCTCCAAGGGATCTTTGAAAGGCCAATCTGTTTGAGAAAGACTCCAGTGGACAGGGCTTACACTAAATCCCCAGTATCCCAATTCTTCCAGCTTAATCCCAGCAAGAACATCTAAGCAGCAAACCCCGAATTCACACATCAGTAAGCATGGGCCAGACCAACATCTTTAACTTATTAAATTACATGAAATTGCTCTCAAACTCACATTAAGCAGAAAACATCAAAGAAAAGAAGAGAAGTGGGCATTAGGGTACCATGTAGGGGTATATCCTAAGCCTAATTTACTGATTCCTATCAGAGAATAAATGGACAACATGATTAAATGAAATAAGAGAAACATCACCCGTAATGTAAACCAGGATCCTGTGAAATTTCTTGATTAATTGATGTGCAAAACCAGTCACATACACTGAGCTCAATAGCTGATACAATCCAAACTTGCTCCTCCCAGCCTACTAAATTACAGACTACTCAGCTACTTCTCCCAAAAACTGTTCTAACAGTCGAATGAATCCCTACAACTAACAACAAAAACAACAACCTTTACAATGCGTTCTCCGAGAGTTCTTATAGGAAAAAGAAAAGAAATAGTAGTAAATGTACATTTAATTGGTTCATTAAGACAGAGTGGAGGGAGAAGATCGAGCCCACTCTGCTTAATAGCTCTGCATCACTGTATGTACTCTATGGCATGGTCTAGGAGTCTTTATCAGGTCGATATTTGACCTCAGATGTTTCTTTGAAGTCCTTTCTGGCTGTTCGGTACTCTGTATTGTCTTCTGGGATGAGTAACATGGATAAAAAGTCTGCAGGTCTCCATACTTCCCATAACTGTTGTCCTGACAGTATTTAGAAACTTCCGTCAGTGAAATAACCCTTCAGAGCTCGAGGAGACACGGAGACTTCTGTCAGAAGGTGTACTATCTGGAGAAAAATGTTCTGCTGATGTTGAAAGCACTGATAGGACTTGACAGTGTGCTTAATCTTCAAATTTCACCTTTATCCTTTGAATATGGGATTAAAGCGTTAAATATTTAATTACGGGCTCAAATCCCTTTAATCTCTACTGCTGATACACTGGGCTACTGCTGTAATGGCCTCTCTGCGTTTTGAATCACAGTGATTGTGATTATGGTAAACAGAGTGAATTGACCACTCTGTATATCCCTGCATAGATGCAATAAACTGTTAATAAATCCAGGGGAGGTGGCAGAGAAATGTTGTGGAGGCCTGTGAAAAATGGTGGCAGAATGGTGGATGTGGCGAAAACGGGCAAAAAACGTTGCAAAACAGTGAAGAATGACCTGGTGGAGATTTGCGGTAAGGGAGGTCACAGACCATTGGATTAGAGGGACGACCTATGATCAACGGTCAGGATCGTGGATGGAGGTGTTGATAGTGAATTGAGCGGACGAATAACACTTTAGTGTTAAAACACCAAAGTTTTAAACTTTGGGCATATACAAAGGAAACAGACGAAAATACGTGAAAGCAGGGCCATTTGATGGTGGGACCTAGCGAGCGGAGGGCGATTAACTGAGAGTTGTTGGATCGCATGAGGTGATCAACGGTTGGGATCTTCCGGAGAAATACTATGGAAGCCCGATGAAGAAAGATGGGTGGAGAAACGCGATGTGATATGGGTCATCAATTTGGTCAGATGGACGATGGAGATTGATTATGGTGGTTACGGGGGTAAAAGCAGAGGAAAGTGGTTTCAAGAGGAAAACCAGCAGTGTCGCGCAGCGTTGAGGGCGGTAAGTGGAATTGGCAAAAATAACGCGATATGCTTCATTGAGTCACACGTGGCAAAACAAAACCGCCCATTTCGCGTTTTTTCTGGGCATTAAACCTAGGGCGCAAAAAAGATGCGAAAATGAACGTTGGTCGTCGGATGAGGGCACTGTGATCGGAAGATGCGGGTTGGAGTGCGAAATGGGAAGATGCGCGGTCAGTTAGACGATGAAAAGTTAAAGGCGGGTTTAATCTCGACCGTCAAATCTAAAGAACGGACGGTCTAGATTAAAAGGGAGGGCGGAAGGCAAAATGGGTGAATAAATAGCGGAGTGAAAGAGAGTCGTTGGATCAAACAAAATCAACGGTGGAGATCTAATCGGAAGGGGAGACAGGCAGGTGTAGTGAGTCGGGAGCGATGAAATCTGGACCGTTGGATCTCGAGAGATGAACGACTGTGATCGGATCGGAGGATCGCAATCAAAGGAGACAGAAGGAGGGGACGCTTGGGTATGCGTGATGCAATTACGCACTAGCCATCCGATCTAGAACCAGATCGATGGCCCACATTCAATCGAAGGGGTGACAGGAGAGAAACAACGGGTGCGGTGCGATTAGCGCTGGGCCATCAGATCTATATAGATCAACGGCTCAGATCGCAGTGAGAGCCAATATAACAGCATTTCAATCGCATTGGAAGTTTTAAGAACCAAAGGGAAACTGCTCTCAACCGATCTTCCGATGCAATAAGCGCTCAAGGGCTTAGCGCTTGGCCTTAGCACCCAGTTGTATGGTGGGGAAGTGGTTAAAGGGGCTGGCCGAAAGGGGCTAAAGCCTATAGTGTAAAATGTGGGTTTTTAGCTTAAATTCAATGTATTTTAAGGCCAAAAGAGGGATTCAGTAGAGAGGATAAAGGGTGTTTAGGACCAAATAAAGGATATTATAAGGCTTAAATAGGGTTCTGAGGAGATTTATAGGGTTAATGGGGAATTTGGAGGAATTTGTCAAGGGGAAAAAGGTGATGAAACAAAGGCTTAATGGGGATAAAATAGAGGGAAATGGAGACCTTTTTTGAGCAAAGTTCTTCCACGGACAGAGAGACTCTTTAACTGGAAACAACAGTGAGGATTTAGAAAGGGAAAAGGCACAAGGAGGCTTCAAGGATGATGTGTTTTCAGAAGGAATGCATTCCTTGAAGACTCCAAAACATTTTAGCCCCCTATTTGCTTGTCAAAAAATTCATAAGGGGCTAACAGATACAGAGATTAGTTTTTTCTTAATCTCGGGCACATACATCACATTCTTAATATGTCTTATGTCACCGCTAGGTAACCTTACCAGAATATCACCATACCCTTTTATCTCATATCCTCTGTCATCTCCTAAAAAAAATTTAGATCCACATGAAGTTTCTTCAAGAAATTCAAACCATTCTTTCTTACCTGTCATATGTGAGGATGTGCCAGAATCGACATACCATATGTCACCCTCATCTTCCTTAGAAGCTAAAATAGCACAATCAGCTACAAATAGTCGAAGTTCATGACTATGGTCTTCATCTTCATCAACAAAATATCCTTTGTGCCTACTCTGCTTATTCCTTGCTTCATATGTTTTCCTCTTAAAACAAAACTTAATTTGGTTACCAATTTTCCCACAGTAAAAACGTTTAATGCCTCAAAAAATTGTTTGCAAACATACCTCTAAATGGTCTCTTTTGAAACGTGCTACCTCCTCTCTATTACTATTGTTGTTGTTGTTGCTTCTGTGGTTGCTGTGGCTGCTTCCCTTTAAATTGTTGCCTCTTCTCCATTATAGCAAGATCGTCATTCTGCGGTCTTAAATTCTACCGCCTCTCTTCTTCTTGTAGAAAAATTCCTATCAATTCTTCAAATGCAGGGGGTTTATCCCTTGCTGCCAATCCTGTGATGAGCATCTGATATTCATCCTTCATTCCATTCAATGTGATTGTGACTAGATCAGAATCAGACACCTTTTCTCCGATGTCTCCCAATCTGTCCTTCAGGTCTTTAACCCTTGCAATGAATCCAACAACAGATTCATTTTCTTCCATCCTCATCGCAAACAACTTGTCTTTAAGTGACAAGATGCGATTTGTATTTTGTGTCTGGTATAGATTCTTAAGCGTCGTCCAAATCTCAGTGGACGATTTGCCATCTCTAATGTGTGGGATAATATTATCCTTGACGGACATCTTAAGTATGACTTTTGCTTTGTTCTCCCTTTTATCCCAGTCTTGTATAAGTGTGGTTGTTCCTGTTACAATATTTGGTTTTTGCTCATCGCTTGTGACAATCGACCACGCATTTTCTCCCTCAAGCAATGTCTTTAGCTTGAATTTCCAATTGGTGAAATTGGACCCATTGAGATTGCTAGACTCGTTGAGATATGTTTCTATGGTATTATTCATACTGAACCGATCAGCTTTCAGATCCTCTGATGAAACCAACTGAATAATTACAAGCTATACTAACAGAAATTCAATACATACCAGATCATGATTATAGATCTGCCATCGACGTGGCTTGATCTTGTGACTGCAACTCAGATCCTCCACTGACCTGAGGTTTAATGTGTATGTGACTAAGATCTACCACCAACGGGCAAATCCCATGTACAGAACTGCCAACAAATGTGTCTGCGACTCAGATCTACCACCAACAGGTAAATCCCATGTGCAGAACCACTAAAAAATGTGTCTGCGACTCAAATCCACCACAAACGGGCGAATCCCATGTGCAAAACTGGCAACAACGTTTGTGACTCAGATCCACCACTAACGGGTGAATCCCATGTGCAGAACTGCCAAAAAAGAGATCAACGCTTTTCTGAGGCAAATATCCGCGCTAAAATAAAATTCGTGTAAGGCACCAAATTGGCACAGGTATGGCCCTAACAGTTGCACCTTTTCGACGCGACTGTCAGCAGAAAAAGCACGCCAACCCTCTCGTGCTTAGAGAATAAAAAATCATCTCAGACTTGTGAGTAAGGTGTTTACTGCAGTCCACCTACTCCTATGAGCAATGAAGCTCCTGTGTGCACCGTAGCCATGAAGGCTCTGTAGTCGTGAAGGCTCTGTAGCCGCAAAGGCTCTGTAGCCACTTAGGGCTCTCAAAAACAAATCAGGCTCACCAGGTTTGAGCTCTAGTACCAAGATAAAAACTGAATTGAATAGAAAATGCAGCTCACAGGTGAGTACTGCACTAGAGACTACACACAAACGGAGAGTACACTCTACATTCATTAATCAAATGATACAACTATAAGTACATCATAAGAAGTAGGAAGTTGTAGATAATGTAACCATTTCTCCATTAATATACAAATAATATTAATTATTTCCAATTCTTTGTCCCTCCACTCTCCTCTCATTTTACCCTCACATCATATCATCCAAGAAACAAAGTGGAATTGAATTCCTTGAGAGAACATAAAAGTGTCACATTTTTCAAAGTAATACCCTGGAGAAAGAACATGCCAAACACTTTAATGTGTCGGCACACATGCAGAAGCACACGATAAAGTGGGTATGCTTTTTGGCCACATTCCTAAACTGACAGAAAATCATCCATGCATGTTGACCATGTCATTTGAGCAACTGTTACACCTGAAAATGACATCCTGCATCGATGTTCGCCAACACTTTCCCCATACACCTGCTAGAGAAAGAAAAGGAGATCGTAGCACTGTTGTGCAGGATTCAGGTTTCATCAATTCAATTGTAGTTGGGTAAATACAGGTAGCACTCCATCTCCTAGTGTGAAGGCAGTAGTAAATAAAGTTTATAATGAGGTGTATCGCCACATGCTCGTAAGTAAAAGTTTCATAGATATTTTGTATCTCCAAAGATTAATAAAACAAGATTATTGTGAATGTTGTAGAGTGACTACTACTACTTTTTGAAAGGCAGCATGTTTCAGGGATTTTCATTCGTGCAGGATACGCCAAGCTGCTCCATGACTGTTTTAGACTTGAAGATAAACCAAACTATTTTCGGTGTTGTTGGGGCTTGATTCATCATCCGTTCCGCTATTAGAGCCTTGTTCCTCTAGGTCTCTCAATGCAAAGTCCCTTCCCCGCTTCACTCCACCTATTTGGTTGCCAGGGGTGTGCAAGAAGCAAGAAATCGAAATGAGGAGCTTGCTCAAAACTTGCAGGAAGATTGCCCATAATTTGCAGGAGTTTGTGTCAACATTTCACTAGGTGCAAGAGTTTGCCTCTTTGATTATAAGATTGGCTGGTTCGGCCGCTCCGGTTTGGGAATTCCATGGATGCCAGCAGTCTTTGTTCGGTGGCTTGACAACTCTGATTTCGTCTAGAGACCATTGTTCCCCTGGAATCAAGCGTACTGTCCTCGATCACTAGTAAATTTATATCCTTCTGTGCAGATTTATCATTAGAGGGAATTTGAAAGGATGGAAATGCTGAAGCCCTCTGCAAATCAAGAGATATTGACAGAGGCATCTGCAAGCACACACACTATTTCTAAAAGTGTTAATATCAATACTAGTGTCAGTGAAAATAATATGCAAATATAAAAACAAATAAAGTGATTTTATAGATCATTTGGAATATTATTTAGCAAGAAGGGACGACGTTGAAAAGGTCTTGAATATTTCCAGTTACCCTGCCAAAAAATTATGGCTTCTTCTGCAGTCTCTAAGGATTCCCTTTTGGCAAAAAGGCTGAAAAATTTCGATGCAAGTCTTGGAGTTAACAGAAAATCGTTCAGACTCTTAAAGTTTATACAACATTACAATGCACTAAAGAAAATTCACGTAGTTGATCAAAGCCAACGTAATTGACGAGCGTCGTACTGTGCCAAATTTTAGATGATTAGTGCTTAGAATGGCTTAATAGGTTTCTCTGAAAGTATTGGGTTGAAGGGATTGCAGATATCTCTCCTTAGGAAAAAATAATTTGTTCACGCATCCAAAATTTCTATTGTGATTGGAGAAGCACTTATTTCAAACAAGTATGCTGTCGAGATTAGCGAGTTACGAGAAAAGAAGGTTGCAAAGGTAGTCTCCATCATACAAGAATTTGTTGATGGCTTGCTGGATTTGACAGACATTCGCAATGGAAAAGGAACCTTGTCGAATCCTCTTCTCCATGCAAGTGCAGGATTGCTTTCTGCTCTTATTAGTACAAAAATAAAACTAGTCAGTGTGCTAATCGTGATGTGAGATTGAGGTGATCCTTTCTTTTCTCACATTCTCAAATTTTTCTAGTAATGACTGATGTCCATAATTAAAAGCTTATAAATTACACTTGTAGCTTTTGAACTTTTAGTTTGTAGTTGCTTTAGATAACATTCTTTACTAGTAAATGAGGTGTTGAAAAAAAACAGAAAAACATTTTCTGCACTAGATTGATAAATTCTAAATTTCTGTATTGATTGGTATATTTAATTGAATATTGTAATCTCAGAATTATTTAGTCCAAGACAATATGGCCTTCGAATGGATCAAGGATTTGGAAATAAAAAAATTGTAACTCAGCTAGTCTTGTAACTGTGGATCATTAGTATTGTATTAATTAGTATTCTATTGTAAGTCTTGTAACTGTGTATCATTAGCATTGTATTAATTAGTATTGTATTTTACCTGGATGTGCGCTTATGTGTATCTCAATTTATACCAATTACTTTCAAACCCAACAAGCATAAAGAGGATAATTAATTTCAACATTGCAAGGAAAAATGCCCCCTGCAACAAAAGGACGCGGAGGAAGCCAAACCAAGTCAATGCCCCCTGCAAAAGCCAAGCCAATTCCCCTGCAACAAAAGGAAGGAAAAGAGGAAAAGAGAAGGTCACTGAACAGATACAGGGGAGCTAAGTCTTTTTATAAAGTATATTTGCATAGTAGTGTAGGTGAACCTGGAACTATACATGGAACACGAAATTTGCATGTATGCGGCGATAGTTATAAAAATTTTCATGTGTGCGGTGGCAGTTACAAGGCGATGTGAAGTTACAAGGCCGTGTGAATTGTGAA
Organism: Pinus albicaulis; assembly: GCA_034641835.2. Classification (NCBI taxonomy): domain Eukaryota; kingdom Viridiplantae; phylum Streptophyta; class Pinopsida; order Pinales; family Pinaceae; genus Pinus; species Pinus albicaulis. The sequence continues at coordinate 937,945,132 of CM076579.1, read as the reverse complement.
ATAAGGCATCCTACCATAGCCATTATTCTCTTAACATAAAATTTTTGGGAATTAATGCTATCATTAGTTCTATTACTTCATTTCAGTTTCATATTTTTTTCATTAATCATAAGTATTCTAACTTTGGCCTCACGTCTTTTCTAGCCTGCCTTGATATGAGGCCAATAAGATGATGATTTCACTTAATGGCTGAAAGTATGAAAATGATTTCAGCTATTTCAATGATTCCTTAAAAGGAAAAATGAGTTCATTGATATAAAAATAAACTTTGTATTAAAACTCAAAATACTTATCAGTTTTCATGTTCAACTAATTGGCTTTGAAAAAATTATTACTATAGTCTACTCCTCGAAGGGGCAGGGACTAATAAGAAGAAAACTCCCGTGGAGTATAAAAAAAAACATTTGTAAAACATACCTTCAGTCATACCACCAGGAGGTGATTCCACATTTTTTTTCCCATTCAATAGAATGATAGAAATAGACCGGTAAAAGTTAGGTTCCTTTGATGGAAAATGAATAGAAATGGAAAACGGTTAAGGTAAAGAAAATTTGCAGAGCCAATGGAACTATGTTCAAATTCCAAAGGAATGAATGAACTAACGAGTCAATGGACAATGTAGTCATTCAAAGCAAATAAAAACCCTAATATTTGTAACTCATGGATCATTTAAGGATTGATCTCAATTGTTGATAATAGGGTTGCATAAGCCTTTGTGTTAAAATCATGGAAGGATAGGTGGATGTGGGAATACTTTCCATGTACCTAGAAAAGTATAGAACCATTTTATTTTTAATATACCACATTGAACCCAACAACAGAGGTTATGAAATCTTATAATTGGAATCCTCGCATGAAAATAACGCGTAACAATATAAGGTGGAATTTATTTGTTTATGTATATAGTAAAATATACAAGTGCCACGACTAAATTAATAATTCGAAGCTATAATATCTAGGAAAGGTCTATGTTGGAAGTGTTAAGTCCCAGATTGAATAAGGGACACCAAAAGTTTTAATTAATGTGAATATGTGGTAGGGAAATTAAGCCTTAGCGATATATTTGAACCTTTATCAACTTAGTTTAACACGAGGACCTATAACAATTACATAATAAACCACTTTTTGGGATATAATTTTAGGATAAATGAATGAAATACAAAAACTTAACCTAGTTAAGGAATGCATATAAGAACATGGATGTGTAAGTTGTATATGGTCTCCATGATAGAAACAAACAATCTTAGGAATATTTATTATTGTATATCATTGAGAAGTATATACTAATAATAATATAATATTTTATTATTTTTTTTTGAGTTAAAAAAAATGGATGTAGTGAAAGTGGGTTTGTTACAAATGGTCTCCGAACAAGGTTACAACATGGAGTTTTTTATGAGTCTTTACTAAAATATTATTTTTTGTGTAACATGAATAAATCTAAACTATTATAGAAAGATAAATTGAAGAATGACTGAAGATAACAATAAAAAAAACTTCTAGAATTTCACCTAGAGAAGGTGAAGAGCATAATACTCAGTTGGGAATGATGGGAGGAGAAAATGGAAATGTAGATAATCATGAATCTGAGATGTTATAAGTAGTTTTTAGTTTAAAGGAATATTTAGAAAATATTAAATCTAATCAAGAAAAGTCTTCGAGAGCATGGGATGAACAAGAATATATAAATGGATACATACTTAAAAGATTGGATGAAAATAGAGGCAGAAGCAGAGAAAACTCATAGGAAAATATTCAGAAATGAGTCACCAGTTAGAATTGAATCTATAACTTCTAGTGAGAGCCAAACACTTAAGTTTCATGATTACATGAATTAACAAAATTATGGAAGTAGTGTTTATGTATTCAAGAAGAAAAAGGTTATGTCTGAGTTACTAGGTGAATTTAAGAATATCATACCTCTGAAATTTGATGGGGAATCGGAAGAGGGAGTAGAAGCTCGGCTTGTAAATATGTCAAAATATTTCGAGGTATACAATTACCCTAGTAACTTGAAGGCCGGATTGGCTACATATAAGCTAACTAACAAAGCAGCCTTATGGTGGGAGGAGATTAAAGCAATACAGAAGATTAGAGTAAAAATTTAACCCCGAAATTATTTAAAAGGGAATTTAAATAGAAGTATTCAACGGAAATATATAAATTCAATGAGAAGGCCAAAGAGTTCGATGATTTAAGACTAGGAAAATCAACCATAGATGAATTTGTGAATAAATTTATGAGCCTATTGAGGTATGTACCATACCTGAAAGAAGAAAAGGAAAAAATACTAAGGTTATTGTTTTTATTCCTTTTTACTACAATGAGAGGATTGAATATGACAATCTAAAAACAATGGATGAAACAATATGGAAGGAAAATCTATTTTATAACCAGAAGAAAAAAAAAAGTGACAATTCATATAGTTAGATGGAAAAGAAAAATTAGAAGTTTAATGATAAGAAAAATATATTTAAGACACCTTATTTTTCCAATAGTTTTAAAAGAATTCAAGGTGGAAACTACAACAAAAATGTAAATTAGTAGAAATACATGAGTAAAAAAAGTGAGTAGGGAACAGGAACAAGAAACAAGAACTTTGTTGAATCAACTAGGCCACTGATCAAGCGTTAAATTTGTAATGAAAACCATTTGTGGAGGGACTGTATGAAAAATCATTTGAATATAAAAGAAACAATAAATAATATTCGAGAAGCATCTACAGTTAAGGATGTTTCTTGCAATATTTCAAGGATTAGTGCACATTGGATGATAGATAAGGACATTTCTTGCAAGATTTCAAGGACTACTGTGACATTACATGATATATAGGTTGATCATCAATCCACTATGGTGGAGATACAAGTTAAAATATTTGGAAAAAATGTAGTTTTTTTAATTGATTCTAGTTCTACTTTAAGTTATATTTTTCCTGTTGTAATTGAAAAATGTGGAATTAAAAAGAAAAAAGTAAAATAAAGCTCGGTTATTGAAATTGGCCACAAGAAACAAAGGAAGAGTTACTGAAATTAGTAAATATTGTTCAATAGAGTTGAATGGAATGCATATTAAATTAAAATTGAGCATTCCTCCTTTGGGACCTTATGATATCCTTATTAGCATGGATTATCTATAACCACACATGGTGATCTTGAACTTTTTAGAAAAATATTTGACATGCATCAATGATGAAGGGGAGAATTTTACAGTAAAGGGGATGACAAGATCCATTTATGTGAGGAAAATTTATTCTTTACAGTTAAATAAATGTGCTAAAAAGGGATGCCAAATGTTCGCAGTTTAGATTGAATACCTTTATAGAATCAATCATAAACCATTTGTATAGAATTATCCTATTTTATAAAAATATAAGGATGTATTTCCTGAATACACCTATGCAATAGCATGTGCTTGTATAGTTGAAACTATTTGCTAGGTGCACATGAGGGGAGAAATCACTACATATGGAAATTGAAAACACAAAAGCTTCACTATAGACCATATTATATAGGCGTTACCATTGAACTTATTCCCAGAGAAGTCCCAATATATAAATCCCCATATGGAATGAGTATTCCATAATTGATGGAATTAAAAATTCAGCTACAAGAACTGCTAGACACGAAATATATAAGACCTAGTGTGTCGCCTTGAGTTGAACCGGTCTTATTTTTAAAATGAAATAAAAAACCCTTATACTTTGTATATATCATAGGAATCTCAATAAAATGAAAATAAATGATAAGCATCCCTTGCCCAAAATTAATGACCTTTTTTATCAGGTCAAGGGAGCTTCAATTTTTTCAAAATTTGAGTTAGAATTTAGGCATCACCATATTAGAATAAAAGACAAGGACATTCACAAATTAGAATTTAGGATACAGTATGGGAATTATGAATTTGTTGTGCTTCCATTTAGACTCACTAATGCATCAACCACTTTTATTTATTTGATGAATAGTGTACTCAACCCATTTTTGGACAAATTTTCCATTGTATTCCTAGATGAATTTTTATTCTTTTCAAAGATTAAATAAGAACATGAATAATATTTGCAAATGGTTCATTAAACACTTTGAGAAAATGAATTTTATGCTAAGTTTAACAAGTGTTGATTTTATTAGAAAAATATTCACTATTTAGGCCATGTGGTATCTGAAGAAGGGATTGTTGTGGATCTAGAAAAGATAAAGGCTATAATGGAATGGCTAGTGCCTAAGGATGTAGTTAATATCAAGTCTTTCATGGGAATTACAAGTTATCACAAAAGGTTGACAAAGTTATTTTCCAAAATACATTCCCACTCACTTCTTTACAGAAAAGGGTAACTAAGTTTGAATTAAATAAAAAATGTGGCAATTTTTAACTACTATTGCAACTTTGAAACTAGTTGGTCCCAACAAAGACTTTTTATTTTGTGTTGATGCATGTAAATAAGGTTTGGGGTGAGTTCTAGTAACACAAGAAGGAAATGTAATAAGTTAGGAATATCGAAAGCTAGCATCCATAATTTATGAGAAGGACTATGCTACACAATCTAGAACTAGCATCCATCATTCATGTTTTAAAAATCCGGAGGCACTATCTTATAGGGAGGAAATTATAGCTAAAAACCAATAATTTCAATCTCAAATATCTATTTGGCCAACCAAACCTAAATTCTAGGAAAGACAAATATCTTCCATTCCTTCATGAATGTGAATTTGAAATCATACACATTAAAGGGAAAGAAAACAAAATAAAAGATGCTCTTAGAATAAAATAAAATTAAATATGTGTTGTCTCTTCTAATAGTTGGCAAACAAATATGACTGAAAGGGTGAAAAAAATTTCCTATTTTGATTAGGGATATGTAAAAATTAAGGAAAGCATTCATAAATATGATACACAAGATGTAGAAAAGAGTGATTTTTCAATAAATGATGAAGATTTGATAATGTATAAGGACAATAGTTACATGCCTAATGACTCAAATATAAAATTATTGGTCCAAGATGCACTGCATAAGAATCCTATAGTTGGACATCTTGGTTATGATAAGATAATAACTATGTTAATAAAATATTTTTACTGGCCTAACATGAGAGTAAAGACAAAAGAATATGTAGCCAAATGTTTAGAATGTCAACAGGTTAAAGCTTCTCATCAACAACCAACTATATTATTACAACCTTTACCCATTCTAAAATGGAAATGGGGGATAATATCCATCGATTTCATTAATATTCTACCAAAAACAAGGAAACAACATGAATCTATAGTATTGGTGTTCGAAAAACTTAGTAAGGCAACACATTACATCCTTATAAATTCTACCTTCAAATCCATTAACATAATAGAAATATTCATGAAGGAAGTATTTAGATTGCATGGTATTCCTAAGGTTGTGATTTCAGATCATGATGCAAATATTACTTATATGTTTTAGAAGGGTTTGTTTCAGAGCATGGGAACAAAACTGAATTTTAGCACATATTATCATCCTCATATTGATGGTAAAATAGAAAGGACCAATCAGATATTAGAAGACATATTGAGAATGTATGTCATGTATAGGCCCACTAAATGGGGACACTATCTCCATTGAGTTTAATTTTCCTACAATAACAAATATTAGACTTCATTAAAAATGAGTCTTTTTGAGGTGATTTATGGGTGATGATGTAAAGTACCTATGAGTTGGGATCATACTAAAGATAGGTTGGTGTTAGGTCTGGATATGCTAAAAGATATGGAAGAGATAGTCAAACATGTGAAATTTTTTTTTAAAACAACTCAGGATCGATAAAAGAGTTATGCAAAATTAAAAACAAAAGAAAAATAATTTAATGTGTGTGATCATACTTACCTGAAAGTGAAACCCAAGAGGGGAACTCTTAAACTTGGTAGTTGTACCAAGCTATGACCTAGATATTGTGGACCCTTTGAAGTATTAACAAGGATATGACTACTGGCCTATCAACTTTCTCTTCCAGCAAACATAAAATTTCATAATGTGTTTCATGTATATTTACTAAAGAAACATGTACATGACCCACCTCACATAATTGATTGGAATGTTGTACACGTTGAACTAGAAGGAGATTTATTGGTAGAACCTTGATGTATTCTAGATTAGAGGGAAGTCACACTCCAAAATAGAAACAAAGCCCAAGTTAAAGCTTAGTGGAAGCATTTCAACTAAGAGGAGGCAACATGGGAATTGGAAGATGCTTTTAAAGAACCAGATCCATACTTATTTTGAAAGTTGGGATGAATTCCACAGTTTTAGAGTAGACAATAGGATAGTGTCAAACTCAAGTGGTGGATGATGTTTATATTGTAAATTTGTATATGATTTGTTAATGCTTGGATTTGCATCCCGCCTACCTCACCTATTTTACTATGTTTTCACCTCATCTCCACCGATATCACTGGCCTCGCTTTGTTTTCTCCATTCTCGCACTTATATTTCACTAGCCTCGTCATTGACTCTATATATTTTTATCCTTTATATTTTAACTCCACAAAAATATATGTCTTTTATTACTTTATTTAAAATATATTTTTATTTTTAAATAAAATAATTAAAGATTATAAAATTAAAATATATGTTTTAAATATGTCTTTTATTATTTTATTTAAGTTATAAAAGAAAACGATATTTCTCTTTCAGTGAATGTGGTATATTCCCCATCGTGTAAACAAAAAAAGCACCTCAAATTCAACAACTTGCAATTTCCAAAGTGCGATGACAGAGGTGCTACGCAATGGCAAGGGGAGTGGCAAGAAACATGATCACAATTGCCAATGGATCTGCGGATGAGGTGTTGATTATTAAGAGTGTGATCCATAAACACTTCAATGCTATGATAAAGGGTCTTCCTAATCCAGATTATCTTTTCCAAGGTGTGGTCCTTTGAAGAGGTGCGAAAGGAATTGGAATGAAATCTATAGAATTAGAACTTTCCATGCATGATACAGTTGATATATATGGCTTCATTGTAGATCCACATTACACATAATGGACATGTTATTTCTCGATCCCACGCAAAGGGAATAATCCATTGCAGGGATGAGCCTATTATCAGCTTCTTAAATGCCTTGGGATCTTCATAATCCATTCACAAATGTGAGAATAGAGAAAATACGATTGGTTGAATGCTCCTAGCTGAGAAATGAATAATGGGACTTATATTGCCGTAATGAGGTTAAAGCATTTCCAAAATAAGCACCCAGAAAGTGTTGGGAATAAACAAAGTTTTGTAATTTGCAACTTATGTGAAGCATTTGGTAATGAAAATTGAGTTTAATGGAGATGAAAAAAATACTGTAGCCCTTTCTTGAGATGGAATTCATTGATTGTTTCAATAGCCATCCAAGACAAACCAATTTTTAAGTACATGGTGTCATGTTTGTTGTGATGTCACAATGAAACAACCTGGCACAATTGGAGTCCTTGTTCACCATACCCTTCTTGGAAAATATTTGTATTATAGTGAGGTCACCTCTAAATGTTGAACAAAAAATGATGAAATTAATGTCCTTAGTCAAGTAGAACCCAAAACCAAAAGAATTGATTATACAAAATTCCCAAATGAAGAACTGCCAAAGGTTATCAAACAACCACCCAAGTCAAAGATGAAAATGATAGGAGGCTTTCATTGCATTTGAAGGTTATTAATTTGACATAACAAGAGCTGAACATAGTAGATATCCGAGTTGGGTTAATTGGAGCACTACATTTTATGGATGGATTGCCTTAAGATTTTTGATATTTGCATCATATTGTTTCTCAGGAGCCATCTCTTACCAGTGTAACTGTAGGCATATCTGGGTTTGAGTGATGTGCACTTTGGGTGCATGTTCTCTATTATCCTTTCTATGGAATGACAGTTGTTGGAGATGTTGATGATGGATAATTTTTAGAGGAGGATTGTACACATACAGTGAGACACAGGAGGAAATCAAAACCAAAATTTTGGGAACCTGTAGTTTAATGTGCCAACCTTTTATAATAATGGTTATTGAACTTCTTTTGCCACAAAAATGCTCACTTGTTGAGTATTTTCGCATATGGCCAAGCCTTATTTCAATACTGGAGTTCACGGGTGCCTATACCTATGAAGGAAATGGTTTCAATCAACTACTGCTCTTGAGAGTGAAGCCCCACCATTTCTCAGTGGTTTAAAGTCCCTTCCATCAAAACCTTTTCTTCAAGTGTGCTCTCATATTCTTCGTACTATAGAAATATTTCAACTGTGCTATTCTTCAAGGACTTGGTATGGAGGTTTCTTGGGCATGATGATTATCGGTGCTAGTAAAGTAAGAAATAATGTTGACCTTGGAAATGAGACTACCAAAATGATGTGCAATTTTGTCCTTCGAGCATTAGATGCTTCTATCTTTAATGATATAAGTGTTGATTTTCAAGAGTGGTTAGATGATTTCACAGATGAAGGGGTAGAATACATGCCAGAAGAGGAATTAAAAGCAGTAGCTGTGGAGAGATTGAGATGGTAAATGGCGAAAATAGCTATTCTAAAATCAACCCAACCACCCCCGCAATCTCCCAAAGAAGAAGAGGATAAAAATCTGATTCCTGAAGAGAAATCCAAGGAACCCTTGACTCTAACAACATTAGCTACAGATGAGGCTGAGCATCATGCATTACAGGTTGCAATACTATAGGAGTGGCAGATTTTCTGCACTGAACAAACTACCAAAATCAATTGACTTTGTATCCATTTCCCGTGAAATATAGTTGTCTATGTTTTTGTATATATGGAGGCTAATTGTTATTCATTCTTGAGGGAAAGTATGTGGCAGAAACATTAATGTTTGACTATCATAAAAAACATGGCTTAGAAATTCGCATTTCTCGAATTTTTAATACATATGGTCCTCGCATAAACATTGATGATGAACGTGTTGTTAGCAATTTCATTGCACAAGCACTTAGAGGTGAGTAATTGACAGTGAAAGCTCTTGGAACTCAAACCCACGAATTTTTTACATGGTTTAAGGCATAAAGAATACTAGACCTATTAACCTTGGGAATCCAGGAGAATCCACAATTTTGGAACTCGCTGAAGCTTTGAAGGAGCTCATAGAGCATTATGCTCAATTGAAAATTACTGAAAATCCTTCAAATGATCCACGGATGAGGAAGCCCGACACTACAAAGGAAAACAACCCCTTCATAGAAAATAGAGGTTTTGTGGAGCCTGATGAGAATGAGACTCAGAAAAGAACAGATTATCAGCAAAAAAAATTCGAGTATTGGGTAATATGGTTGCATTTCTTGGCCGACTTGACAAAAAACTCTTTAAAATCTTGCAGTGCATTGATCTCCACACTAGGGAGTATGTTGAAAAGCTGCGAGATGAACCTTTATTTACTGTCCTTACATATAATGTTCAATATTGTGTTGAGCAGGTCCAGGATATGAGGGAAACTGCAAAGGCGGTCTTAAAATGTGTAGAACTCATATAATACAAGCCTCACGATGTAGATGAAGCCATGAGAAAATTGGATGAAACCCAAGCAGGATTGTGGTTTATACACAGTGCATGGATGGGTGTCTCAAACTCTCATAATTTATACATCACTTATCCCTTAAATTCACGAGAAAGAATGAAGGCAGAGTATCAATGTCGAAGGTGAAAAATCAGTTAGAAAGGGACATATGTGAAAAATATATCCCTAATCTATAGACATCCAAACAAACATCTCCAACATTTCATGGAGCAAAATCAGCAAGGCACCAAACTAGCCAGAAAAGGATCGAACCCAAATCAACAAACAATTGCAAAACCCAACACATTATGGACACTTGGCAATAGTTGTTTTCCAATCAAACTGGAAACTCAACAATTCGAGCCTCTTTGCAACTATCTAAATTATTTTTATCTTGATTTTATTTTGTTCATAGTTTGAGGAGATATTGTTGTATTTTATTTTTTCTTGCAAAAAGACAATTTTTTTTGGAAAACAGGCCCTTGTAATTTGGCCTATTAAAAGAATTCTTCTATAAGTAATCAAAGGTTGGAGTCTAGGACATTAGAGGTCGAGAGTATTGTATCTTGTATTTCACCATTTTCAGTAATCAAAGGAACCAATTGTAGCTATATTTTAGGAATTCTTGTGCAGTAAATTTTTTATGTTGTGTTTCTTGTATTATGGTTTTGTATGATTTTTATACATGCCATCTTTCCATTTTCCATCTTCCATTACATAAATTATTTTCGATAAGGTTAACATATAAAATTCTTGTTTAAAAGCTATGTTTTGATTGGAAATATCATTTTGTTTTTTTTCTTCCCGATTGGTGAATTCATGGTTGACATGCTCACTAGGACCTCTCTACTTATTCAAACCCTACACTACATCAACTAAATTTCCCAAATCCATCATTAAGTTATCACTACCTTGCTCCTATTTTTGGTTATGTTGTAACCCTTTTCTATTTCAAACCTAGCTACAGTAACTCGTTACCTGATCCAACATCATACCTTCAAACTTTCAAAACCATTAAGCATAATATCTAGCCTAAGACTTTGATTGATCTCCAATCATCTCAATTGATTGAGAGATCTCACGGAGAGAGCCCTCTCAACCTAGTAGGGCTAGCCACCAGGTCCAAGCGGTTTGAGGTTACCTCATTCGACCACCATTCTCAGCCTTGGGTAGTTGTTGGTGCTAACATTTTGGTGTCGTTTCTGAGGGACACAAGTGACAGATCCTCACTGAGAAAGAACAACAAGGATTAGATTTGGTTGTTGATGGTGGGTTGTGATCAGACACAAGTAGGCTGAATATTTCACCTGGTGACTCGATTGTCAAAAGAATCCATAGTGCAGAACACTTATGGCAACTCCAATCTTGAAGAATTCAGAGTTTCAAGGCCTTCATGACGAATCAACTATTCGAAGAATTCATAGCTTGAAATAACTAATCTACTTACTCCATTCATCAATATGATAGGGTATGTGGTCAATCCCCTTTCTATTGATGGCTTTAAAGAATATTGGGATCATTTTGAGGATTATCATATTGATGAAACATTTTCAAGTTTTATATATATCTATTTAAAGACATACAAAGGTAATCTTGAAGTTAAGATCATATTTTTAATTAGATGAATTTGCTAGTAAGCTTAAAAATGATATTGAATATTTAGAAGCTAAAATATAGTCTTATCATTTTCAAGATCATATGGAACCTCTAGAAAGTATTTTTTCAGCAAAAACAAGAGTATGTAAAGCTGTCGAACGATTTTCTAATTAAGGAATATAATTATTTTGAGAATGGGTTTGAAAATTCAAAGTTGGAGCAATGGTGTGATAACGAGAACACATATGAAATACACTTCCTTAACACCAAATACTTTGAATATCAACCAATAGGTCGTATATTTATTGATCCCATAACAGACTATATGGGAAATTTTCATAGTTGATGCATTCGATCATGCTTTTGTTGTGGAGACCATATCTATCATGAGTTTCCACGAACATGGTATGTTTCAATTTTTGTTTTTTTCATACACAGTCAAGTAGCCATATTATTTTGGAAGATACTTGGATGGTTTCATTGGCACTTTTTTATTATTTGATTTGGTGGTTTTTCAAAAGATTAGTGTAGGATGAGGGTGAAATAATATTATTGGTCAAGCATCCTTTCAGTATGGATTTCAGTTGGTTTTTAGCATTTGGTTTTTAGCAATGTACATTTTGTAGTTTTAGTTGGGTGTCAGTTGAAGAGCAGGTTGCAGGTTGTTAATTTTTTAGGTTGGGAGAAACCCAATGGAGAAGGCACTAATCTTCAAATTCAAAGATCTGCAGTTCTTGACACCTTGTTCTTGTAACCAGAACACAACTCGCAGATTGTTTCTAATAATCTCTGCATGCAGATCAAACACACCAACATCAACTTGATGAATTCCAATGTCTTCATCTTTCACTTGAATGTACCTCCTTCACGGGTAGAGTTTGACATAGTGCTTAAAGCTAATATCACAACGGTTGATGTCCATGCAGACCCCAACGAAAAAACTATAAATCTGCTGAAGAATTTAACATCATACAGAATCAACGATTCTATCAGACAAGTCGACATCTCTTCACTAGAGAACATCCGCTCCATTATCTCCAGCTCGCCCTTAAACTCTGCCTCTGTCTCATTTAGCTCCCAACCTGTAGACCTCACCTCTCGGCATGTAAATCTCACTCCTGGACCTATCAATTTCCCCACTGTCTCTCACCCAGACCCAAGAAACTCAAAAAATGAAGGATTTAACATTCCCTCTGTCATAAACCCATCCCTCAGCCACTCGCACAATGAGGGATTTAATAATCCCACTGTCATAAACCTATCTAGTGTTAGCCTAGACCGAGCCTCCATGTCCCTTCTTCATAGGGGTTTAAATTTTTCCATTACCCCTAATAAAATCCTCGTTGACAATATAATTAGCAATATAGAAATTGCCATAAGAGATCTTAACCTTATCGAAGCCGAGGAAATAAGACAAGATACTATTAAGATCCTTAAAAATTCCAAACCACCTCCGTGTAACTTATCCAAAGAAGAAAAACTTGCTCTAAAAAACCTAAAAAATAATAAAAATATAATTATTCTAAAATCTAGAAAAAGGTAATGCAACGATAATAATGGACAGGTTTAAATATGATAAGAAAATGGAAGATCACCTGAACAACAGTGGTTCCTACGAAATCTTAAATAAATATCCTAGCGCTAAAATTCTTAAGGAAGTAACCAAAAAAATAAAAGATTCATCCCTTGACACCATTATAAAAAAGAGAATCACCCCTTTTAGCTCTATCACCCCTAGAATATATGGTGCTTCCAATCATAAAGTAGGCATCCCCCTAAGACCCATAGTCAACACCATAGGTTCACCCACCTACCTCCTTGCTCAATACCTTGCCAAAAAGCTTCGCCCCCTGGCCGGAAACACCTCGTCACATATCAAAGACTCTGCATCCTTTGTTCAATGTACCAAAAACCTTGACATGCAAGACGAAGATCTCATGGTAAGTTTTGACGTTGTCTTCCTTTACACTATGATTCCTATAGATGAAGCCATCAACGTTATGAAAACTATCACAGATAGCGAGACCGTAGACCTCCTAAAATTGTGCTTAAAATCACCTTTCTTCAGCTTCAATGGAATAATTTATGAACAAACTCATGGGGTAGCCATGGGCTCACCTCTATCTCCTATTATTTCCAACATATACATGGAACATTTTGAACAAAAAGCCCTCAAATCCTTTCCATTCACCCCTGAAGAATGAAAAAGATATGTAGATGATGTTTTTTCAAAATGGACCGATGGTATATTGAAATTAAATGATTTCTTAGCTCACATTAATAGTCGCTCGAGTCACATCAAATTTACCATTGAAATTGAAAATGATAACCAATTACCTTTCCTAGACATACTTTTAACAAAAAAATAAGGAAAACTCAATACCCAAATTTTATAGAAAGAAAACTCACACAGATAGATACCTTCATGCTGACTCACATCACCACCCCAAACAAAAAATTGGCATCATCAAGACCCTAACAACCAAGGCATCCAGAATTTCAGACTCTCACCACCTAGAACATGAGATAAACCATCTCCGCCATGTCTTTCAACATAATGGATATAATAAACATGTCATCAACAAAACTTCCCTAAAATCTCTTTGCCTTACATAAAAGGAACAACTGATAAAATTTCTAGAATACTTAACAAGCATAACATTAAGATTGCCTTCACTCCCCCTAATACTATTTTAAATATGGTAGACTCCGCTAAGGACCCTATAAACCCTAGGCTGTAAAAAGGAGTTTATATTATACCATGCTCTTGTGGTAAATAATACATTGGTGAAACAGGAAGATCCCTTAACATTAGACTGAAAGAACATGTTGCTGACTTATTTAGGAACAAAACGGCTAAATCTGCCTTAGCAGAGCATGCCTTCTCATCCTCACATTGCATATGAATGGAGGATGCCAAACTTGTCTCTAAAGAGGACCATTACCTAAAAACAAAAATAAAAGAGGCCATAGAAATTGAAAAAATAAAAAATAACATAAATCATGATGATGGAATTATCATTAGCAATACTTGGAAAACCTTAATACATCAAACCTCTTATGACATCAAAATTAATAATAACATAGTATAAATGTAATAAGTCTCAATCTATATATATATATATATATATATATATATATATATATATATATATATATAAAATAAATCAAATAAAATAAAGATACAATAAAATATTTTTCTACCTTATATAATTATTTTTAATTCAATAAGTTTTAACATTTCTTAATACATTATATTTCAATAAAAAATAAAAATAAAAAATAAATAAATAAAAAATAAATAAATAAAATAAAATAAAATAATTAATTGTATAAATTAAATTAAATAAATACATAATTCTAATAAATAAATACATAATTCAAATAATTTTATAAATCAAATCAAATTAAATTATAATTAAATTAAATTACAATTAAATTTGATTAAATTAAATCACCGTTCTTCAAACCGACCATAATAAACTCTTCAATAATTTACTATTTATGTTAAACACTATGTTGAAGCACACACATGGTGTATGAGGAAGATGAGCACACACACAAGAGACTAACACACAATGAAAGATAAGCGTGAGGCTTTCTTATTTTCCATTATACAAATATGTACATTTATAGTACAATGGTGTGACTCTTGGTTTCACATTCCAAGGTCACTTGGACTCCATTGTGACTTTTCGCATTCCACACCTACCCATGTAGGATTAGGTGTTCCAACATCCCCCCTTAATCAGAAGGGGTATGTGTGAGTCCAAGAAAAGAGTTGTAATACAAATCTGCAAAGTATGCATGGCAGCACTTGGCTGAATCAACTCTCTGAAATGTTGGAAAAAGAGGTGGTTTTAGGATGACCACAAACACTGGAACGCAAAACTTGTTGCAGTTCCCGGAACTCTTCCAAAACTGGCAAGAAGCTGAAGGCTTCTCCTAGAGGAATTGTCCCTCATAAAAAAGGGAGACCCTCGACCTAAAAGAAGGGAGGTCTACTACCTGTGGTGGTTTTAAGTTGTCCACCAACCAAAGATGATGGTTTTAGGTTATCCACCAACCGAAAATGATGGTTTTAGGTTATCCACCAACCAAAGATGATGGTTTTAGGTTATCCACCAACCGAAGGTATGCTCATGGGCATCCGTATCTCTGGCTACATCTTTGAATCCGGAATGATGAATTGTGGCTCAGGCTCGCTTGAACTGCTGGCTACAACTCTGAACATGGAATGAGAGATTGTGGCTCAGGCTCGCTTGATCTGTCGTCGAAGCTTGTACATGACCACCATTTTCCCCCCTGTCAGGGACAAGGTGAGATGATGGCGAAAACTCAACTGCAAGTTTGCTCAATATCCGTAAACAAGTTCTAACATGTGTCGTAAACATCTTCTTGGCTGCTGATGCCCATTGCCAAGAAGCAATCCATCCAAGATGAATCTTTGTTCTTGTAGGAGGCTTGTTTCTGAAGCATCTGTCTGAAGAATGAGTGTGTCAACCATAGTGCTTGCATGGATGAAGATAAAAACAGTGATATTTCATGTGGCCAACTCAATCACAGTGTTGGCATTTCTCGATTTGTTGTTGTTGTAGAACAGGATCTGGAACAGCTGCAGGTGAACTGTCATATAGGAATCCGGCACTTTGAACTCTGATGGGCTTTGTGTAGTCTGGAATATGAAAGGACACATCCTTGTCATATCCAAGACCAGTTCGGTGCTTGTTGTGGACAAGCTCTTCTCAAGGTCTGATGATGGGCTTAGGAAGTACAGGCTGAGTTGCTGCATCTGCATGTACATTTGCTCTAGTGCAATGAACTGAATGTGGATCAACTGCAACTTTATCTTCTTTCTTCTGATGAGAGTCCTTCACAATCTTTTGAACAGAAATAGGTTCAGAATGGTGACTCTTTTGCTGAAGTTCATCTTGTTGAAGCTGAGTTTCCAACTGCAAAAACTCAATCTTTTCTTGTGCATTTCGTAAACAATTCTGAATATTACAAAGAGAATCCTTGCTCATTTTTATCACATCATCAACATTTGAATGAATGAGGTTACTCAACAACACTAATGCCTCGTTTATTTTAGCCATTTCAACAACTTAGGCTCAAAAATGAAGGGAGTCGGCTTCAACCGAAAATGCACCCGTTTACAATGTGATTTAACAAGAAATATAAATGACTCAAGAGAATTTCCAACTATGGAAATCTCAAAGTACAAAATGTGCTCCTCAAATGATGGAGGGCAATCAACAATTTTTCAACTCAAATACTGATTCCAACTATGAATGAAGAGGCATGTTCCACTCAAAATACAAAGTTAGCTCAATACAATGTAATGTCTCTGCAAAATATGTGCAGCTCAAAACACTATGCAGCTGAATTTTCCTTCAAAGAGATGTTTTCAATGATGGCAAACTTGTCTTCAAATGTGAAATTCTTCAAAAAAAAACCCTTCAAATCAATGCCACAAATCACAATGTAAAACTGCAATTTTCTCTATGTATTCACTTCATTTTCTGATATGTCATTTTCTCTTCTTTTCTGCTGTTCATGTCTTCTCTTTTTCCTCTCTCTCTCTGCTGGTTTTTTTTTTTTTAATTAGTTAAAAATTAATTATTTGGGATTAAAAAAATTGAGGAGGGGATAAAAAAAGAGTATTATATGGAGTGGGTTTGTTAATTGGGGGAGGGAGATTAATTGGGATGGGAATAATTAAAAATGTGGGGAAAGGGATTTTAAATGAGAGAAAGGGATTAATTTTAAAATGGGGGAATTTCAAAGTATAAAGTCAAATTTTAAAAACCGTGGGAGGGGAGGGAATTTTAGAAAAGGTCGTAAAAAATGGTGGGGGTTATTAAAATGGTGGAGTTTTATTAATGGTGGGGGTTATTAAAAATGGCGTTATTTTATTTTGAATGGGCCGAAAGAGATGGGAGTGGCGACGTTATTTAAAAGTTGACTTTAAAAAAATTATAAAACAGGGATGTAATGGGGAAGGGGAAGCATTGAGTAGGAATGGAGTGTGGAGGGCGGGTTAGGCAGAAGGGGAGACCGCGTAGTGAGGAAGCCACGGGAGTGTGATCGGATGTGAGAGCAGTGAAGGGGTAGGCGCGTATGAGCAGGAGGGAGCGGCGTTTTGGAACGGTGCTGTGGTATTACAGTGAGCTTGAGCGTTGATGCAGAAAGGCTCGTTTGGAGAGATCCGTGGGGTGATAAGGGCGTAGAAGGAGAGTTGAGAGGTGCGAGCAGCGCGTGGTGAGAGGGCCGCGTTGTATGTGCTGTGGAGCGATTGAGAGTTTTTGGAGCAGGGCCGATAGGGTAGATGGGAAGAGGGTTGAAGCGGGTGCAGCGTTGGGAGAGCTGTTTTGGTTAGTGCGTTGAAGTCCGAGTGAGATTGGAGGCCGGCCAAAGGGTTTGGAGCGAGTGCTGTGGGTAGAGGGGTCGGGTTGTGAGAAGCGTTGTGAGGTGAATCAATAGGGGAGCGTAGAGCTGTATGGGAATTGTAAGGGTGTGGGAGTGTGGTGGGAGAGGGCCGAGAGGCCAATTGTTGTAGAGTATTTTTATTTTTATTTATTTTTTTATTTTTTAAATTAAAACAGTAGAGTAGAGCAGGAATTCCACTTAAAAATAGCAGCAGATTTTTCTAAATACACAACAAAATAAATTGCAGGAACTTGTAGACTTGCAAAAATGAATTTTCCAGCAGCAGAGAAACACAGTCCAGAAACTCAGAAATTTTTCAATGAAAAAACTCAGAAATCTTCTTCAAGAAATTGCAGAGAGCCATATAGCAGCAGAAAATTGCAGGATGATGAAATCTTCAGCAAAACTTAGAATTTTTTCCATTAAAAACCAGAAACTTCTTCTTCAGAAACCCAGTTTAAAACACTATTCCAGCAGCTCTTCAAAAGCAGAATTAAAGGCAGAAAATGCAGAGAAAATATCAGAATTTAGAAAACCTTCAGATGCGCTTCTTCAACACCACTGTTGCTCTTGTTCAAAACAAATGCTGGAATGCTGCAAAATGTCTGCTCCTCTTTTCAAAGAAGATTTCTGAATGCTGCAGAAAATCTTTAACTGATGAATGCGGCAAACGAGCACTGCTGCAGAAATCTCTCTAAAATGCTGCAAAAATGTCAACAATTTTGCAGATATGCACAGGCCATAAACACAAATGGCTCACTCAAATTGAAGCAGGACCAGCAATCGCCCGCTCCGATACCATGTTAAACACCATGTTGAAGCACACACATGGTGTATGAGGAAGATGAGCACACACACAAGAGACTAAACACACAATGAAAGATAAGCATGAGGCTTTCTTATTTTCCATTATACAAAGATGTACATTTATAGTGCAATGGTGTGACTCTTGGTTTCATCTTCCAAGGTCACTTGGACTCCATTGTGACTTTTCGCATTCCACACCTACCCATGTAGGATTAGGTGTTCCAACAATTTATATATCGATTCCTTTTCCCTAATCTTCACGATATTTTCAAAGAATATTTGGCGTCTACCCCTCATGATGGACTCACCTAGGAAGTCTGAAACGTTGGGTTATTAAAAGACTCAGAAACAGATTATTTCTCTCTTCTGAAATCTATTTCGCCTGTATGGATTCTCTTTTTAAAAACCTCCTAAAGGAGTTTCCATCCCCAGATGGAGCCAATGTTAATGCTTGGATTTGCGTCCCACCCACCTCGCCTTATTTTACTATGTTTTCATTGTAGCTCCACCATTATCACTGGCCTTGCTTCATTTTTTCCATTCTCGCGCTTATATTGCACTGGCCTCGTCATCGACTCTATATCGTATTTTTATCCTTTATATTTTAATTCCACAAAAATATATATCTTTAATAAGTAATTAAAGATTATAAAAATAAATACATGTTTTAAATAAAAATATTGGGTCTTTGACCCAATCTCCAAATTTCCATTTCATTTCTTAACTTATCAACTCACCACCGTAAGCTCAAACCACATCCACCATATAAGTCCAAACTACATCCAAGTCCAAGTCAAGTGTCAAACCACATCCACCCAATCTCCAAATTTCCATTTCATTTGTTAACTTATCAACTCACCACCGTAAGCTCAAATCACATCCACCATTTTCATTTCTTAACTTACCAAATCACCACCATAAGCTCAAACCACATCCACCATATAGTCCAAACTACATCCAAGTCCAAGTCAAGTGTCAAACCACATCCAACTACATCTAAGTCAAGTGTCAAACCACATCCACCATATAAATCCAAACTACATCCAAGTCCAAGTCAAGTGTCAAACCACATCCAACTAAAGGCCAAACCACATCCACCATATAAGTCCAAACTACATCAAACCACATCCAACTACATCCAAGTCAAGTGTCAAACCACATCCACCATATAAGTCCAAACTACATCCAAGTCCAAGTCAAGTGTCAAACCACATCCACCATATAAGTCCAAATTACATCCAAGCCCAAGTCAAGTGTCAAACCACATCCACCATATAAGTCCAAACTACATCCAAGTCCAAGTCAAGTGTCAAACCACATCCACCATATAAGTCCAAACTACATCAAACCACATCCAACTACATCCAAGTCAAGTGTCAAACTACATCCACCATATAAGCCCAAACTACATCAAACCACATCCAACTACATCCAAGTCAAGTGTCAAACCACATCCACCATATAAGTCCAAACTACATCCAAGTCCAAGTCAAATGTCAAACCACATCGACCATGTAAGTCCAGACTACATCCAAGTCCAAGTTAAGTGTCAAACCACATCCAAGTCAAGTGTCAAGTCCAAACTACATCCAAGTCCAAGTCAAGTGTCAAACCACATCCACCATATAAGTCCAAACTACATCAAACCACATCCAACTCAAGTGTCAAACCACATCCAAGTCCAATCCAAGTCAAGTGTCAAACCACATCCACCATATAAGTCCAAACTACATCCAAGTCCAAGTCAAATGTCAAACCACATCGACCATGTAAGTCCAAACTAAATCCAAGTCCAAGTTAAGTGTCAAACCACATCCAAGTCAAGTGTCAAACCACATCCGCCATATAATTCCAAACTACATCAAACCACATCCAAATCAAGTGTCAAACCACATCCAAGTCCAAGTCAAGTGTCAAACCACATCCACGATATAAATCCACTATACATCCAAGTCAAGTGTCAAACCACATCCGCCATATAAGTCCAAACTACATCAAACCACATCCAACTCAAGTGTCAAACCACATCCGCCATATAAGTCCAAACTACATCAAACCACATCCAAGTCAAGTGTCAAACCACATCCACGATATAAATGCACTCTACGTCCAAGTCAAGTGTCAAACCACATCCGCCATATAAGTCCAAACTACATCAAACCACATCCAACTCAAGTGTGAAAACTACATCCAAGTCCAAATCCAAATCCAAGTGCCAAACTAAGTCCAAGTCCAAATCCAACCACATCCAACTCAAGTGTGAAAACTACATCCAAGTCCAAGTGCCAAACTAAGTCCAAATCCAAATCCAAGTGCCAAACTACATCCAAGTGCCAAACTACATCCAAGTCCAAATCCAAATCCAAGTGCCAAACTACATCCAAGTCCAAATCCAAATCCAAGTGCCAAACTACATCCAAGTCCAAGTCCAAATCCAAATCCAAGTGCCAAACTCCAAGTGCCAAACTACATCCAAGTCCAAGTCCCATATAAAACTACATCCAAGTCTAAGTCAAGTGTGATAGCCCATATTACATCCAAGTCCAGTGTCAAGTGTGATAGCCCATATTACATCCAAGTGCCAAACTACATCCAAGTCCAAGTCCCATATAAAAACTACATCCAAGTCCAAGTCAAGAAGTGTGATAGCCCATATTACATCCAAGTCCAGTGTCAAGTGTGATAGCCCATATTACATCCAAGTCCAGTGTCAAGTGTCAAAGCCCATACTACGTCCAAGTCCAGTGTCAAGTGTCAAAGCCCATAGCTCCAAATGCAAGCCAAGGGAAAGACATGGGTGCACTATGTGATAAGGTTAGATGAAACCAACCACGGTTATACAATCAAATGATATTTCTCTTCTGCTGAATGTGGGATATTCCCCACCTTGAAAACAAAAAAAGCGCCTCAAATTCAGTAGCTTGCACTGATAATGTGTGATGACAAAGGTGCTATGCAATGGCAAGGGGAGTGGCAAGAAACATGATCACATTTTCCAATGGATCTGCGGATCAGGTGTTGATTATTAAGAGTGTGATCCATAGAGACTTCAATGCTATGATCAAGGATCTTCCTAATCTAGTTTATGTTTTCCAAGGCATGGTCCTTCGAAGAGTTGCGAAAGGAAATATAATGAAATCTATAGAATTATCACTTTCCATGTGTGACACAGTTGATATATATGGCTTCACTGTAGATCCAGGTTACACAGAATGGACATGATATTTCTCGAGCCCATGCGAAGGGAATAATCCATTGCAAGGACGAGCCTATTATCAGCTTATTGAATGCCGTGGGGTCATCATAATCCATTCACCAAAGCGAGAATAGGGAAAACAAGATTGGTCAAATTTTCCTAGCCAAGCAATGAATAATGGGACTTATACTACTATAATGAGGTTAAAGGGTTTCCAAAATAAGCACCCTTAAAGTGTTCGGATGCTATAAACACATTTTTTCAATTTGCAACTCATGTGAAGCATTTGGTAATGAAAAATGAGTTTAGTGGAGATGCAGAAAGACTGCAACCCTTTCCTGTGATGGGATTCGTTGATTTTTTCAATAGCCATCCAAGACTAACAAATTTTGAAGTACACGATGCCATGTTTGCTACGCTGTCACAAAGAAACAACCTAGCACCATTGGACTCCTTGTTCACCATACCCTTCCTGGAAAAGATTTTGATTGCAGTGAGGTCATCTCTTAATGCTGAACAAAAATTGATGACATTAACGTCCTTGGTGAAATACTTACCAAAACTAAAAGAATTGATTATACGAGTTTCCCAAATGAAGAACGTCCAAATGTTATCAAACAACCACCTAGGTCAAAGATGCAAATTATGGGAGGCCTACATTTCATTTGAAGGTTCTTAATTTGACAGAACAAGAGCTGAACATAGTAGATATCTGAGTTGGGTTAAATGGAGTACTGTATTTTATGGATGGATTACCTCAAGCTTTTCGACAATTGCGTCATATTTTTTCTCAAGAGCCAGCACTTACCAGTGTAACTGTAGGCGTATCTAGGTTTGAGCGATGTGCACTTTGGGTGCAGGTTCTCTATTATCCTTTCTATGGAATGAAAGTTGCTGGGGAAGTTGATGATGGAGAATTTTTAGAGGACTATTCTACACATACAGTGAGACACAGGAGGAAATGAAAACTAGAATTTGGGCAACCTGTATTTTTAAGGTGCCAACCTTATAAAATACCTCTTACTGAACTGCTTTTTCCACAAAAATTCTCACCTGTTGAGTATTTTTGCATATGGCCAAGCCTTCCTGCAGTAATAGAGTTCACGGGTGCCTATACCTATGAAGGAAGTGGTTTCAAGGAAACTGTTTCTCTTGAGAGTGGAGCCCTAGCATTTATCAATGGTTTAAATTCCCTTTCATCATAACCTTTTCATTAAATGTGCTCTCATATTCTTCGTACTGTCGCAAGATTTCAACTATGTTATTCTTCGACGACTTGGTATGGAGGTTTCTTGGGCATGATTATTTTCGGTGCCAGTGAAGTAAGCAGGAATGTTGATCTTGGAGATGAGGCTACCACAATGATGTGCAAGTTTGTCCTTTGAGCATCAGATACTTCTATCTTGAATGAGATAAGTGTTGATTTGCAAGAGTGGTTAGATGATTTCACAGATGAAGGGGTAGAATACATGCCGGAAGAGGAAGTAAAATCAACAGTTGTCGAGAGATTGAGATGGTCAATGGAGAAAATCACTATTCTAAAACAGCCCAGCCACCCCCACAACCTCCCAAAGAAGAAGAGGATAACAATATGATTCCTGAAGAGAAACCCAAGGAACCCTCAACTCTAACAACATTAATTGCAGAGGAGGCCGAGCATCATGCATTGCAGGTTACAATACTACAGGAGTGGCAGATGTTCCGCATTGAAAAAATGATCAAAGTAAATTTACTTTGTAGCCATTTCCTGTGAAATATAGTTGTCTATGTTTGTGTATAGATGGAGGTTGATTGTTATTAATTATTGAGGGAAAGCATGTGGTAGAAAAATTAATGTTTGACTATCACAGAAAGCATGGCTTAGAGATTCGCATTGCTTGCATTTTCAATACATATGGTCCTCGCATAAGCATTGATGATGGACGTGTTTTTAGAAATTCCATTGCATAAGCATTTAGAGGTGAAGAATTGACAGTGAAAGCTCCTAGAACTCAGACCCGCAACTTCTTCTATGTTATTGAAATGGTTGATGGCCTAATTAGACTTATGGAAGGAGAGAATACTGGACCTATTAATCTTGAGAATCAAGGAGAATTCACAATGTTGGAACTCACTAAAGCTGTGAAGGAGCTCAGAGAGCCTTCTTCTCAATTGAAGATTACTGAAAATCCCCCAGATGATCCACCGATGAGGAAGACCGACATTACAAAGGGAAAAAAAACTGTGCACAAAAAATAGAGGTTGTGTGGAGCTTGATGAGAAGGAGACTCAGAAAGGAATAGATCATCAACAAAAAAAATTCGAGTGTTGGGTAATATGGTTGCATTTATTGACCGATTTGAAAACAAACTCCTTAAAATCTTGCAGTGCATTGATCCCGACACTAGGGAGTATGTTGAAAGGCTGTGAGATGAACTATTTACTGCCCTTTCTCAGAATGTTTAGGATTATGTTGAGCAGGTCCAGGATATGAGGGAAGCCGCAAAGGTGGTCTTAAAACGTGTAGACCTCATATACTACAAGCCTCAAGAGTTATATGAAGCCATGAGAAAATTGGATAAAATCCAAGCAGAATTTTGTTTTATACATATCGAATGAATGGGTGTCTCAAACTCTCGTCATTTCTACCTCGCTTATCCATAAAATTCACCTGAAAGAATGGAGGCAGAGTATCAATGTAAAAGGTAAAAAATCAGTTAGAAAGGGACATATGTGAAAATCATATAAAATTCACCTGAAAGAATGGAGGCAGAGTATCAATGTAAAAGGTAAAAAATCAGTTAGAAAGGGACATATGTGAAAATCATATCCCTAATCTTTAGGCATCCAAAAAAACATATCCAGCATTTCCTGGAGCAAAATTAGCAAGGCACCAAACTAGCGAGAAAAGGATTGAACCCAAATGAACAAAAAAATTCCAAACCCAGCGAATTATGGACACTTGGCAATAATTACTTTCAAGCCAGCAGATCAAACTGGAAATTCAACAATTCGAGCCTCTTTGCAACTATCTGATTTATTTTTATCCTAATTTGATTTTGTTCATAGTTTGAGGAGATATTGTTATATTTTATTTTTTCTCTCTTTGCAACTATCTGATTTATTTTTATCCTGATTTGATTTTGTTCATAGTTTGAGGAGATATTGTTATATTTTATTTTTTCTTCCAAAAAGACAATTTTTTTTTGAAAAAGAGGCCCTTGTAATTTGGGCTATTAAAAGAATTCTTTTGTAAGAAATCAAAGGTTGGAGTCTGGGACATCAGAGATTGAGAGTATTGTAGCTTGTATTTCACAATTTTCAGTAATTAAAAGAACTAGTTGCAACTATATTTTAGGAATTATTGTGTAGTAAATTTTTGATGTTGTGTTTCTTGTATTATGGTTTTGTATGATTTTTATAGATGCCATATTGCCATCTTCCATCTTCCATTTCATCAGTGATTTTCTATAAGTTTAACTTATAGAATTCTTGTCTAAAAGATCTATTTTGTTTGGAACTATCATTTTGTGTTTTTGTCTTCCAGATTGGTGAATTCATGGTTGAAATTGTCACCATGACCTCTCTACTTATTCAAACCATACACTATATCAACTAAATTTCCCAAATCCATCATTAAGGTATTGCTACCTTGCTCCTATTTTTGGTTGTGATGTAAACCTTTGTTATTTCAAACCTAGCTACAGTAACTTCTTCCCTGATCCAACATCATACCTTCAAACTTTCAAGACCATTGAGCATAAGATCTAGCCTAAGAATTTGATTGATTTCCAATCATCTCAATTGATTGAGATATCTCACAGAGAGAGCCCTCTCAGCTTAGTAGGGCTAGCTACTAGGTCAAAGCGATTTGAGGTTACCTCATTTGACCAACATTCTCAGCCTTGGGCGGTTGTTGGGGCTAACATGATTAATGTGTTTATTGTGTTTATTATCTTGATTTTTAAAGACCTATTTGAAAACTATTTTATCGGCATTGTATCACTGATAAAAATTTGATGTAGATCTGTGTTGTTATGTTGTTAATAAAAATAAAAGAATATGGAAATTAATGTTAAATATATAGTTCTCTAAAGGAGATCAGGCTACAAGTTAATGATGGAAAATGATTACCCCTATTGATTAAGATGTAAGCATCTAATCTAAATGATTAATTTATTAAATATTATGGAAAACATTGATCAATAACTTCGCTTAATGATAGGACACTATATTTGAGAGTGAGGAAGTTGAGCTCATTAATGAGCCAGTAACCCACCACTCCTCCCCTCCTACCATCCCCCCCCGCCCCCCTACTTGGTGGATGAGGTGGATGTAGTTATTATATACCCACTATTTTGGTAATGGGGGAATGTTTTTTCCTTGGCTATCTTTAACTCACATAGTGATAAACTATGAGGGAGGCTAAGGAACAAGGGAAAAAAAGAACATAGAAGAGAACTTGTAGACCTGTGAACTTGGGGGGACTCGTTTGAAAGAATAAGCCATTGTTGGGTGGATCCTGGTAGCTCCAGTATTAATTTCCAAAGTAATATTTTCAAGTCGTTATCTCAATCATTCAAAAAATTTAGGAGGTGGATTTGTGATGATGATTTATGTTTACTATGCAATTAAATGAACTTGAAATGGAATGCTAGGAAAATAAGAAGAGATTTGAAAAACATTATTTTGAAATAATGGTTTTACTTTGCATATTTTATGCATTCACTATAATGTAATTATAAAGTGGATGATAAAGTGAAAGAATGCATTTTTATTTTTATAGGCCTAGTGTCTAAAATATATAAATATATTTAAAATCTGAAATCTAGTATGTTCTAGTATTTAAATAGTAAAGTATGAAAAACAGTGTAAGTTATGTGAAGTGTTTCTAATTAGAAATGATTAATTTCTTCACTATTTTTTATTTTATTAGCACATTGAGTTATATTAGCACACATAAACTTAAGTGTACAAATAAAAGGATTAAGAAAAAAACTAAGATCTTAAATGCAAATATATTATTTTCTAAAAAGAAACCTAGAAAATACATAATTATTTTAAGGTAAAAAACACTTGAAGTATTAACGATAAACATAGACATACTTATAGAAAATGTATTCTCTAATAAAATATATTATGACAATTTCATTATCTAAATCAATCTCTATAAAGTTTACTAATTATTATGGAAGATTTTGAAAATATACTAAATTAGTCTACAAAAGAAAACAAAGAACAAGCTTAATTAACCTTTCAAATACAATTCAAAAGGTAAAAAGTGTCTATGGTGGATTAGTATTACAACTAAGAATCCAAAAATAATATTTTAAGAATACAATAAATATATAGTATACAAGTGCAAAAGCTCATTTGTACATAAAACACAAACACAAAAGTATAAAATTAATGGAGTAAAACTATATTGAACATATTCAAAACAACTGGGGTAAGAAACGGAGTAACATATAATAAGTTTGATAACAGCAAATAGACTACTAAGGTTGAAATAATTGGCCGAAGGAGAACATGGTATTGATTAATTTTTTTTTATACTAGAAATTGCACCACATGTTGCAAAAGAAACACCGTAAGGAAATAGCATAGGAAAGAGTAGCCTAGAAGAAATAAGTTGATGCAGAGAAGGAGCCATTATGAAGGAATGAAAGGAATTTTTTTCTTCCATGGAAGCAGGTCGTGGAGGTTTCAAAGATATTGATGATAAGAATTATCAACCAGAAAATTTTGTTATATATAAACCAACATAATATAGATATTGAAATAGGCAATTGTAGGTGAAAACATATGTATAAACCAACATAATATGTTCACATATATAAAAATTTTGTTATAGATATTGAAATAGAAAACTAGGGGTGAAAATATTTTGGTGATTAATAATCCTCTGAAACAAGCATGAAATGAGCATGTAGCTCAAATAAGATATTTTAAATAAATTCAAGTACAATCTTGTTGAGTTAAACAACAGAAAACATAAATAAACAATCAAGCACACACAAAATTCAACCATGAAAGACCGAGATTTAACGTGGTTCAGCCAACCAATCTGGGCTACATCCACCAAACATGGCATCGGAAATCTCATTCAGCAAAAGGAGAATTACAATAGCAGAGTTTTGCATCTGCACATCTCTTCCACTCACCTCACATTCCTCATGCTCATTTGCCTCTACGGGCTTACATTTTATAGCTGGGAGTAGAAACTGAATCATAAATTCACTCACAACAAATATAGGATGCAATAACTCCTCATCAGAATTAAATGGAGTCAATTTAGAAACAAATCCTATTGTTGTCACATTCATGAGATTTTCTCCAAATTTAATTAAAAGAAATCTCAACAATCTCCACCTTGACAACAATTAGTTTGATACCCTGTTCCATTCTTATTTTTATCTTTTCTGCAAGCCAAGAGAAGCTAGACACCATCGTAGCTTCTCTAACAAAACTGGTTTCGTGAACATGTCTGCACAGTTTTCCTTTGTATGCACTTTTTCAAGAGAGACTCCCCGTTCAGTGATAACCTATCTTACAAAATGGTACTTGATAGGTATATGATTTGATTTACTATGATAGGCCGGATTTTTAGCCAAGTGAATTTCACTTTGACTATCACAAAATAACTTGATGTTGTCTTGTAACCTACCAAAATCACCAAACAAACCTTTCAACCAAATCGCTTCTTTGCAAGCATGTGAAGCAGCTATGTATTCTGCTTTTGTAGTGGATAAAGCAACAATGTTCTGTAGCTTTGACATCCAACTAATAGCTCCACCTGCAAGAGTAAAGACATACCCTGAAGTTGACCTTCTCTTATCCAAATCGCCTACAAAATCAGAATCAACATATCCACAAACAAATTCACTACTTCTGTTATAAGTGATACAGTAATCACTTGTGCCTCTCAGATACCAAAGCTCCCATTTCACTGCTGACCAGTGTTCTTTTCCTGGATTTGCCATATGCCTGCTGACAACCCCAACTGCATGTGAAATATCTGGTCAAGTACAAACCATCGCATACATCAAACAACCTACTACATTGGCATATGGAATTCGAGACATATATTCTTTTTCTTCATTTGTGTTAGGACATAAACTTGAAGAAAGCTTAAAATGGGAAGCTAAAGGGACTGAAACAGGCTTCACATTGTTCATACCAAACCTTAAGAGTATTTTCTCAATATGCTTCTTTTGTGATAGCCATAGCTTACCATTACTCCTGTCTCTGAGAATCTCCATGCCCAAAATATGTCTTGCTACTCCTAGATATTTCATATCAAACGTCCTAGCCATCTGAGCCTTTAACTTGTTGATCTCTGTTATGCTTTTGCTTGCTAAAAGCATATTGTCAACATATAACACTAAGATAATATACATGCCATTACTTAATTTCTTAAAGTAAACACAATGATCATATTCACTTCTTATATAATTTTGACTCATCATGAAAGAATCAAATTTCTTATACCATTGTTGAGGCGAATGCTTTAGACCATACAATGATTTCATGAGCCTGCAGACAAATTTCTTGTTGCGATTTTGAACAAACCCTTCGAGTTGTTCCATGTAAATTTCCTCATCTAAATCTCCACGTAAAAATGCAGTTTTAAAATCTAGTTGCTGTAATTCTAAATCAAGTAAAGTAACTAATGCTAACACAATCCGAATTGAAATTTTTTTTACAACTGGTGAAAATATCTCATGGAAGTCAATTCCTTCTTTCTGAGAAAAACCTTTTGTGACCAGCCTCGCTTTGTACCTGTCTTCTTTATCATCAACGCCCCTTTTCAATTTGTAAACCTATTTATATCCCACATTTTTTCTGTCTTTAGGAAGTTCAACCAGATCCCATGTGGCATTCTTGTCTAATGCCTTCATCTTGTCCTTCATAGCCTCTTTCCACTTATAACTGTTAGAACCTTCTACAACTTCCTGATAGCACAAAGTTTCATCATCATTAGCGGTTAAAGCAACTGAAGTAACATAATCATCATACCTTTTAGGAGGACGTCTGATTCTCATGGACCTCCTTAAAGATGTTTCTGGTTCTTCCACAATTTGTTGATTATTATCTATAGGAACTTCTTCATGATCTGCATCTGAAACATGTTCATGATCTACATCTGAAACTTGTTCATGATTTGCATCTGAAACTTGTTCATTTGGACTATCATCAGTATTTGAATTGGTTTCAAACTGAATATGTTGAAACTTAGGTACATTATCCTGTTTCAATTTATCATCTACATCTGGATTATTGAGTGAAGATTCATTGAATTTAACATCTCTGTTAATGATGATATTGTGAGTAGTAGGATCCCACAACCTGTATCCCTTAGTCCCATCACCATATCCAACAAAGATATATCTTTTTTATTTAGGATCTAATTTAGAACGCTGATGTTTCGGAACTAGAGCATATGCATCACAACCAAAAACTTTCAGTTTAGAATAATCACATGGATAACCTTTCCATACCTCTTGAGGAATTTTGCATCCTATCGCAGTTGATGGTAATCGATTTACCAAGTAAAAAGCTGTAGAAACCGCTTCTGTCCACAACTCCTTCTGCAAATTGGCATTACTAAGCATACTTCTTTCTCTCTCTAAAAGAGTCCTGTTCATGCGTTCAGCAACTCCGTTTTGCTGAGGAGTATATACAGTGGTTTTATGTCTTTCGATCCCAGCATCCTTGCAATAATTATCAAATTCCTTTGAAGTAAACTCACCACCATTGTCAGTTCTTAAACATTTAATGGTTCTTCCAGTGATGTTTTCAACTAATGCTCTAAACTGTTTGAAAAATGTGAATACATCAGACTTTTTCTTTAACATATAGACCCACACTTTTCTAGAGAAATCATCAATAAAAGATACAAAATATGATGATCCTCCATATGACGTTGTAGGAGATGGACCCCAAACATCAGAATGGATATAATCAAGGATTCTCTTACTAGTATGTTTTCCAGTTTTAACTTCTGCTTGCTTTGTTTCCCAAATATACAATGTTTGCAGAAATCTAACTTAGAAGATTTTAAACTAGGAAGTAGCTTACGATTAGATAAAATTTTTAATCCTCTTTCGCTCATATGGCCCAACCTTTGATGCCATAGACAAATAGAATTACTGTCGTTTTAGATACTGCAGAAGCATGACCTGACTCTATTCTTCCCTCTAACTGAAAAAGATTTCCAACCTTCTTTGCTTTCATTACTAGTAAAATTCCTTTATAAACTTTCATTACTCCACCTTGAATAAAGGTTTTATATCCATTTGTGTCTAGTACTCTTAGTGAAATGAGGTTTTTTCTTAGTTTAGGTACATGTCTTATATCAGTTAGAATTTCATTTGTCCCATCAAACATTTTAATCTGGATGCTTCCAATTCCCACAATATTACACGAGACATCATTTTCCATGTAAACAACTCCATCATTGATTGATTTATAAGTTTTAAACCACTCTCTATGAATGCACATGTGATTTGACACTCCAGAATCTAACAACCAATGTTGATCATGATTAGACAAAATAACTGATAAAAATTCATCACTCATACCTGAAAAGGATGCCGAACCTGTATCTGTCGTGTTCGCTTCTTTCTTCTCTGTTGAAGAGTCTCCTTTGGATGTTTGCTGTCTCTTCCAACATTCCTTCTTCAAATGTCCCAATTTTCCACAAAACCAACACTTTACCTTACTCTTCTTCCCTTTCGATTTTGACTGCGAGTTGTTGTGCTTACTGACACGTCTTTCTTTAGAACGACCTCTGACCATCATTTCTTCTGATGTAGAGGTTTCTGAATTTGACCTTTTCCTTGTTTCTTTAGACAGCAAAGCTCCAACAACATCATCAAACTCAAGGGTTTCTGATGAACTAAGACTTTTAGAAGTAACAAAATGATCCCATGACTCAGGAAATGAGCATAATAAAGTTACAACTTTATCTTCTGATTCAAATTTTACTTCTATACTTTCTAACTACACCAGGAGAGTATTAAAGGTATTCGAATGATCAGTAATTGATGTACCTTCCTTCATGCGCAAGCTGTACAACTGTCGCTTCAGAAGAATCCTATTGGTTAAGGATTTTGTCATGTACAGTTTTTCAAGCTTTGTCCACAAACCAGCAGCAGTTTTCTTTGACATGATGTTAAACAAAACATCATTCGCCAAACATAATCGAATGCCGCTCTGTGCTCTTTCATCCATGTCACTCCATTCGTTATCTGTCATGGTGTAAGGCTACTTGGCTTTTCCCAATAGCGCCTTCGCCACACCTTGTTGCATGAGTAGATCATGCATCTTCACTTTCCATATCTCAAAGTTGTTTTTTCCATTAAACTTCTTGATCTCAAATCGAGCACTTTGTGTTTTTTCCATAGCTTAATTTGGCTTCTCACACAGCACAAGGAAATCTTCACAACACTTATCAAGAACAAATAATTTTAGGATACTTGAAATGTTATTTGAGCTGGTTTGGATATTCTTCTTGGCCCTTATAATGGCATATTACAAAAACCGATATTACAATGTAAATCGATATTAAAATTCTTATAAACCCTATTTAAAATTGATTAATAACAATATCGATTTAACATACAAACCGATTTTAAAAAACTTTTCAAACAATGAAGTGCCACCTTTTGTAGAACGACTTCATAAAAAACGATTTATTATGGGCCACCTTTTCTTAAATCAATGAAGTGCCACCGTTTTTTTTGTTAAAAGGACTTCATAAAAAAAAATATATAAATTGATTTTAAAAAAGGGTCAAATCGAAATCGTTTTGTTTGAGCAAAGGGCATAAAACAAAATGTTTAAATGGCACTACACTATAAGACCCATTTCAAATCAAAACGATTTTAAATTTCACTACACTCAATTCCACTGTGGCAGAAAACGCTTACCCAGCCTCCACGAAACCGCACTCTTCATTAGAATTATAAAACATTCAACCATTTCAACATTCCATGACATTTTATGAATAGGCAACAGCTTCACACAGCGGCTACATTCACAGCAGACCCGGCCCTCACAGACTCAGCCAGCCTTATCACTGCGCACAACAATTTACCCAGCTTTCAAACTCATATCATAAAACCACTTGTGAATAATTTGATACAACGATGTTCAACCAGGTTCTACACAATCACGAATACAGCTCATGGCTAAAAAAATATAGCGATGGCTCTGTCGACCACCTCACAACGTTTTTCACCGCCTACTCCTTCAAACTGCGCTCACGACTTGCTGTCCACCACTTTGACACAGCCGATGTTCTCTTACTAGTTGAAAGCTAGTGCAAGAAAACACGCCATACAACATGAGCAAGTTGACTTGAGCACATTAAAAAAATAGAAAGAATTGCATGCAGTATGCATTCATTCACGTTAACACAGCCTTCAGTAGGCTCTGATACAAATTTTTGAGTTAAACAGTGGAAAACATAAATAAACAATCAAGCACACACATCATTCAACCATGAAATACAAAGATTTAACGTGGTTCACCCAACCAATATGGGCTACATCCACCAAACAGGGCATCGGCAATCTCATTCAGCAAAAGGAGAATTACAATAGCAGAGTTTTGCCTCTGCACGTCTCTTCCACTTGCCTCACATTCCTCATGCTCATTTGCCTCTACGGGCTTACATTTTATAGCTGGGAGTAGAAACTGAATCATAAATTCACTCACAACAAATATAGGATGCAATAACTCCTCATCAGAATTAAATGGAGTCAATTTAGCAACAAATCCTATTCTTTTCACATTCATGAGATTTTCTCCAAATTTAATTAAAATAAATCTCAACATATCTATCTAGCATATATATAAATAAAGTGAATTTTTATTAACAAAAATAGAGTTTACTCCAAGTTCATCTACATATTCCAATAAATTTTATATTGTATATGAATAAAAATAGTCTTGGTATACAAGAAAGTGAATGTCATTTTAATATGGAGACATTTTTGGAAGGAGATATTGTTCTTTATGTTATGGTTTATTTTCTTAACTCCAAACTTGGTTTATTCTTTCTTTATATACATAAGAAACAAAAAATACGAAATAATTTCACAATTTTAAGTTATAGTTTTATATTTTATAATTACAAATCTAGTTTCTTATTAAACTATTCGAATAAATTTTATATTGTATATGAATAACAATAGTCTTGCTATACAAGAAAGTGAATGTCATTTTAATATAGAGACATTTTTGGAAGGAGATATTGTTCTTTATGTTATGGTTTATTTTCTTAACTCCAAACTTGGTTTATTCTTTCTTTATATACATAAGAAACAAAAAATACAAAGTAATTTCACAATTTTAAGTTATAGTTTTATATTTTATAATTACAAATCTAGTTTCTTATTAAACTATTTTACACACATCTATTTATTCAAATAAATTATATTGTGAATATGTTTTCTCTTATTATTTGATTAAAAATTTATTTTACTCCCTACTAATTAAAACAACTATATTAATAAAGAATTGAATGCCAAAGAACTGATTTTTTGATGTATAAATTATTTGTTTTATTATTTCATTTTCTGTGAAATAATTTAATAAGCTATCTTCCACATGAATACCATGGGTCAATACCATGGGTTGTTTTATACACCTAAAATCAATCTAACTTATTAAAAAAAGAAAAAAAAAAACTAACATTATAATATATATATATATATAACTATTTACTTGTGGATCTAATGGCCTAAAACATTTCAATCGTCTAGCATTTGATCCAATGGCTCAGACATGGACACATTGGCAACTAGGGAAGTTGTTTTCAAATAAGGTCAATACCATGGGCTATTTTTATAGTTTATTATTATTTTTGTTTTTTATTTAATTTACTTTTATTTTTATTTTTGTGTAATTTGACATAGTCAACAAGTTAAACATGACATTACAACATTTCTATTATACACCTAAAATCAATCTAACTTATTATATATATATATATATAAAAACTAACATTATAAAAAAATAAATAATATAAACTATTTCGTTGTGGATTTAATGGCCTAAAACATTTCAATAGTCTAACATTTGATCTAATGGCTCACACATGGACACATTGGCAGCTAGGGAAGTTGTTTTCAAATAAGAATGCCTTACGACGTAAATATTGATGTTCTTAAGTAATAATTACACTTTTTAAATAATTACAAATCAAATATAAAATCCTATAAGGTATAAACTTTCTTTAAGCAACATAAAAGCTCCAAATTGTATTCTCTAAGGGAAATGTTTCAAAATTTTCTAAAAAATGTATTTTACTAATGAATATACAAAGAAATATAGATTTAATTAATGTTTACGGATAAAACAGTAAATTGAATGCTTAGAAAAGAAAAAGAAAGAAAGACCTAAAGGAAAATTACTCGAAAGAGATGCTTATAAATAGCGTACTTAATCATGTCTCCGCAAAACAAATTATTATATATGATTAAAATATAATTTTGTTTTGCTCCTGCTAGATTTTTCTAAACGATCAAATTGAAATTTGTTAGTAAAAACCCTATGTCTGAATTGAATAACGATGGAAGAAAATGGTATGATTATAATATACATATTCATGTAGGGTTAAAACTCCAAGGAAAGTTTAACATAGTTCTCTACAAGAATTTTACCAAATAAATAGTTTACGACCAAGCTTATGTAACTATGTTAATTGTCGTGATGGAAATCTAGAGTAGACATGTTTATAATTATATATAAAAAAAACATGTAGGGTTAGGGTTTTCATTTACAAAAACTTAGCCATGATATGCAAATAAAAACCTAAAAATAGTAAGTTGAGGAATGAATAAAAATTCCCTTGTACAAGAAAGGAAACTTTTGAGTAAAGGAACCTTTCCAAATAAATTCGCTATAGGAAAATAAAAACACATAGAAAAATGGCCACAAAAATCCTTACTTCCGTGCAATGAGTGGACGGGGTTTAACCTTTGTTAAATTAAACATGCGAAAGAAAACCCAT
The DNA here is from genome assembly GCA_034641835.2 of Pinus albicaulis. Classification (NCBI taxonomy): domain Eukaryota; kingdom Viridiplantae; phylum Streptophyta; class Pinopsida; order Pinales; family Pinaceae; genus Pinus; species Pinus albicaulis. Next base: position 937,909,604 of record CM076579.1, on the reverse strand, counting down.
AAAATTTTCGAAGGAAAGATTCAAGATAATACCTCAGTGAGCGTGAATATAAAGCAAGTGCAGTGTCGCTAAATGCATTAGAATGAATTGACTATTGGTGATATCATTCAAATAAAAACCGTGGAAAAAAAAGGAGTTTAGAACTAAGACAAGAGAAGGAGTTTAGAACTAAGACAAGAGGTTAGATTTGGAAGCCTGAAGAATATAAAAAAAGTTAGGATGTTAAAAGAAAATAAGTTACTATGATAAATAAGAAGCAAATTTCTATAGAGTATAAACAAATGTTGTTTTTAGTGCGACAATATTATAAAAAATTCTTGGAGCACTTCGATTATGCAAGGTTATCTATCAAACTTCTATTTTCAATAATTTTCTGTTGAAATTTAGAAAAATTAAACCGGAAAAAACTACCATAAAAACTTTCAAAAAATCGCACAATAGAGTACTCGTAAACAAAAACCGTTGTAAAACGTATCTTTAATCGGACCACCACAATGAGGAGGTGATTCCACAATTATTTTCCATTCTACGTAATTATAGAATGAGAACAATAAAATCTAGGTTGCTTCGATGGAAAACAAATAGAGATGGAAAAGGGTTAAGTTAAAGACAAATTGCAGAGCGAACGAAGCTCTATCCAAAAGAAAAAGGAATGAAGGAACTAACAAGTCGGCAAACATGGTGGTCATTGAAAAAAATGAAATACCATAAGCACTGTAAACTTTGGATCATTTAAGGATTGATCCCAACCATTGACATTAGGGTTGTGTAATCTTTGGTGTTAAAATGATGGAATGACAAGTGGATGTGGGAATACATTCCATGTACTTGGAGAAGTCTTGAACCATTATATTTTTAATATACCACATTGAACCCAACAATAAAGGTTGTGAAACCTTATATTAGGAACCCTCAAATGAAACATATAAGCACCAAGTAACACACATAAATAACCAACAATAATGTAAGGTGGAATTTATTTTTTATATGGTAGTAAAATATACAAGTTCCATTATGAAATTAATCATTCGAAGGAAGGTGTAATATGTAGGAAATTTCTATGTTGGAAGTGCTAAATTCAAAATGGAATAAGGTGTAGAAATATGGTGATATAATTGCAACTTTTCAAGAAATTTAATCTAAATCAAGAGACACAATTCTATTTTAATGTTATGTGGAATTTAATCATGCAACAAGAGAAATCACACATGCACAATATATTTCTAAGAGAACTCCAACTCAAAAAAACCTTTAATTCACAATTTTGAACAACATTCACAAACAAGCAACAAGAGAAACCACACATGCACAATATCTTTCTAAGGGAACCCAACTCAGAAAAATCTCTCAAGCCTTTTTTTATTAAGAAGATGAGTGGAGAATGCATTACAATTTATTGCTCACTCTCAACACAACCTATAATTAAATAACTATTCTCTCTACTAAATGAGAATCTCTAGCCTAGACTTAGTCAACTTTTGCCTCAGCCTGAGCCCCTATTTCCTTGTGAAAATCCTGAGGAATTCGCCCCTATTTTTTTAGGAATTTCCCTCCAATTGATTGCGCAATTCCCAAGGATTGATCATCTGATTGCATGCAACATATGTACACTCAAACTAGTTTACAACTGCTTGTTACATAGCCTTGGAATCTCCACCACAGCTGAGGAACTCAAATTCCTTGCATGCACTAGCTATTTTGAACTGATTGATCGGTTAACTGGATGATCATTGAGTTAGATTGTTGTCCCACTACACAACTATCTTTCCACTAGTTCCATTAACTTTTAGAACTAGTCTAACTACACACAACTAGAAATAACTGACATTTTATTCCTATAAATTAGAAATCACACATGCTTAACTGAACTCCAATCCCTCTAACTCGAATTTACTGAGCTAAATGAGTGACAAGATCCATGTCACACAAGTTAACTTCCTCTAAGTTTTATGTTGATGTGGAATTCAAATTTTCTCAATTTGACCAAGGCAAAGTCAAATTGATACTTTTTTGCTACACTTCTTAATGCTCCCTCTTGGCAAGAAAGGGATTATAAACCACCTCTATACTGCACCTGTGGAATTCAAACTTCCCTCTTAACAAATCATTTTTCAATATGTTAGCATCTTTTTCCTCTGTTAAAATGTATTGTTATCTTCCTCTGCACACAGTCCCGTAAATGAGGATACCGAATATCTATATGCTTGGATTGGTCGCAAAATACCATATTCTCAGAGAGATTAATGCAACTCTGATTATCACAATAGATCACAGTTGGATCCATCATCTAACAAAATAGACCCACGAGTATCTTTCTCATGAATATCACCTCACATGTTTCTTGACTTGCGAGCATGTATTATGCTTCTAATGAGCTGAGTGTCATAGATATTTTATTCTTTCCGTACTAGGAAATTGTTGTGGAACCAACACTGAAAATTCCACCTAATGTACTCTTTCGGTTGGATGGTCTCCCTGCCCAATCTCCATCTATGAAGCAATACAACTTCATTCCCTCTATCCCTCTATACCATAATCCATATTGGGTAGTGCCTTTTAGGTATCGTAAAACATGCTTCACTGCCTTCCAATACAATTTTTTTGGCCTCACCATAGCTTGGCTCATATATTTTACTACATAGCACATATTTGGCTGTGTGTTCACAAGATACATTAGTGAACCCACTAGTAGCCAATAAATTGTAGCATCCTCCTTCCTCAAGTTGGTTGCTATAGGCATCTCCATGGTATTACAACTCTCCATGCAAAATCTATGTACTATCTTGGTGGCATAATTTACTTGAGATACAAACAATTCCCCATCACCTTGAAAGTTGCCATACTTCCAGCCTAAGGAAGTAGTGCATGAGACTCATGTTCTTCATCTCAAATTCCCTTTCAAGGTCTTCCTCGCAAGAACTAATCAATTTCTCACCACTTGTTAAAATCACCAACATACAAAACAATGCTAAGAAATTTACCTTCTACTAAAATATGATAGAGGTTTGCATCTGCTTTACTTTTGGCGAAGTCCAATCTAATGAGATAACTGTCAATCCTGGAGTACCAAGCTTAGGGTGCCTATTTGAGACTGTACAATTCTTTCTCGAGTCTATACTGATGAGACTCCTAATAAAATGTCTCAAAACCTTCTTGTTGCTCATTGTACACCTCCACCTCAATAGCACCATTGAGAACTGATGTTTTTACATCCATCTAGTGGATCTCCCAACCCATCTATGTAGCCAGTGCAATAATTGATATAATGGATGAATATCTTACTACAAGAGAAAATGTTTCCTCATAGTCAATTCCCTCAACTTGAGATAATCCTTTGGACACAAATTTGGACTTATATTTCTCTATTCTTCCTTGTGCTACATGATTAACCTTGAATATCCATCTTAAAACCGCAATTGATTTATCTGCTAGTCTTGGGAGCACTTTCCAAACATTTTTCTTAATTATGGATTTATACTCTTCCACCATTGCATCATCCCAAATGGGTTTCTCAATTGATTCCTCGAAAGAGGATGGACCAATCTCTACAATATTAGTCATTAGAGCCATGTAGCCAATGTACCTCTCAAGTGACCTCCTTTTCCTGCGCAAATTTGTAGGTCCCATATTCTCCCTCGCATATTTCACTAGTCTATGAACTTACCTGGTTCTTTTTCTGCCTTCTCTGGATGGTTCTTCTTGAGTGGATGTATCTACTATGCCTCCTCTCTACTCCTCAGTTTGTAGCTGCTGCACAACTTCCTGAGGTTCCTCCTAAGGCTTCTGCTTTGGAGCTAAAAGCTCCTCTTCTGGTGGGATATGAATATCCCTCTCAAGAGAGAACCACATTGCTTTATCCTCATCAACAATTACATCCCTTCGAAAAATTGTCAGTCCGATGGAAGGTAAATACACATAGTAATTGTGTGGAGTTTCAATTTAACCCATAAAAACTCTCAACTCTATTGTTGACTCCAAATTCTTCTTCAAATATTTGGAGATATGGCAGTAAACAAAGGCTACGAATATTCTAAAGTGACACACTTTGTAGCATAGTGCCTAAATTCATGACAATTGAAGGATTTTATTTTGGAAAAGCATTTCTTCTTGACCCCTTGGCTGGATTATGGCTTTGGTTTGAGATTTATTCCCTTTTCCCTTCCTTCCCTTTCCAACCAATGAAAATTTTTCTTCATCTTATCCCTTGGTTGAAGTTCCATCTCTGGGATTTTGTTTGATCTCTTCTTGTACAAAATCATACCACAAGAGTTCCCAATTCGGTAATTTATCCCTCCCATTCATCGAGTCCTAGTAGCTATGTCAGCTTTTGGGAAGGCCTAGAAGAGATATGATCACCAGTTCATCTTCTACAACATTCACACCAACTCCTCCAATCTCATCATGAACTTGTGTAAATATGGTGTGATACTGTAGAATAGTATCATTCTTCTATGTCTTGATATTTTGAAGTTTTTATTAGAGGGCCGATTTTCTATGGTCAATGTTGTTCTCGAAAAGTTTTGTCAGTGCCTTCCACATTGCGAAAGGATTTTTTCTCCCATGGATATTTGAGACAATTTGGTCTCCCACTCCCTCTAATATTATTCTCCTCACCATGGCTACATATTTATTCTATTGAGCTAGGTCTTGGGCATAAAATGATCCTGGTTTTACAATGTCTTTCTTGAAATATTCCAGAAATCCATTGTCATCAAGCAACGCCTCCATGCGATCCTTCCATACAATGAAACTTGAGCTACCTTCCAAGGCATACTCTAATCTCAACTCGTTGAAGGTAATCTTCCCAACTCTGAAGAGATCCTACTACAATGAAGCTGTAAATTCGAACCTCCTGAGGAACAACTTCAAAATACTTGTTCTAATGTGAATCCATCTTTGATACCATGTAGAAATATGGTGATATAATTAAAACTACTCAATAAATTTAATCTAAATTGAGAAACACAATTCTATTCTACTACTCTACGGAATTTAATTCACAATTTAGAAAAACATTCACAAACATGTAATAAGAAAAAAACCACACATGCACAATATTTTTCTAAGGAAACCAAAATGGGAAAACCCCTTAAGCCTCTTCGCAGTAATCATATTAATAGAGAATGTATTACAATTTCTTTCTCACTTTGAGCAAAACCTACAACTGAATAACTTTTATCTCTGCTAAATGTGAAGCTCTAGCCCAGACTTAATCAATTTTTTCCTCAACTTGAGCCCCTATGTCCTTGTGAAAATCCTGAGGAATTGGCCCCTATTTTTAGGAATTTTCCTCCAATTTATTTCGCAATTCCAATGGATTGACCATATAACTACATGCAGCACCTATACACTCAAACTAGTTTACAACTGCTTGTTACATTGCCTTGGAATCTCCACCACAACTGAGGAACTTGAATTGCTTTCATGCACTAGATATTTTGAGCTGATTGATCAACTAACTTGATGATCACTAACTTAAACTATTGTCCCACTATGAAACTGACCTTCCACTAGTTCAATTAATTGTTACAACTATTTTAACTGAACACAATTGGAAATAAATGACATTTATTGCTAAAAATTAGAAATCACACATGCTTAACAGAACTCCAAGCCCTATAACTAGAATTTACTGAGTTAACTAGGTTACAAGAGCTGTGTCACATAAGTTAACTACCTCCAAGTTTTTTGTAGATGTGGAAATTCAAATTTTCTCAATTTTACCAAGGCAGAGTCAAATTAATACTTTCCTGCTACACTTCTCAAAATAAGGGGCACCAAAAGTTTTAACTAATGTGAATATGTGGAAGGGAAAGTAACCCTTAGAAATATATTCAAACCTTTAGAAACTTATTTGGACATAGAGAACTATAATAATAACATAATACTTACATGATAAACAAATTTTGGGATATAATGCTAGGATAATTTAATGAAATACAAAATTTTAATCCTGAGTTAAGGAATGAGCATATATGAACATGGATCGTTAATTAAGGTCTAAGTTGTGTATGGAAACCATGATAGAAAACAAAATTGATAGGAAGATTTGTGATTCTATATCATTGAGACGTATACAATATATATATGTGTGTGTGTGTGTGTGTGTGTGTTTGTGTATGTATGTATGTATGTATTTATGTATGTATCATACCATTTTGTTATCTCATTTGAGTAAAAAAATTGGTGTACTAATAAGGGGTTTGTTAGAAAGTTTCATTTCAACTATCCATATCCTTGAAGAAGCTTTCACTAATGGATTAAATATGAGTGGTTATATCTATTCTTGGTTCTTCCTATTTCCTTCTCCATCCATTGGTGGTTATTCTTGGTTTAGCAAAGAGACCTTCTTCCTTGAAAAATCTCATGTTAATCCCACAATCACAAGTTATATCCCCTTCACTGTGACATTTGTAGCATTATGTGTTCAAAAATTGAATATTGGAAGAATGACCCATATGACCCATTGTTATAACTTCTTATTTTATTTGCGATATATTTTTCCTGGAATTTTGATTATATCCTTTATGTATGGCAGAATTGTAGGTTCTGCAATTGCTTGCTTTATTGTCAAATCTTGTGCATGAGAAAGAATGACCAAAAAACATATTTTGATACCTAGTTGAAAGGAGATGTTTTGATAAATAATTTATTCTAAAGTTTTTCCAGATTGATTTCTTTGTCAATATATTCCACTGGTACTTGTAGATCCCTTGAGAATATTTTTTTATTATAGTGGCTCTTATAACTTCCTCTTGGTTTATTTCCTTGCTTGAGATAGTTGTACCTTGTTGATTCCTAATTCCTTTATGAGTTTCATATGAGAGATAAACATCCTTAAGTCAGTCCTTTACTTAATGTCATCAATTGTGTTGCTAATGGATCCTATGAAGGAATATTTAGTTTTTTCTCTAATTGTTGTCCTTAAGGTTGCTTCATCTTTGGATGTTCTATGATTATCTTGATAACTAAGGGATATTTTTATGAGAGGAGATATCTAAAGGCTGAGAATGTGATATAATGACTCTGAAAATTTGAGGAACTTCATTGTTTGATTTAGCTGATATGAGGTATTTTATAAATTTTTTCTCAAAAGAACAATATCTTCTTCCAATTTTCCATAGTGTTCTTCCTTTTGTGTTAACTACTTTGATAGAATATCATTTATCCTCTTAGATTCTTCCAGTTTAATTTTGATAGATATGATATAATCTTAATCATGATCTTTATCTTCATATTCTTGTAGTCGTTGTTCTAGTTAATCTACCTTATTTCTTAGAAACTTTATTTCTTTGAATGCACTTATGGTTTCTCCTTCATAATCTACTTATGCTTCAATCTTGTTCATCCATGAACAATATATTTCCTCTTTCATCATAAAACATGCTTCCATTGCTTTCATAATTATTGTCTTCTTTGGAGTACAAGCTTCTACTTTCGACATTTCGTCTTCTTTTATAATTATTAGATTTGAATTTTACTTCATAATCACTAATATTATTTTTTCCATAAGCACATTTAGAAGCATATTGTCCTGTTCTTCCATAGTCAAAATGTTTAAATGGAGGCTAACCTTTGAACTTACCACTTCCCTTGTTGATATTTCTTACAAATTTAGCTTCCTCTTCATTTGATACATGACTAGAGTCTTCTTAAGTCCCATGCTTACTTCCTTCCGTGGCTGATTTGAATGTGGCTTCTCTTGGTCATGAGTTCTCCTTCTCTATCCTTAGTTCATATGTAGTAAGAGTTCCATGAAGGGAATCGATGTTTAACTTTTTCATGTTAGATAGCTCTTCCATGATTGATACTTTAAAATTTAACCTTGATAGAAGTGATATCAATATTTTTCAAACAATATCAACTTCCTTGAATTCTTCACCAAGGCCTATCATAGAGTTGAAAATATCGTCTACTCGAAGGAAATATCAAGAAATATTTCCATCTTCTTCCATTTTAAAACTTTCAAAATAACCTATGTAAGTTTGTATCCTGGCTTCCTTTACTTGGTCATCCCCTTCATAAAAACGTTTGAGCTTGTCCCATATTTCTTTGGCTGACTTGCAACGCATCACTTTGACAAGTTCACTATTTGATAAACCACTTAAGATGGAATTTTTTACCATTGAATTAGATGTATAAGGAGATTTAGTAGCTGAATTAGTGGGAGGAGTAGAAATTACTTACAAACCATTCTCAATAGCCGCTCATACAACAATACCAAATACATGATGTAGGCTTCCATTCTTATTTTCCAGAAAGCATAGTTTGTCCCATCAAGTTGAGGAGGATTTCCTAAATATTTGAGACTAGTCATCTTTCCTATGATCAAGATTATATTGATTAATTGTTCCTAAAAGAACCCGCTCTGATATTAATTTTTAGAATAATGATAACATTAGGAGGTGGGGTGGGTTAATTAGTTTAATGGCCAATTTCACTAATTAAAAAATTTCACAGTTGCAAAGATAATGATGCTTCAATAAACATAATCATCACATCGACACATGAACACACCATATGTATTTATAATCCCTCGTGGGACACCTAATCTGCTAAGGGTTAAGGTGTGGAAGTTGGACAATCAAAGGGTGTCTAAGAGACCTTGGGATCAGTGGAATCCAATGGTCAGTCCAATGTATTATAAAATCTATATCATGTGAATAATATATGTAACTCAATTCTTATCTTTCACTATCTCGTCTTTGCCATTGTTGTGTTTAACATGGTATCAAAGATGCAGGCATGCTCTTGCCATGCCAAAATTTCATCCACTGTGGCCTTTCTGTGCATGTCAGTCGTACACCTTTGCCCATTGTCAAGAAATAACAAAACATGATCGTGTCCCTCATACTCAAATTTTTCACCTATCTCTGCACCTCATTATATGCTTGATTTAACATTGATATGCATCATCCCTGTTAGGTAGATGTGGATCTTATATTTTTGTGGCATGTCTTCGTGCTTCAATGCCTTTATTCTTAGTCCGACCTGTCATCTCTGCTCACTATTTACTATCCTCTGCTCACCAAACCAAACTACAAAACATCCTCACTATCTCTCTTCCTGTAATATATGCAACTATTGAATAAGTGTTACATGGTTATCATCTTATGTGTTGGTGTTTCTCCTCAGAGATTGTTTTGTTCTTTGCTGAAACACATACCATAATAAAATATCCCGAAATTCCTTGATTTCAGTGATCATTTTGTTGTCAATTTCCCATGTTGTTCAATTCCTATGTATAATACCTCTCTTTAAACAAGCCACAGAGAAGGGCTAGATCTTGGATTTTATTTAGATAACGTAGAGCATGATATGCGGCATGGGTTATCTATGTTGAAGCTCAAGTGTTGTTTGTATGGAATATTTGAAGAGTTGTTGTTAATCACTACTTGAGAGGAAACATATCTATGTTTAGGCCATCTCAGTCGATTGTAGAAATACACAGAGGAAAATTTCCCTCCTGCCAGTGATTGAACTACTGCATCCATTCGAACCAATAAATTAAGAGTAACTGATGACAAAAGACACTTATGTTTCTTAGAATGCTATCAATAAGAGAGGGATTATCAACTTGAGAGCCATCCACCACAAAAATATTTGCAAGAAAAGTGGCATCGTTGTCAAGCAGGAGTTGGCAATCGAAACCCTTCGGGATTAACATAAAATGTTTCACATCAAGACACTCTGGATTTCCAAGTTTGACCATCATCAGAGAGAGTCCCTCGTATCTTGGCGCCACCTTCGACACAATTATGTTGCTGGAGTCCTTTTATATTCTAGAGAGAGTCTCGTAGTGATTGCAACTGGGAGCATCTACACAAGTCAACCTACTAGAGGTTTGTGAGATTCCCTAGTGAATATGGAAGCGTTTGCAACTTGGAGCATCGAAACAAGTTAATTTATTGCAGGCCTATTAGATTTCCTAGAGAGGCAAGAACATCTAGAGAAGTCAAAATGTTGGAGGGTTGTGAGACTCCCAAGCAATTTTGGCAGTCGTTGCAACTTTGAGCACCCTGATAAGTGAAGATCCCAGAGGCTAATAAGATTACTGAATGGCATTGGAAACCTTTTTAACACAGAGCAACCAGTCGAGTGAATATCAAGAAGGTTTTGAAGGGAAATATCACTCATGTGGTGGCCAAGGTTTTTTCATATGGGTCGTATAAAAGAGAACGTAAGTTGAGTTATTTTTGTGGTAAATTCAATAATTCAAAGTGGAGATTCTATGACTCAATGTTAACTTGTTGCATTTGAGTTTTTCCAAGATTTGTTGAAGCCATTAATTTCATTGCAAAATAAACTGTGTGAAGCTTTTTTGAACAATGTATGTCTACTTTGAGTGGCTCAACAAATGAGCATTGGCGTTATTGAACTATTTTACATAAAACATATTTATAATTGTGCTTGTATTTTTTTTTTGAACGCGAGAAATAGTACCTTCACTCAACTTCTTGGCCAAACTATTTGATGTTAGAATAGTTCGTTGGGGATGCCATTTCAGTCATGTGAATCATAGCTTGAACTAGACCGTTGCTCAACCTGTTAGTCGATCTACCCCACGTTGCATTTTTCCATGGGAGCCATCTTTTCGAGTAGTGAAAATCGCAGTCTAAGAGAAATGCTAACCAACAATACATTTTCGTTTTATTAATAAGGATGATGGGTTTTGGTAAAGTCAGCCACATTTGAGCCCGAGCTATCAATATCAAGATATTAGCTATGAATCAAAGGCATTTTTTTTATCTCTTCTTTTGTGATTGAATCCACGACGTCTTGGCATCATATTTTCAAGCTTGAGCCAATTTGTATTAATTTTTTCACTTCAACCTTTGATAAATGTTTGGATTTTATGGGTTTAAGTTCGTCTGAGTTTGCAAAAGTGGTCTTATTGAAGCATATGATATTAGCATTGGATCATAGGAATTTTTTGACTTTGTTATTGAAATTTGGTTTAAATAATCATAGGAAGGTTATGATTGAACTAGTTTGACCTAGTTTGTTGAGCAACATTGGGTTTTTCAGTGTGGGCATTATCACAATATAAATAATTGTGCTCATTTATTGAGCCTAATTTGTTTGAAAAATGGACACACTTGATGGAGTATTATATTTACTAAATACTCTTATACTTGATACTCATATTGACACTCTGAAAATCAACAAAGCCTCTCTTCTTGCCATTAGAATTTGTCTACAAAATACACGAGAAGAGATAGATTTTTGCAGTTGGGGTCTCAACTTCAACAAGACGAATTAAAATAGTCAAGTCATCATTTTGAACATGTATCTATTCAGAACATTAATACCGACTCCCATCAACAAAAAGAATATAAAACTTAGGTTGATTCACATTTAGTGCCTAATGTAAGAGCAGATTTGCATGCAAAAGGAAAAATTCAGCCTGCACTTCCCAAGCCCATCATGGGACCTTGGGAAGATATTTTCCATAGAAAGCATAAAACTAGTCTTGGATATGACAAGGATGTGTCATTTCATATACTATATTACTCAAAGGCCAGTCAGTTTTAGATTGTTGGATTTATTCATGACATTTCACCTTCATATGTTCAAGATTATGCTCCTCTTCCACAGGAGCAACAATAGAATGCTATAATACAACATTGTGATGAAGTTGGCCATATGAAAGATCATTGTCTTGATCTTCATCCATGTTATCATTGTAAAAAAACCACTCATTCTTCACACATATGCTTCAAAAAAAAGCCTCCTAAAAGAGAAAAGATTCACCTTAGATAGATCACTTCTTGATAATGGGCTTCAATATCCAAGAAGATATTTCAATCATATGTCAGAACTTGTTCTATAATATAGAACAATTTTGTAGTTTAGTTTTCTCCACATTCTCACCTTATATCTGACAGGGGAGGAAGTGATAGTCATCTTCAAATCCACATCAAGCAAGTCTAAGACACAACTTGCCATACCATATTCAGGGGCATAGATTCCCCTCAACATGCATTTGGTTGGTGGTCAACCTTAAACCATATATCCAGGGTTGAGACCTCCCTTTTCAGATTGAGCTTCTCCCTCTTCAAAGAATTGGGGACACTTCCTATAGCAGAAAACTTCAAGTTCTAACTGGTTTTGGAGGAGTTCTAGGAATTTCATTAAGCATTCCAGAGTTTGTGGTCATCCTTAAACCATGATAGGTTGAGACCTCCCTTTTCACGTTGAGGTTCTCACTTTTTATGCAAGTTACAGACCTCCCTTTTCCAGGTTGAAGGTTTCCCTCTTTAAAGAATTATGAGCACTTCCTCTAGCATAAGACTTTAGCTTCGTTCCATATTTGGAAGAGTTTTGGGAACTACACTAAGTGTTCCAGTTTTGGTGGTCATACTTAAACTAACTCCTTATACCAACATTTTAGAGAGCTCATTAAACGTAGTGTTTCCATGCATTTTTTCACATTTTTACTACAACTGTCTTCTTCAACTCATACATACCCCTTCAGATTATGGGGGGAGTGTTGGACATCTAATCCGCTAAGGGTTAAGGTGTGGGAGTTAGACAGTCAAATGAAGTCCAAGAGACCTTGAGATCTTTGGAATCCAACGATAACTCCAATGTATTATAAAATTAATATCATGTCAATAATATAAGTAACTCAATGCTTATCTTTCACCTCTCGTCTTCCTCATCTTTGTGTTTAACATTCTTCAATATTTAATTATGAAAATTTGTAGGCACAAACCTATTGGAGGTAGCTAGCCCAAAAAACATTTGTATACACTAACCTTCTAGAGGCACAAACCCCCAAAATAGATTTGTAAGCACCAACTTGGTGGAGATAATGACACCCAAAAATATATTTGCAAACACCAACCTGCTAGAGGCATCGAACCCCAAAGATATGCAAGAACCAACTTATAGTAGGCTGCAACCTAAAAGTTATGAAGGCACCAACATGTTGTACGCTTCAACCTAAATGAGGCACCAAACTCTTTCACCAAAACATAGAGGACCACCTTTAAAAATCCATCAAAATTGATCCGCAAGCTCATTTCAATTCAACATGTTCTTCAATCTTCAACAATAGAATATTTGTAAGTTTTAACCTTGTACAGAAATTATCTACAAACTAATCTTAAAAACATAAAATAAACAATAGTGAGAGCATAAAACATAAAATAGATATACACAGATATTTTCCCCTGGATCCCAAATCGGGACGACCAGCTTGATTTTTCATTATATTCCTTTTAGTGTTACAACACATATATATACATGCCGAAGCATACATAAACTCCAATCCATTAACCCTGGATTAGAACATAACCGTAGTTCCCTTCACCGAATCTACAAAATACCAGGGGCCAAAAACCATCATGCCCCAAAACCATGTGAAAACCCATGCACAAAGCCATGGGCGGGTTCGCCCACCAAAAAATAGGGTTCAAAAAATTTACATGCCTTCTACCATACCATTTCCATGCATTATACGAAGGACCTTCTCTCCTGTATGTCCAAGCGTTTGATGCCATAGCATGGTCTTTTCTCTAGACACCGCTAGGCTTTCTGCTCCACTTTCGGGAACCACAAAACTGTTGCACCCATCAATAACAGTGCTCCTGTGAAGCTTGTACAACGTTCCAATCTGAACTCCCCGCATTAATACCATTGCTCCTTGAACCATCTTACAGGTATCTTTCTCGAACACTGTTTTTACACCTACATCATCCATCTTGCTTGCAGATATAATATTTCTAGCAAATGTAGGAATGCACAAAACACCAGGAAGTGTTCTAATCCTTCCACCTTGCAGATTTAGCTTCACTATTCCATGTCCGATGATTCTGGCCTTCCTATCATCACCTAAGAAGACATCACTACCATCATATTTCTCATACTCATAGAACCACTCCATATGGGGAGTGAAGTGAAAGGATGCAACTGAATCAATCAACCATGACTCATGATCTACATGTGTATTTGAAGAAGAAGCCAAATACACATCCCCACCTTTATCCGAGGTGGTTTTTTCCTCTGCAGAAGGAGCATCATCGGATCCCTTTCCTTTCTCAGGAGCTTTAGATCTGCAGTCCTTTTTGTAGTTCCCTTCCTTTCCGCATTTCTAGCACACCATTACAAAATTTCCAGGAGATTTAGATCTCCCACTCGAAACCTTATTCTTGTTTCTATTCTGGGACCTTCCTCGTACAGATAAGGCATCTCCATTCTGACCCTCCATATTTCTCCATCTCATTTCCTCCTAAAGCAAGGCTGAGATAATGTCATTAAAATTCAAGGTAGTTGTATTGCTAGCTATTGCAATAACGAGAGTTTCCACAAGTCTGGTAGAGAACACAACAAACTAATGCACTTATCTTCATTTGAGATTTTAATACCAACATATGACAGTTGACTTACCACAGTATTGAAGGCATTCAGATGCTCTGTCACTGAGTCTCCTTCCTTCATCTTCGGGTTATACAGTTTTTTCTGCAGGAACAATTTATTCACCAGAGACTTAGATTGGTACAAAGTCCCAAGTTTGTCCCACAAATTCTTCACTGTATCTTCCCTATATACATTCAACAATACCAAATCTAAGACACACAACCATATTGTGTTCTTCGCCTTCCGATCCAACTTTTTCCATTCTTCATCTGACATTGCCGTTGGTTTAGTACCTGGATCTACCGCGTTATACTGGTCTTTATTCACCAGTAGATCCTCATCCTGAGCTTCCACAACTCAAAAATTTAACCATTAAATTTCTCAATCTCTATCTTTCCACTGCTCACCATCTTCTTTCACTGCATGAATCAATCCAGCAGATCTCCCACTAAATAGGGTCTACCACAGGCCCGAGCAAAAAACCCCTTAGCAGCAAAGGTGTCCCCTTGATGCCGAAACAGCTTGGATACCAAACGTAGGTTTTAACCCTGTACAAAAATTATCAGCAAACTAATCTTAAAAATAGAAAATAAACAATAGTGATAGCATAAAACATAAAACATATATACACAGAGATTTTCCCCTGGATCCCAAATTTGGATGACCAGCTTGATTTTTCATTATATTCCTTTTAGTGTTACAACACATATATATACATGCTAAAGCATACATAAACCCAAATCCATTAACATTGGATTATAACATAACTATAGTTCCCTTGACTGGATCTACAAAATACCAGGGGCCGAAAACCATCATGCCCCAAAACCATGTGCAAACACATGCACAAAACCATGGGCGAGTCCGCCCACCGAAAAATAGGGTCCAAAAAATTTCCATGCCTTCTACCATACCATTTCCATGCAGTATCTGAAGGCCCTTCTCTCCAATATGTCAAATCCTTTGATGCCATAGCATGGTCTTTTCTCCAGAGACCGCTAGGATTTTTGCTCCACTTTTGGGAACCACATAACTGTTGCACCCATCAATAACAGTGCTACCCTGAAGCTTGTGCAGACTTCCAATCCGAACTCCCCGCATTAATACCAGTGCTTCCTAAAGCATCTTATAGGTATCTTTCTCGAACACTGTTTTTACTCCTGCATCATGCATCTTTCTTACAAAAATCAGATTTTGGGCCAATGCAGGAATGTGCAGAACACCAGGAAGTGTTATAATCCTTCCACCTTGCAACTTCAGCTTCACTTTTCGATGTCCGACAATTCTAGCCTTCCTATCATCACCTAAGAAGACATCATCACCATCATGTTTCTTATATTCGCAAAATAACTCCCTATGGGGAGTGAAGTGAAAGGATGCACCCGAGTCAATCAACCATGACTCATGATCTACATGTGTATTTGAAGAAAAAGCCAAATGCGCATCCCCACCTTCATCCGACGTGATTTTTTTCCATGCAAAAGGAGCATCATAAGATCCCTTTCCTTTCTCAGGAGCTTTAGATTTGCAGTCCTTTTTGTAGTTCCCTTCCTTTCCGCATTTCCAGCACACCTTTACAAACTTTCTAAGAGATTTAGATCTCCCTCTAGATTTAGATCTTTGACTCAAAACCTTATTCTTGTTTCTTTTCAAGGACCTTCCTCGTACATATAAGTCATCTCCATTATGACCCTCCATATTTCTCTGTCTCATTTCCTCCGATAGCAAGGTTGAGACAATGTCATCAAAATTCAAGGTAGTTGTATTTCTACCTATTGCAATAACCATACTGTCCCACGAGTCTGGTAGAGAACACAAAAAACTAATGCACTTATCTTCATCTGAGATTTTAATACCAGCAGATGACAACTGACTTACCACATTATTGAAGGCATTCATATGCTCTGTCATCGAGTCTCCATCCTTCATCCTCAGGTTATATATCTTTTTTACACAGGAACAATTTATTCACCAGAGACTTAGATTAGTACAAACTCCCAAGTTTGTCCCACAAATTCTTCGCCGTAGCTTCCCCAAATACATTCAACAATACTGAATCTAAGACACACAATTGTATTTTTCTCTTTGCCTTCCAATCCAACTTTTGCCTTCATCTGACATTGTCATTGGTTTAGTACGTGGATCTACCGTAATCCGCTGGTCTTTATCCACCAGCAGATCCTCCATCTTGAGCTTCCACAACTCAAAAATGTGACCATTAAATTTATCAATATTTATCTTTCCACTGCTCGCCATCTTCTTTCACCGCATGAATCGAACCTGCAGATCTCCCACTGAACAGGGTCTACCATAAGCCCGAGCAAAAAACCCGTTAGTAGCAAAGGAGTCCCCTTGAAGCTGAAACAACTCTGATACCAAACGTAGGTTTTAACCCTGTACATAAATTACGTGCAAACTAATCTTAAAAACATAATATAAACAATAGCGAGAGCATAAAACATAAAACAAATATACACAGATATTTTCCCCTAGATTCTAAATCAGGATGACTAGCTTGATTTTTCATTATATTCCTTTTAGTGTTAGAACACATATATATCCATGCTGAAGCATACATAAACCCCAATCCATTAACCCTAGATTAGAACATAACCGTAGTTCCCTTGACCGTATCTACAAAATACCAGGGGCCGAACACCATCATACCCCAAAACCATGTGTAAACCCATGCACAAAACCATGGGCGGGTCCGCCCACCGAAAAATAGGGTACAAAAAATTTCCATGCCTTCTACCATACCATTTCCATGCAGTATCCAAAGGCCCTTCTCTCCAATACTTCCAAGCCTTTGATGCCATAGCATGGTCTCTTCTCCAGAGACTGCTAGGCTTTCCGCTCCACTTTCAGGAACCATAGAACTATTGCACCCATCAATAACAGTGCTTTCTTGAAGCTTGTATAGAGTTCCAATCCAAACTCCCCACATTAATACCAGTTCTCCCTGAACCATCTTACAGGTATCCTTCTCAAACACTGTTTTTACACTTGCATCTTCCATATTTTTTATAGAAATCAGATTTCTGCTAATGCATGAATGTGAAGAACACCAGGAAGTGTTCTAATCCTTCCAACTTGCAGCTTCAACTTCACTTTTCCACGTCCAACGATTCTGGCCTTCCAATCATCACCTAAGAAGACATCACTGCCATCATGTTTCTCATACTCGTAGAACCACTCCCTATGGGGAGTGAAGTGAAAGGATGCACCTGAGTCAATCAACCATGACTCATGATCTACATGTGTATTTGAAGAAGAAGCAAACTACACATCCCCACCATCATCCAACATTGTTTTTGATTGTGCAGAAGGAGCATCATCAGATCCCTTTCCTTTCTCAGGAGATTTAGATTTGTAATCCTTTTTGTAGTGCCCTTCCTTTCCGCATTTCCAGCACACCTTTACAAACTTTCCAGGAGATTTAGATCTCCCACTCGAAACCTTATTCTTGTTTTCTATTCTAGGACCTTCCTCGTACAGATAAGTCATCTGCATTCTAACCCTGCATAATTCTTTGTCTCATTTCCTCCGACAACAAGGCTGAGGCAATGTCATCAAAATTCAAGGTAGTTGTATTGCTACCTATTGCAATAACCAGACTGTCCCACGAGTCTGGTAGAGAACACAACAGATTGATGCACTTATCTTCATTTGAGATTTTAATACCAACAAATGAAAACTGACTTACCACATTATTGAAGGCGTTCAGATGCTCTGTCACTGAGTCTCCATCCTTCATCCTTAGGTTATACAAATTTTTCCACAGGAACAATTTATTCACTAGAGACTTAGATTGGTACAAAGTCCCAATTTTTTCCCACAAATTATTCGCCGTAGCTTCCCCAGATACATTCAACAATACCGAATCTGAGACACAACCATATTGTGCTCTTCGCCTTCCGATCCAAATTTTTCCAGTATTCATCTGAAATTTCCGTCGGTTTAGTACCTGGATCTACCACGATCCACTGGTCTTTATCCACCAGCAGATCCTCCATCTTGAGCTTCCACAACTCAAAAATATGACCATTAAATTTCTCAATCTCTATCTTTCCACTGCTCGCAATATTCTTTCACCACATGAATCGATCCCGTAGATCTCCCACTGAACAAGGGTACCACATGCCCAAGCAAAAAACACCTCAACAGCAAAGGCGTCCCCTTCAAGCCAAAATAACTCTGATACCAAACATAGGTTTTAACCCTGTACAAAAATTATTTCCAAACTAATATTAAAAATATAAAATAAACAATAACGAGAGCATAAAACATAAAACATATATACACAAAGATTTTCCCCTGTATCCCAAATCAGGATGAACATATTGATTTTTTATTATATTCCTTTTATTGTTACAACACATATATATACATGCCGAAGCATACATAAGCCCCAATCCATTAACCCTGGATTAGAACATAACCATATTTCCCTTGACCAGATCTACAAAATACCAGGGGCCGAAAACCATCATGCCCCAAAACCATGTGCAAACCCATGCACAAAACCACGACCGTGTCCACCCACCGAAAATTAGGGTCCGAAAAATTTCCATGCCTTCTACCATACCATTTCCATGCAGTATCTGAAGGCCCTTCTCTCCAATATGTCCAAGCCTTTGATGCCATAGCATGGTCTTTTCTCTAGAGACTGCTACGCTTTCCGCTCCACTTTCGAGAACCACAGAACTGTTGCACCCATCAATAACAGTGCTGCCCTAAAGCTTGTACAGAGTTCCAGTCTGAACTCCATGCATTAATACCAGTGCTCCCCGAACCATCTTACATGTATCTTTCACGAACACTGTTTTTACACCTGCATCATCCATCTTGCTTACAGAAATCAGATTTCTGGCCAATGCAGGAATGCGCAGAACACCACGAAGTGTTATAATCCTTCCAACTTGCAGCTTCAGCTTCACCTTTCCACGTCCGACGATTCTGGCCTTCCTATCATAACATAGGAAGACATCACTGCCATCATATTTTTCATACTCATTGAACCACCCCCTATGGGGAGTGAAGTGAAAGGATGCACCCGAGTCAATCAACCATGACTCATGATCTACATGTGTATTTGAAGAACAAGCCAAATACACATCCCCACCTTCATCCGAGGTGGATTTTGCCTCTGCAGAAGGAGCATCATCAGATCCCTTTCCTTTCTCAGTTGATTTAAATCTATAGTCCTTTTTGTAGTGCCCTTCCTTTCCACATTTCCAGCACACCTTTACAAACTTTCCAAGAGATTTAGATCTCCCATTCGAAACCTTATTCTTGTTTCTATTCTGGGACCTTCCTCATACAGATAAGGCATCTCCATTCTAACCCTCCATATCTCTCTGTCTCATTTACTCTGATAGCAAGGCTAAGACAATGTCATCAAAATTCAAGGTAGTTGTATTGCTACCTATTTCAATAACCAGACTGTCCCACGAGTCTGGTAGAGAACACAAAAAACTAATGCACTTATCTTCATCTGAGATTTTAATACCAATAGATGACAACTGACTTACAACAGTAGTGAAGGCATTCAGATGCTCTTTTACCGAGTCTCCATCCTTCATCCTCAGGTTATACAAATTTTTCCGCAGGAACAATTTAGTCACCAGAGACTTAGATTGGTACAAAGTCCCAAGTTTGTCCCACAAATTCTTCGTCGTAGCTTCCCAGATACATTCAACAATACTAAATCTGAGACACACAACCGTATTGCGATCTTTGCCTTCCGATCCAACTTTTTCCAATATTCATCTGACGTTGCTGTTGGTTTAGTACTTGGATCTATCGCGATCCACTAGTCTTTATCCACGAGCAAATCCTCCATCTTGAGCTTCCACATCTCAAAAATTTGACCATTAAATTTTTCAATCTCTATCTTTCCACTGCTTGCCATCTTCTTTCACCGCATGAATCGATCCCACAGATATCTCATTGAACAAGGTCTACCATAGGCCCGAGCAAGAAACCCCTCAGCAGCAAAGGCATCCCTTTGAAGCCGAAACAACTCTATACCAAATGTAGGTTTTAACCCCATACAAAAATTATCTGCAAACTAATCTTAAAAACAGAAAATAAACAATAGAGAGAGCATAAAACATAAAACAAATATACACAGAGATTTTCCCCTGGATCCCAAATTGGAATGACCAGTTGTATTTTTCATTATATTCCTTTTTTAGTGTTACAATACATATATATACATGCTGAATCATACATAAACCCCAATCCATTAACCCTGGATTAGAACACAATCGTCGTTCCCATGACCGGATCTACAAAATACTAGGGGCCGAAAACCATCATGCCCCAAAACCATGTGAAAACCCATACACAAAACCATGGGCGGGTTCGCCCACCGAAAAATAGGGTCCAAAAAATTTCCATGCCTTCTACCATACCATTTCCATGCAGTATCCAAATGACCTTCTCTCCAATATGTCAAAGCCTTTGATGCCATAGCATGGTATTTTATCTAGAGACCACTAGGCTTTCTGCTCCACTTTCGGGAACCACAGAACTGTTGCACCCATCAATAACAGTGCTGCACTAAAGCTTGTATAGATTTCCAATCCGAACTCCCTGCATTAATACTAGTGCTCCTTGAACCATCTTACATGTATCTTTCTCGAACACCATTTTTACACCTGCATCATCCATCTTGCTTACAGAAATCAGATTTCTAGCCAATGCAGGAATGTGAAGAACACCAAGAAGTGTTCTAATCCTTCCACCTTGCAGCTTCAACCTCACTTTTCCACGTCTGATGATTCTGGCCTTCCTATCATCACCTAAGAAGAAATCACCATCATCATATTTCTCATACTCTCAGAACTACTCCCTATGGGGAGTGAAGTGAAAGGATGCACCCGACTCAATCAACCATGACTCATGATCTACATGTGTATTTGAAGAAGAAGCCAAATACACATCCCCACCTTCATCTGAGGTGGTTTTTGCCTCTGCAGAAGGAGCATCATAAGATCCCTTTCCTTTCTCAGGAGCTGTAGATCTACAGTCCATTTTGTAGTGCCCTTCCTTTCCGCATTTTGAGTGCACCTTTACAAACTTTCTAGAAGATTTAGATCTCCCTCTAGATTTAGATCTCCCACTCGAAATATTATTCTTGTTTCTGTTTTGGGACCTTCCTCGTATAGATAAGGCATCTCCATTCTGACCATCCATATTTCTCTGTCTCATTTCCTCTGATAGCAAGGCTGAGACAATGCCATCAAAATTCAAGGTAGTTGTATTGCTACCTATTGTAATAACTAGACTGTCCCACAAGTCTGGTAGAGAACATAACAAACTTATGCACTTATCTTCATCTGAGATTTTAATACCAATAGATGATAGCTGACTTACCACAGTATTGAAGGCATTCAGATGCTCTGTCACCAAGTCTCCATCCTTCATCCTCAAGTTATACAACTTTTTCCAAAGGAACAATTTATTCACCAGAGACTTAGATTGGTACAAATTCCCAAGTTTTTCCCAAAAATTCTTCATCGTAGCTTCCCTAGATACATTCAACAATACCGAATCTAAGACACACAACCGTATTGTGCTCTTCCCCTTTCGATCCAACTTTTTCGAGTCTTCATCTGAAATTTCCATTGGGTTAGTACCTGGATCTACTGTGATACACTAGTCTTTATCCACTAGCAGATTCTCCATCTTGAGCTTACACAACTCAAAACTCTGACCATTAAATTTATCAATATCTATCTTTCCACTGCTCGCCATTTTCTTTCACTACATGAATCGATCCCGCAGATCTCTCACTGAACAATTTGTACCATAGGTCCAAGCAAAAAACCCCTTCGTAGAAAAGGCGTCCCCTCGAAATCGAAACAACTCTGATACAAAATGTAGGCTTTAACCATGTATAGAAATTATCTGCAAACTAATCTTAAAAACATAAAATAAAAAATAGCGAGAGCATAAAACATAAAATAGATATACATAAAGATTTTCCCCTGGATCCAAAATTAGGACGACCAGCTTGATTTTTCATTATATTCCTTTTACTGTTACAACACATATATATACATGCTGAAGCATACATAAACCCCAATCCATTAACCGCGGATAAGAACATAACCATAGTTCTCTTGACCGGATCTAAAAAATACCTGGGATCGAAAACCATCATGCCCCAAAACCAAGTGGAAACCCATGCACAAAACCATGGGCGGTCACGCCCACCATAAAATAGGGTCCAAAAAATTTCCATGCCTTCTACCATCCCATTTCCATGCAGTATCCGAAGGCCCTTCTCTCCAATATGTCCAAGCCTTTGATGCCATAGCATGGTATTTTATCGAGAGACCGCTAGGCTTTCCGCTCCACTTTCGGGAACCACAGAACTATTGCACCCATCAATAATAGTGTTGTCCTGAAGCTTGTATATATTTCCAATCCGAACTCCCCACATTAATACCAGTGCTCCCAAAACCATCTTACGGGTATCTTTCTCGAACACTGTTTTTACACCTGTATCATCCATCTTGTTGACAGAAATTAGATTTCTGGCCAGTGAAGGAATGTACAGAACACCAGGAAGTGTTCTAATCCTTCCACCTTGCAGTTTCAACTTCACTTTTCCACGTCCAACAATTCTAGCCTTCCTATCATCACCTAAGAATACATCATCGCCATCATATTTCTCATACTCGTAGAACCACTCCCTGTGGGGAGTGAAATGAAAGGATGCACCCAAGTTAATCAACCATGACTCATGATCTACATGTGTATTTGAAGAAGAAGCCAAATAGACATCCCCACCTTCATTCGAGGTGGTTTTTGCCTCTGCAGAAGGAGCATCATCAGATCCTTTTTCTTTCTTAGGAGCTTTAGATCTGAAGTCCTTTTTGTAGTGCCCTTCCTTTCCGCATTTCCAGCACACCTTTATAAACTTTCCAGGAGATTTAGATCTCCATCTAGATCTAGATCTCCCAATCAAAACCTTATTCTTGTTTATGTTCTGGGACATTCCTCATACAGATAAGGCATCTCCATTCTGACCCTCCATATTTCTCCTTCTCATTTCCTTCGACAGCAAGGCTAAGACAATGTCATCAAAATTCAAGGTAGTTGTATTGATACCTATTGCAATAACCAGACTGTCCCATGAGTCTGGTAGAGAAAAAAAGAAACTGATGCACTTATCTTAATCTGAGACTTTAATACCAACATATGACTACTGACTTACCATAGTATTGAAGGCGTTCAGATGCTCTGTCACCGAGTCTCCATCCTTCATCCTCAGGTTACATAGCTTTTCCTACAGGAAAAATTTATTCACTAGAGACTTAGATTGGTACAAAGTCCCAAGTTTTTCCCACAAATTATTCATCGTAGCTTCCCCAAATACATTCAACAATACCGAATCTAAGACACACAACCGTATTGTGCTCTTCGCCTTTCGAGCCAACTTTTTCCTGTCTTCATCTGACATTGTCATTGGTTTAGTGCCTGGATCTACTGCGATCCACTCCTCTTTTTCCACTAGTAGATCCTCCATCTTAAGCTTCCACAACTCAAAACTCTGACCACTAAATTTCTCAATCTCTATCTTTCCACTGCTCCCCATCTTCTTTCACCACATGAATCAATCAAGCAGATCTCCCACTAAACAGGTTCTATCACATGCCCGAGAAAAAAACCCCTCGGCTGCAAAGGCGTCCCCTTGAAGCCCAAACAACTCTGATAACAAATGTAGGTTTTAACCCTGTACAAAAATTATCTGCAAACTAATCTTAAAAACAGAAAATAAACAATAGGGAGAGCATAAAACATAATATATATATATATATATATATATATATATATATATATATATATATATATATATATATATATATATATATATATATATATATATATATATATATATATATATATATATATATACAGAGATTTGCCCCTGGATCCCAAACCGGGATGACCAGCATGATTTTTCATTATATTCCTTTTTGTGTTACAACACATATATATACATGCCGAAGCATACATAAACCCCAATCCATTAACCCTAGATTAGAACATAACCGTAGTTCCCATGACCGGATATACATAGTACCAGGGGCCAAAAACCATCATGCCCCAAAACCATGTGCAAACCCATGCAAAAGACCATGGGTGGGTCTGCCCACCAAACAATAGGGTCCAAAAAATTTCCATACCTTCTACCATACCATTTCCATGCAGTATCCAAAGGCCCTTCTCTCCAAGATGTCCAAGCCTTTGATGCCATAGCATGGTATTTTCTCCAGAGACCGCTAGGATTTTCGCTCCGCTTTCGGGACCCACAGAACTATTACACCCATCAATAGTGCTACCCTGAAGCTTGTACAGAGTTCCAATCTGAACTCCCCGCATTAATACCAATGCTCCATGAGCCATCTTATAGGTATATTTCTCGAACACTGTTTTTACACCTACATCATCCATATTTCTTACAGAAATCAAATTTCCAGCCACTGCAGGAATGTGCAGAACACACGAAGTGTTCTAATCCTTCCACCTTGCAGCTTCAGCTTCACTTTTCCACGTCTGACGATTCTGGAATTCCTATCATCACCTAAGAAGACATCATTGCCATCATATTTCTCATACTCGTAGAACCACTCACTGTGGGGAGTGAAGTGAAAGGATGCAACCAAGTCAATCAACCATGACTCATGATCTACATGTGTATTTGAAGGAGAAGCCAAATACACATCCCCACCTTCATCCGAGGTGATTTTTGCCTCTGCAGGAGGAGCATCATCAGATCGCTTTCCTTTCTTAGGAGCTTTAGATCTGCAGTCCTTTTTGTAGTGCCCTTCCTTTCTACATTTCAAGCACACCTTTGCAACCTTTCAAGGAGATTTAGATCTCCCTCTAGATTTAGATCTCCCAGTCAAAACCTTATTCTTGTTTCTATTCTAGGACCTTCCTCGTACAGATAAGGCATCTCCATTCCAACTCTCCATATTTCTTTGTCTCATTTCCTTTGACATCAAGGCTGAGACAATGTCATCAAAATTCAAGGTAGTTGTATTGCTACCTATTGCAATAACCAGACTGTCTCATGAGTCTGGTAGAGAACACAAAAAACTGATGCACTTATCTTCATATGAGATTTTAATAAGAACAGATGAAAACTGACTTACCATAGTATTGAAGGTGTTCAGATGCTCTGTCACCGAGTCTCCATCCTTCATCCTTAGGTTATACAACTTTTTCTGCAGGAACAATTTATTCACCAAAGTCTTAGATTGGTACAAAGTCCCAAGTTTGTCCCAAAAATTCTTTGCCATAGCTTCCCCAGATACATTAACACTACCGAATCTAAGACACACAACCGTATTTTGCTCTTCACCTTCCGATCCAAAATTTTCCAGTCTTTATCTGACATTTCCATTGGTTTAGTACCTAGATCTACCGTGATCCACTGGTCTTTATCCACTAGCAGGTCCTCCATCTTGAGCTTCCACAACTCAAAACTTTGACCATTTAATTTCTCAATCGCTATCTTTCCACTGCTCGCCATCTTCTGTCACCGCATGAATTGATCCCACAGATCTCCCACTGAATAGGGTCTACCATGGGCTCGAGCAAAAAACCCCTCAGCAGCAAAGGCGTCCCCTTGAAGCCAAAATAGCTCTGATACCAAATGTAGGTTTTAACCCTGTATGGAAATTATCTGCAAACTAATCTTAAAAAGAGAAAACAAACAATAATGAGAGCATAAAACATAAAACAAATATACACAGAGATTCCCCCCCTGGATCCCAAATCGAGACGACCAGCTTGATTTTTCATTATATTCCTTTTAGTGTTACAACACATATATATACATGTCGGAGCATACATAACCCAAATCCATTAACACTGGATTAGAACATAACCGTAGTTCCCTTGACCGGATCTACAAAATACCTGGGGCCAAAAACCATGTGCAAACCCATGCACAAAACTGTGGGCTGGTTCACCCATCGAAAAATAGGGCCCAAATAATTTCCATGCCTTCTACCATACCATTTCCATGGAGTATCCAAAGGCCCTTCTCTCCAATATGTCTAAGCCTTTGATGCCATAGCATGGTCTTTTCTCCAGAGACTGCTAGGCTTTCCACTCCACTTTCAGGAACCACAGAACTGTTGCACCCATCAATAACAGTGCTTCCCTGAAGCTTGTACAGAGTTCCAATCCGAACTCACCGCACTAATACTAGTGCTCCCCGAACAATCTTACAGGTATCTTTCTCGAACACTATTTTTACAACTGCATCATCCATATTTCTTATAGAAAATAGATTTCTGGCCAGTGAGGGAATGTGCAGAACAGACGGAAGTGTTCTAATCCTTCGACCTTGCAGCTTCAGCTTCACTTTTCCACTTCCAACGATTCTAGCCTTCCTATCATCACCTAAGAATACATCACTGCCATCATATTTCTCATACTCGCAGAACCACTCCCTATGGGGAGTGAAGTGAAAGGATGCACCCGAGTCAATCAACCATGACTCATGATCTACATTTTTATTTGAAGAAGAAGACAAATACACATCCCCAATTTCATCTGAGGTGGTTTTTGCCTCTGTAAAAGGAGCATCATCAGATCCCTTTCCTTTCTCAGGAGCTTTAGATCTACAGTCCTTTTTGTAGTGCCCTTCCTTTTCGCATTTCTAGCAAACCTTTACAAACTTTCCAGGGTATTTAGATCTCCCACTCAAAACGTTATTCTTGTTTCTGTTCTAGGACCTTCCTCATATAGATAAGGCATCTCCATTATGATCCTCCATATTTCTATGTCTCATTTCCTTCGAAAACAATGCTGAGACAATGTCATCAAAATTCAAGGTAGTTGGATTGCTACCTATTTTAGAACTAGATTGTCCCATGAGTCTGGTAGAGAACACAACAAATTGATGCACTTATCTTCATCTAAGATTTTAATACCAACAGATGAAGGTTGACTTACCATAGTATTGAAGGCGTTCAGATGCTTTGTCACCAAGTTTCCATCCTTCTTTCTCAGGTTATATAGCTTTTTCCACAGGAACAATTTATTCACCAGAGACTTATATTGGTACAAAGTCCCAAGTTTGTCCCATAAATTCTTCGTCGTAGCTTCCCCAGATACATTCAACAATACCAAATCTGAGACACAATGGTATTGTGCTCTTCGCCTTCTGATCCAACTTTTTCTAGTATTCATTTGACAAAGTTGTTTGTTTAGAATCTGGATCTTTTGTGATCCACTGGTCTTTATCCACCAGCAAATACTCCATCTTGAGCTTCCACAACTCAAAAATCTGACCATTAAATTTCAGAATCTCTATCTTTCCACTGCTCGCCATCTTCTTTCATCGCATGAAGTGATCCGACAGATCTCCCACTAAACAGGGTCTACCACAGGCTCGAGTGAAAAACGCCTCAACAACAAAGGCATCCCCTTGAAGCCGAAACAACTCTAATACCAAATATAGGTTTTAACCCTGTACAGAAATTATCTGCAAACTAATATTAGAAACGGAAAATCAACAATAGCGAGATCATAAAACATAAAATAGATATACATAGAGATTTTCCCCTGGATCCCAAATTGGGACAACCAGCTTGATTTTTCATTATATTCCTTTTAGTGTTACAACACATATATATACATGCTTAAGCATACATAAACCCCAATACATTAACCCTGGAATATAACATAACCTTAGTTCCCTTGACCGGATCTACAAAATACCAGGGGCCGAAAACCATCATTCCCCAAAACCATATGCAAACCCATGCACAAAACCATAGGCGGGTCTACCCATCGAAAAATAGGCTCTGAAAAATTTCCATGCCTTCTACCATACCATTTCCATGCAATCTCCGAAGGCCCTTCTCTCCAATATGTCTAAGCCTTTGATGCCATAGCATGTTCTTTTCTCCAGAGACCACTAGGCTTTCTTCTCCACTTTTGGGAACCACAGAAATGTTTCCCCATCAATAACAGTGCTACCCTGAAGCTTGTATAGAGTTCCAATCTGAACTCCTCGCATTAATGCCAGTGCTCCCTGAATATATTTCTCAAACATTGTTTTTACACCTACATCATCCATCTTAATTAGAGAAATCAGATTTCTGGCCAATGCAGGAATGTGCAGAACACCAGGAAGTGTTCTAATCCTTCCGCCTTGCAGCTTCAGCTTCACTTTTCCACGTCCGACGATTCTGGCCTTCCTATCATCACCTAAGAAGATATCACCGCTGTCATATTTATCATACTCACAGAACCAATACCTATGGGGAGTGAACTGAAAGGATGGACCCGTGTCAATCAACCATGACTCATGGTCTACATGTGTATTTTAAGAAGAAGCCAAATACACATCCCCACCTTCATCCGAGGTGGTTTTTACCTCTGCAGAAGGAACATCATTCGATCCATTTCCTTCATCAGGAGCTTTAGATCTGCAGTCCTTTTTGTAGTACCCTTCCTTTCCGCATTTCCAGCACACCTTTACAAAATTTCTAGGAGATTTAGATCTCCCACTCGAAACCTTATTCTTGTTTATGTTATGGGACCTTCCTTGTATAGATAAGGCATCTCCATTCTGACCCTCCATATTTCTCCATCTCATTTCCTCCGACAACAAGGCTGAGACAATGTCATCAAAATTCAAGGTAGTTGTATTTCTACCTATTTCAATAACCAGACTATCCGACGAGTTTGGTAGAGAACACAACAAACTGATGGACTTCTCTTCATATGAGAATTTAATACCAATAGATGACAGCTGATTTACCACATTATTGAAGGCGTTCAAATGCTCTAACACCGAGACTCCATCCTTCACCCTTAGGTTATACAGCTTTTTCTGTAGGAACAATTTATTCTCTAGAGACTTAGATTGGTACAAAGTCCTAATTTGGTCCAACAAATTCTTCATTGTAGCTTCCCTAGATACATTCAACAATACCGAATCTGAGACACACAACCGTATTGTGCCCTTTTCCTTCCGATCCAAATTTTGCCAGTCTCCATCTAACATTTTCGTTGGGTTAGTACCTAGATCTATTGCGATCCACTGGTCTTTATCCACCAGCATATCCTCCATCTTGAGCTTCCAAAACTCAAAAATCTGACCATTAAATTTTTCAATATCTATATTTCCACTGCTTGACATCTTATTTCACCGCATGAATCGATCCCGCAGATCTCCCACTAAACAGGTCTACCACATGCCCGAGAAAAAAACCCCTCAGTAGCAAAGGCATCCCCTTGAAGAAGAAACAACTCTGATACCAAATGTAGGTTTTAACCCTGTATAGAAATTATCTGCAAAATAATCTTAAAAACAGAAAATAATCAATAGTGATATCATAAAACATAAAACAGATATACACAGAGATTTTCCCTTGGATCCCAAATCGGGATGACTAGTTTGATTTTTCATAATATTCATTTTAGTGTTACAACACATATATATACATGCCAAAGCATACATAAACCCCAATACATTAACCCTAGATTAGAACATAACTGTAGTTCCCTTGACCTGATCTACAAAATACCAGGTGCCAAAAACCATGATGCCCCAAAACCATGTGCAAACCCATGCACAAAACCATGGGCAGGTCCACCCACCGAAAAAATAGGGTCCAAAAAATTTCCATGCCTTCTACCATACCATTTCCATGCAGTATCCGAAGGCCCTTCTCTCCAATATGTCCAAGCCTTTGATGCCATAACATGGTATTTTCTTCAGAGACCGCTAGGCTTTCTGTTCCACTTTCGAGAACCACATAATTGTTGCACCCATCAATAACAGTGCTTCCCTGAAGCTTGTAAAGAGTTCCAATACGAGCAAAGAGTTCCAAGTCCCTGGTTTTTGGTGCTCCCCAAACCATCTTATAGGTATCTTTCTCAAACACTGTTTTTACACCTGCATCATCCATATTGCTTACAAAAATTAGATTTCTGGCAAATGCAGGAATGTGTAGAACATTAGGAAGTGTTCTAATCCTTCCACCTTGTAGCTTCAGCTTCACTTTTCCACATCCAACGATTCTAGCCTTCCTATCATAACCTAAGAAGACATCATGGCCATCATATTTCTCATACTCGCAAAACCACTCCCTATGGGGAGTGAATTGAAAGGATGCACCTGAGTCAATCAACTATGACTCATGATCTACATGTGTATTTGAAGAAGAAGCCAAATACAAATCTCCACATTCATCCAAGGTTGTTTTTTCCTCTGTAGAAGGAGCATCATCATATCCCTTTCCTTTCTTAGGAGCTTTAGATCTGCAACCGTTTTTGTAGTGCCCTTCCTTTCCATATTTCAAACAAACCTTTACAAAATTTCCAAGAGATTTAGATCTCCCTCTAGATTTAGATTTCCCACTCGAAACCTTATTCTTGTTTCTATTCTGGGACCTTCCTCGTACAGATAAGGAATCTCCATTCTGACCCTCCATATTTCTCCGTCTCATTTCCTTCAACAAGAAGGGTGAGATAATATCATCAAAATTCAAGGTGGTTGTATTGCTACCTATTGCTATAACCATACTGTCCCACGAGTCTGGCAGAGAACAAAACAAAATGATGCACATATCTTCATATGAAATTTTAATACCAATATATGACAACTAACTTACCATAGTATTGAAGGCATTCAAATGCTCTGTCACCGAGTCTCCATCCTTCATCCTATGGTTATACAACTTTTTGCACAGGAATAATCTATTCGCCAGACACTTATATGGTACAAAGTCCCAAGTTTGTCCCACAAATTCTTCGCTGTAGCTTCACAGATACATACAAAAATATCAAATCTGAGACACATAATCGTATTATGCTCTTTGCCTTCCCATCGAACTTTTTCCAGTCTTCATCTAAAATTTCCGTTGGTTTAGTACCTGGATCTACCGCGATCCACTGGTCTTTATCCACCAGAATATCCTCCATCTTAAGCTTCCACAACTCAAAACTATGACCATTAAATTTCTCAATATCTATATTTCCACTGCTTGCCATCTTATTTTGCCGCATGAATCGATCCCGCATATCTCCCACTGAACAGGGTCTACCATAGGCCCAAGCAAAAAAACCCTTAGCAGGAAAGGCATCCCCTTCAAGCCGAAACAACTCCCATACCAAATCTAGGTTTTAACCGTGTACAAAAATTATCTGCAAACTAATCTTAAAAATAGAAAATAAACAATAGCGAGAGCATAAAACATAAAACAGATACACACAAATATTTTCCCCTGGATCCCAAATCGGGACGACCAACCTGATTTTTCATTATATTCCTTTATTGTTACAACACATATATATACATGCTGAAGTATACATAAACCCTAATCCATTAACCCTGTATTAGAATATAATCGTAGTTACCTTGACTGGATCTACAAAATACCAAGGGCTGAAAACCATCATGCCCCAAAACCATGTGCAAACCCATGCACAAAACCATGGGCGGGTCCCCCCACCAAAAAATTGGGTCCAAAAATTTCCATGCCTTCTACCATACCATTTCCAATAGTATTCGAAGGCCCTTCTCTCCAATATGTCCAAGCCTTTGATGCCATAGCATGGTCTTTTCTCCAGAGACTGCTAGGCTTTCCGCTCCACTTTTGGGAACCACAGAACTATTGCACCCATCAATAATAATGTTGTCCTGAAGCTTATATAGAGTTCCAATCTGAAATCCCCGTATTAATACCAGTGCTCCCAAAACCATCTTACAGGTATCTTTCTCAAACACTATTGTTACACCTACATCATCCATCTTGCTGACAGAAATCGGATGTCTGGCCAATGAAGGAATGTGCAGAACACCAGGAAATGTTCTAATCCTTCCACCTTGCAGTTTCAACTTCACTTTTCTAGGTCCAATGATTTTGGCCTTCCTATCATCACCTAAGAAGACATCATCACCATCATATTTCTCATACTCGCTGAACCACTCCCTATGGGGAGGGAAGTGGAAGGATGCACCCAAGTCAATCAACCATGACTCATGATCTACATGTGTATTTGAAGAAGCATCCAAATAGACATCCCCACCTTCATCCGAGGTGGTTTTTTCCACTGCAGAAGGAGCATCATCAGATCTATTTTCTTTCTTAGTAACTTTAGATCTGTAGTCCTTTTTGTAGTGCCCTTGCTTTCCGCATTTCCAGCACAACTTTACAAACTTTCCAGGAGATTTAGATCTCCCTCTAGATCTAGATCTCCCACTCGAAACCTTATTCTTTTTTATGTTCTGGGACGTTCCTCATACAGATAAGGCATCTCCATTCTGACCCTCCATATTTCTCCTTCTCATTTCCTCTGAGATCAAGGCTAAGATAATGTGATCAAAATTCAAGGTAGTTGTATTGATACCTATTGCAATAACTGAACTGTTCCATGAGTCTGGTAGAGAACACAAGAAACTGATGCACTTATCTTCATCTGAGATTTTAATACCAACATATGACAACTGAATTACCACAGTATTGAAGGTGTTCAGATGCTTTGTCACCGAGTCTCCATCCTTCATCCTCAGGTTACACAGCTTTTCCCGTAGGAAAAATTTATTCACCAGAGACTTACATTGGTACAAAGTCCTAATTTTTTCCCACAAATTATTTGTCGTAACTTCCTCAAATACATTCCACAATACCAAATCTGAGACACATAATCCTATTCTACTCTTTGCCTTTCGATCCAACTTTTTCCAGTCTTCATCTGACATTATCGTTGGTTTAGTACCTGGATCTACCGCGATCCACTGGTCTTTTTCCACCAGCAGATCCTCCATCTTGAGCTTCCACAACTCAATACTCTGACCATTAAATTTCTCAATCTCTATCTTTCCATTGCTCGCCATCTTTTTTCATCGCATGAATTGATCCCGCAGATCTCCGACTGAAGAGGGTCTACCATAGGCCCAAGCAAAAAACCCCTCCATAGCAAAGGAATCCCCTTGAAGCCGAAATAGCTCTAATACCAAATGTAGGTTTTAACCCTATATAGAAATTATCTGCAAAATAACAATAGCGAGAGCATAAAACATAAAAAAGATATAGACAAAAGTTTTCCCCTCGATCCCAAATCAGGACGATCAGCTTGATTTTTCATTATATTCCTTTTAGTGTTTCAACACATATATATACATGCCAAAGTATACATAAACCCTAATCCATTAACCCTGGATTAGAACATAACCGTAGTTACCTTGACCGGATCTACAAAATACCAGTGGCCGAAAACCGTCATGCCCTAAAACCATGTGCAAACCCATGCAAAAAACCATGGGCTGGTCTGCCCACTAAAAAATAGGGTCCAAAAAATTTCCTGTCTTCTACCATACAGTTTCCATGCAGTATCTGAAGGCCCTTCTCTCCAATATGTCCAAGCCCTTGATGCCATAGCATGGTCTTTTCTCCAGAGACAGCTAGGATTTCCGCCCTACTTTCGTGAACCACAGAACTGTTGCACCCATCAATAGCAGTGCTCCTCTGAAGCTTGTATAGAGTTCCAATCCAGAATCCCCGCATTAATACCAGTGCTTCGTGAACCATCTTACAAGTATCTTTCTCAAACACTATTTTTACACCTGCATCATCCATCTTGCTTACAGAAATCAAATTTATGGCCAATGCAGCAATGTGAAGAACACCAGGAAGTGTTCTAATCCTTCCACTTTGTAGCTTTAGCTTCAATTTTCCACGTCCGATGATTCTGGCCTTCCTATCATCACCTAAGAAGACATCACCGCCATTATATCTATCATACTCGCAGGATGCACCTGAGTTAATCAACCATGACTCATGATCTACATGTGTATTTGAAGAAGAAGCCAAATACACATATCTACCTTCATCCAAGCTGGTTTTTGCCTCCTTAGAAGGAGCATCATCAAATCCCTTTCCTTTCTTAGGAGCTTTACATCTGCAGTCCTTTTTGTAGATCGCGCTCTAGATTTAGATCTCCCACTCGAAACCTTATTCTTGTTTCTGTTCTAGGACCTTCCTCGCATAGATAAGGCATCTCCATTCTGACCCTCCATATTTACCCTTCTCATTTCGTCTGACAGTAAGGCTGAGACAATGTCATCAAAATTCAAGGTAGTTGTATTGCTACCTATTGCAATAAATAGACTGTCCCACGAGTCTGGTAGAGAACACAACAAACTAATGCCCTTATCTTCATATGAGATTTTAATACCAACAGATGACAGTTTC
Source organism: Pinus albicaulis (assembly GCA_034641835.2). Lineage (NCBI taxonomy): Eukaryota > Viridiplantae > Streptophyta > Pinopsida > Pinales > Pinaceae > Pinus > Pinus albicaulis. The sequence continues at coordinate 937,874,994 of CM076579.1, read as the reverse complement.
CTTACCACATTATTGAAGGCGTTCAAATGCTTTGTCACTGAGTCTCCATCTTTCATTCTCAGGTTATATAGCTTTTTCCGCAAGAACAATTTATTCACCAGAGACTTAGATTGTTATAAAGTCCCAAGTTTTTCCCAGAAATTCTTCATCGTAGCTTCCCCAGATACATTCAACCATATCGAATCTGAGACACACAACCATATTGTGCTCTTCGCCTTTCGATCCAACTTTTTATAGTCTTCATCTGACATTGTCGTTGCTTTACTACCTGGATCTATAGCGATCCATTGGTATTTATCCACCAGCAGATCCTCCATCTTGACCTTCCAGGACTCAAAAATCTGACCATTAAATATCTCAATCTCTACTTTCCACTGCTCGCCATCTTCTTTAACCGCATAAATCGATCTCGCAGATCTCCCACTGAAGAGGCTCTACCATAGTCCCGAGAAAAAAACCCCTCAGCAGCAAAGGCATCACCTTGAAGCCAAAAAGACACTGATACCAAATGTAGATTTTAACCCTGCACAGAAATTATCTAAAAACTATCCTTAAAAACAGAAAATAAACAATAGCGAGAGCATAAAACATAAAACGTATATACACAGAGATTTTCCCTTGGATCCCAAATCGGGATGACCAGCTTGATTTTTCATTATATTCCTTTTAGTGTTACGACACATATATATACATGCCGAAGCATACATAAAACCCAATCCATTTACCCTGGATTAGAACATAACCGTAGTTCCCTTGACCAGATCTACAAAATACCAGGGGTTGAATACCATCATGCCCCAAAACCATGTGCAAACCCATGCACAAAACCATGGGCGGGTCCACCCACCGAAAAATAGGGTCCAAAAAATTTCCATGCCTTCTACCATACCATTTCAATGCAGTATTCGAAGGCCCTTCTCTCTAATATATCCAAGCCTTTGATGCCATAGCATGGTCTTTTCTCCAAAGACCGCTAGGCTTTCCACTCCACTTTCATAAACCACAAATCTGTTGCACCCATCAATAACAGTGCTGCCCTAAATCTTGTACAGAGTTCCAATCTGAATTCCCCACATTAATACCTATGCTCCCTAAACCATATTACATGTATCTTTCTCAAACATTGTTTTTACACCTGCATCATCCATCTTGCTTCCAGAAATCAGATTTTTGGCCAATGCAGGAGACTGCACAACACTAGGAAGTGTTCTTATCCTTCCACCTTGCAGCTTTAGCTTCACTCTTCCACGTCCGATGATTCTGGCCTTCCTATCATCACCTAAGAAGACATCATCGCCATCATATTTATCATACTCGCATAACCACTCCCTATGTGGAGTGAAGTGAAAGGATGCACCCAACTTAATCAACCACGACTCATGATCTACATGTGTATTTGAAGAAGAAGCCAAATACACATCCCCGTCTTCATCCGAGGTAATTTTTGCCTCTGCATAAGGACCATCATCAGATCCCTATCCTTTCTCAGGAGATTTAGATCTACAGTCCTTTTTGTAGTGCCCTTCCTTTTTCATTTCCAACACACCTTTAAAAACTTTCTAGGAGATTTAGATCTCCCCCTAGATTTAGATCTCCCACTCGAAACATTATTCTTGTTTCTATTCTGGGACCTTCCTCGTATAGATAAGGCATCTCCATTCTGACCCTCCATATTTCTCCATCTCATTTCCTCCGATAACAAAGCTGAGACAATGTCATCAAAATTCAAGGTAGTTGTATTGCTACCTATTACAATAACCAAACTGTCCCACGAGTCTAGTAGAGAACACAAGAAACTGATGCAATTATCTTCATCTGAGATTTTAATACTAACAGATGAAATCTGACTTACCACAGTATTGAAGGCGTTTAGATGCTCTGTCACCAAGTATCCATCCTTCATCCTCAGGTTATATAGATTTTTCTGTAGGAACAATTTATTCACCAGAGACTTAGATTGGTACAAAGTCCCAATATTTTACCACAAATTCTTCGTCGTAGCTTCCCCAAATACATTCAACAATACCAAATATGAGACACACAACCGTATTGTGCTCTCCGCCTTCTAAACAACCCTTTTCCGGTCTTCATTTGACATTGCCATTGATTTAGTACCTAGATCAACCACGATCCACTGGTCTTTATTAACCAGCAGATCCTCCATATTGAGCTTCCACAACTCAAAAATCTTACCATTAAATTTCTCAATCTCTATATTTCCACTGCTTGCCATCTTCTTTCACCGCATGAGTCGATCCCGCAGATCTCCCACTGAAAAAGGATTACCATAGGCCAGAGAAAAAAACCCCTCAGCAGCAAAGGTGTCCCCTTGAAGCCAAAACAACTCTGATACCAAATGTAGGTTTTAACCTTGTATAGAAATTATCTGCAAACTAATATTAAAAACAGAAAATAAACAATAGTGAGAGCATAATACATAAAAAATATATGCATAGATATTTTCCCCTAGATCCCAAATCGAGACAACCAGCTTGATTTTTCATTATATTTCTTTTAGTGTTACAAAACATATATATACATGCCGAAGCATACATAAACCCCAATCCATTAACCTTGCATTAGAACATAACTGTAGTTCCCTTGTCCAAATCTACAAAATACCAGGGGCCGAAAACCATCATGCCCCAAAACCATGTGCAAACCCATACACAAAACCATGGGCGGGTCCGTCCACCGAAAAATAGGGTCTAAAAAATTTCATGCCTTCTACCATACCATTTCCATGCAGTATTCGAAGGCCCTTCTCTCCAATATGTCCAAGCCTTTGAAGCCATATCATGGTATTTTCTCCAGAGACCGCTAGGCTTTCCACTCCACTTTTAGGAACCACAGAACTGTTGCACCCATGAATAACAATGCTGCCCCGAAGCTTGTACAGGGTTCCAATTTGAACTCCCTACATTAATACCAGTGCTCCCCGAACCATATTACATGTATATTTCTTGAACATTGTTTTTACACCTGCATTTTCCATCTTGCTTATAGAAATAATATTTATGGCCAATGCAGGAATGTGCAGAACACTAGGAAGTGTTCTGATCCTTCCACCTTGCAGCTTCGTCTTCAATTTTCCACGTCCGACGATTTTGGCCTTCCTATCATCACCTAAGACGACATCATCACCATCATATTTATCATACTCACAAAACCACTCTCTATGGGGAGTGAAGTGAAAGGATGCACCCGAGTCAATCAACCATGACTCATGATCTACACGTGCATTTGAAGAAGAAGCCAAATACACATCCCCACCTTCATTCGAGGTGGTTTTTGCCTCTGCAGAAGGAGCATCATCAGATCCCTTTCCTTTCTCAGGAGCTTTAGATCTCCAGTCCTATTTGTAGTGCACTTCCTTTCCGCATCTCTAGCACACCTTTACAAACTTTCGAGGCGATTTAGATCTCCCTCTAGATTTAGATCTCCCACTCGAAAACTTATTCTTGTTTCTGTTCTAGGACCTTCCTCATATATATAAGGCATGTCCATTCTGACCCTCTATATTTATCCATCTCATTTCCTCCGACAACAAGGCTGAGACAATGTCATCAAAATTCAAGGTAGTTCTATTGCTACCTATTGCAAAAACTAGACTGTCCCACGAGTCTGCTAGAGAACTCAATGAATTGATGCACTTATCTTCATCTAATATTTTAATACCAACAGATGACAGCTGACTTACCACAGTATTGATGACGTTCAGATGCTCTATCAACGAGTGTCCATCCTTCATCCTTAGGTTATACAAATTTTTCCGTAGGAAAATTTTATTCACCAGAGGCTCAGATTGGTACAAAGTCCCAAGTTTGTCCCACAAATTCTTCATCGTAGCTTCCCCAGATACCTTCAACAATATCGAATCTGAGACACACAACTGTATTGTGCTCTTTGCCTTCCGATCCAACTCTTTCGAGTCTTCATCTGACATTGTCATTGGTTTAGTACCTGGATTGACCGCGATCCACTGGTATTTATCCACCAGCAGATCCTCCATATTGAGCTTCCACAATTTAAAACTCTGACCATTAAATTTCTCAATCTCTATCTTTCCACTGCTGGCCATCTTCTTTCACCACATGAATCGATCCTGTAGATCTCCCACTGAATAGGGTCTACCATAGGCCTGAGAAAAAAACCACTCAGCAGCAAAGTCGTCCCCTTGAAGCCGAAAAAGCTCTGATACCAAACGTAGGTTTTAAACCTGTACATAAATTATCTGCAAAATAATCTTAAAAACGGAAAATAAACAATAGCGAGAGCATAAAACATAAAACATATATACGCAAAGATTTTCCCCTAGATCCCAAATCGAGACGACCATCTTGATTTTTCATTATATTCCTTTTAGTGTTACAACACATATATACATGCCGAAGTATACATAAACCCCAATCCATTAACCCTGGATTATAACATAGCCGTAGTTCCCTTGACCAGATCTATAAAATACTAGGGGCTGAAAACCACCATGCACTAAAACCATGTGAAAACCCATGCAAAAACCCATGGGCGGGTCTGCCCACTGAAAAATAGGGTCCGAAAAAATTCCATGCCTTCTACCATACCATTTCCATGCAGCATCCGAAGGCCCTTCTCTCCAATATGTCCAAGCCTTTGATGCCATAGCATTGTCTTTTCTCCAGAGACCGCTAGGATTTTCGCTCCACTTTCGGGAACCACAGAACTATTTCACCCATCAATAACAGTGCTGCCCTGAAGCTTGTATAGAGTTCCAATCCAAACTCCTCACATTAATACTAGTGCTCCTCGAACCATCTTACAGGTATCTTTCTCGAACACTTTTTTACACCTGCATCATCCATCTTGCTTATAGAAATCAAATAGTTGGCCAATGTAGGAATGTGCAGAACACCAAGAAGTTTTCTAATCCTTCCACCTTGCAGCTTCAGGTTCACTTTTCCACATCCGACGATTCTGGCCTTCCTATCATCACCTAAGAAGACATCACTGCCATCATATTTCTCATCCTCGCAAAACTACTCCCTATGGGGAGTGAAGTGAAAGGATGCACCTGAGTCAATCAACCATGACCCATGATCTACATGTGTATTTGAAGAAGAAGCCAAATACACATCCCAACGTTCATCCGAGGTGGTTTTTACATCTACAGAACCAACATCATCAGATTTTTCCTTTCTCAAGAGCTTTAGACAATCTTTTTTGTAGTACCCTTCATTTTTGCATTTCCAACACGCCTTTACAAACTTTCCAGGAGATTTAGACCTCCCTCTATATTTATATCTCCCACTCGAAAACTTATTCTTGTTTATGTTCTCAGACCTTCGTCGTATAGATAAGGCATATCCATTCTGACCCTCCATATTTCTTTGTCTCATTTCCACCAACAGCAAGGCTGAGACAATGTGATCAAAATTCAAGGTAGTTGTATTGCTACTTATTGTAATAACCAGACTATCCCACGAGTCTGGTAGAGAACACAAAAAAAATATGTTCTTAAATTCATCTGAGATTTTAATACCAACAGATGACAATTGACTTATGACATTATTGGAGGCATTCAGATGCTCTGTCACCGAGTCTCCATCCTTCATCCTAAGGTTATACAACTTTTTCCGCAGGAAAAATTTATTCCCCGGAGACTTAGATTGGTAGAAAGTCCCAAGTTTGTCCCACAAATTCTTTGTCATAGCTTCCCCAGATACATTCAACAATACCGAATCTGAGACACACAGCCGTATTGTTCTCTTCTCCTTCTGATCCAACTTTTTCCAGTCTTCAACTAACATTGCCGTTGGTTTATTACCTAGATCTACCACAATATTTTGGTCTTTATCCACCAGCAGATCCTCCATCTTGAGCTTCCACAACTCAAAATTATGACCATTAAATTTCTCAATCTCTATCTTTCCACTGCTCGCCATCTTCTTTCACCGCATGAATTGATCCCATAGATCTCCCACTGAACAGGGTCTACCACATCCCCGAGCATAAAAAATGTCAGCAGCAAAAGTGTCCCCTTGAAGGTGAAACAACTCTGATACCAAATGTAGGTTTTAACCCTGTACAAAAATTGTCTGCAAACTAATCTTAAAACAGAAAATAAACAATAGCGAGAGCATAAAACATAAAACAGATATCCACAGAGATTTTCCCTTGGATCCGAAATTGGGATGACTAGCTTGATTTTTTATTATATTCCTTTTAGTGTTACAACACATATATATACACGCCGAAGCATACATAAACCCTAATCCATTAACCCTGGATTAGAACATAACCATAGTTCCCTTGACCGGATCTACAAAATACCAGGGGCTGAAAAACATCATGCCCCAAAATCATGTGCAAACCCATGGAAAAAACCATGGGCAGGTCCACCCACCGAAAAATAGGGTCCAAAAAAATTCCATGCCTTCTACCATACCATTTCCATGCATTATCTGAAGGCCCTTCTCTCCAATATGTCCAAGCCTTTGATGCCATAGAATGGTATTTTCTCTAGAGACCACTAGGCATTCCGCTCCACTTTCGGGAACCACAGAACTGTTGCACCCATCAATAACAGTGCTGCCCTGAAGCTTGTACAGAGTTCCAATCTAAAATCCCCGCATTAATACCAGTGCTACTTGAACCATATTACATGTATCTTTCTCGAACACTGTTTCTACACCTATAGCATCCATCTTACTTATAGAAATCAAATTTTTGGCGAATGCAGGAATGTGCAGAACACCATGTTAGGTTCCCATGATTTGTTAGATTGGTGAGATCAAATGCAAAGGGCAACATCAGACTAGTTTTTGGAGCCCTAGGACCTCGCCTTCCTGGACTGAGAGAGGGCTCTCTATATTTGTGCAAAGGATGTGAACTTGTTTGCTTCTAGGGTTTTGATTTTAGGTTAGTTGTTAAGTGTAGGGTTTGTTTGTTTGTTTTGGTTGGGTAAGATGATAATGTAGAATATATAGATTGAGGAAATCTTCAAGTCATTGGGCTATGGAGTCAATAAAAGTCATAGAAATTTTCAATAGTAAATCAGGGTGGATCACAGGGAAAATCTAGCATTGGTTAGATGGATTCTCAAGGTTTTTGTGAAATGAAATGAACATTAAGTTTGTGAACCAAGTAGGACAAAGGGAAATTAAGAATCCTTTATAATGTACTTAAAAAAAAAGGAAAGACCTGAACACTATTTTTCATGAAGAATAAATCAATAGACAGGGCACACCAATAACTCTTTGATTCAACTTAAGCAAATAAGCATTTCAGACATATAATCCAATGAAATATAGAAGGCGAGAAAATCATTTAAATTCTAGTGATTTCACCTTCAAGGTTTGAAAACATTCAAGATACACATATAAATTTAATCAAAGAAGAGGGAACACCTAAAAAACATTGATCATAGCTATGAAGATCTCCAAAACAATTATTCAAGCATGGAAAAAGGGTACGATCGAAACATAGCCTCTTTGGAAAACCTAATCCATGGTACTTTGGAGAGAGACCTCAAGAACAATGTTTAGAGACATAAAACAAGCAGGGCTAACCATAAATCATCTTTGATACCTACTGTATTAAACCATTCATGAAACAAACAAGCTTGTGGGGTCTAGAGAGAAATTAAGAATTCTCTAAAAAGGCCCAGCAGAGGAAAACATAGAGGTAGTGAAGAACAAACAGAGCTAAGGTGCTTTTGAAAACATTTCTTAGTCTAAAACATTTGTCCTACTGAAATTTAGAAGGATGAAAAACAATGACACATGAGAAAAAAATAACTAAATAGAAGCACATCACCACTAACCAAGCTCAGGGATCCTGCAAGCAGCCTTCTCCATCATCAATCAAGACTAGCCATTCAGAAACTCCACAAAACCAATTTCTTCTCTAATCTCCAAAAAAAACTGTGTATTTCTCCAAAGAGTCATCAAATGCTAATATTTACAATGAAGCCCTCATGCTCTATTTATTTAGCAAAGGAGGTAAAAAACCCTAGATAGGGTTGGAAAATGTCAAAATCATTCATAAATGTCATTAATGCCCAAGAGACCATGCAAGGTCCAAGGCACAAAATATCCCATGAAATAAATGCCAAAATAAATCATAGCACCTAATTTTAGAGTGTTTTGCCTCAAAAATATTAAAATATCATTTTTCAATTAATGAGTGTGTTTTGTTGATTTTTGGGCAAAAGTGCCCAATTTGGTCTGAACGCATAGCACCTTCCCGGGCAGAAATTAGGTCCACTTGCAGCCACGTTTTGGTGCCCTTCCCAATGTCATAATTTTCTCTGTGATGGCCTGTTGGAAAGTTCGCTGAGTATAATTTCCAAATGTACTATTTTTTTTCTTATTTAGCTCCGAAGACATGTCCAAAAATCACAATTCCCCAAACTGCTCTGAGCGCAGCGCCAAGCCTGAAAATGAGGCAAAAAGGTAGAAGATGAGGTGTTTTTTGACCTTTTGAGGGGTCAAAAATGCTCCAAATGCTCTAAAATTTGGTGCCAATAGTGTAATAAGCATTAGAAATCCAAAAATTTAAAGTTCTCCCTCTGAGGATGTCTGAGGAAAAAGCGTAGCGCTAGGGGTGATGCGCTTATAGGCCTCCAAATTCACAAAAAAACCAAAAATTGTCAAAATTCTCTCAAATTTGGTGGATTTGTGCCTCATGGGTTTTGAGAGACCTGTAGAGAAGCTTGATCCAAGACTTCAAGTTTTTCTTCTTCTTTTCCTCCTTTTAGTGCCTGAATTTCAATGAGGGCCTCTTTAAGCTTGGCATTAGTGAGCTTGTTTTTCAAGGCATAGTGTTTGGCCATCTTTTTATGTAGGCCAAGGTCTCTTTTCATCTTCTTCATATGTTTGTGCTCATCCTCGTAATATTCAATGATGTATTGTGCCATGGCAAGGCTCCTTTTTAGGCATTTAATCTCTGCATTCTTACTTTGAAGTAGTATGCTATTGGCCCTCTCCTTGTCTTCATTTTCACTTTCTATGTCAATGATGCCAAGCCCTTGTTTAAGCTCCTTCTTACCATTCCTTACCTCCCTTCACCTTTTGTTTGCCTTTGTCTAGTGGCTGAGTTGAGGTGGTTGGAATGGTACCTTGCCTTTTGGAGGCAGAAAACATAAGCCTTGGCCCTCTCTGATATGTGAATGAAAGAGGTGTGATTGTGGTCTTCTTGGTGTCTTTGTCATGGCTGTGATCCTTGCTGCTGTCATCAAACTCTTCATTTTGTCCTTCATTGCAGCTTCTTGCCTTTTCACTATTGTGATCATTATTTTCATTATCACCCTTTGCACTTTATTCACTTTCATTGATCCAGGTGGATATCGGTGGCCACCCACCTATTCCATTTGGACCAGCACCATCAATTCTTGCAGCTTTTCACATTCAGCACAACTTACTATTTTTAGCAAGTTTTCGGGTCCTCCACTCTCGGAGTCGTTTTGGGGGCTTAATGATCCAGGTGGATATTGGTGGCCACCCACCTATTCCATTTGAACCCCCATCATCAGTTCTTTCAGTTTTCAAGTTGCAACAAAACTTACTATTTTTAGCAGTTTTTCGGGTCCTGAACTTCCGGAGCCGTTTTGAGGCCCTAAACGACGTTTTTTGGGCATCGTTTTACCAACGAATTTCATGGAATGAAATTCGTCCCAAAAGTTGTGGTCCTCGGATAGATCTTTCTAACGAGCTATTGAGTGCATCAAACGGAGATCGGTTGCCAAAGTTACGCCCCCGGGAAGTTGAACCACCAATTTACCCAAACGTGCGCCCACAGTTTTGGCGCCTCATCTCCTACGGTTAGGTTTTTGGACATTTCGGATTCTACATTGTTTCTCAATAATAAATAGGCCCTTGAGCCTCATTGTAACACAGTTCAGAGGTCTGTAGCCATCACATCTCTTCTCAGAGATTCACTACCAGCACCCTAGCTATTTTATTTCCATTATGTCTGTAAGCCTATTTCTGTTATTAATGAAATGACGCATTATTTCTGCTGCATCTCTGTATTTATGGTTATGTGTTTATTCTGTTGCATTCCTGCATAAATCTGGATCAGTGGTATCAGAGCGGGTTTGCTCTTTCTTTGTTTTTCTTTGCATGTCCCCAACACGGTCAGGGTATAAGGAGTTAGGGCTCGATCTGGTTGAACCCTTGCAAGATCAGCCTCGCAAACCCCGACAACCTCCCATGGTGGAAGAAAAGAAAGACAAGGGAGCAGGAGATCCTATCAAAATACTGCTCGAGGAGGCTCTCGAGAAACAAAGGAACGTGATGATGGATAACTTTGCTCAAATCCTTCTACGACTGCCCACATATGGCGCATCTGCATCCAACAGCCACTCTGGAGGCGCCACTCCCTTCAAGGTACAGGTAAACTTTGACATTCCTATATTTGAAGGAAAAATAGATGCAGACGCTGTAGACAGATGGTTAAATTTCTTGGAAGGGTATTTCTCGGTCCATGACTTCTCTGACCGAGAAAAGATTATTTTTGCACTCCTCAAAGCCGCTCCCCATGTCAAAGACTGGTGGGAAACCTGCGGCAAAGAGGGCGGAAGGGGAACCCTCTACGTTCTCCCGCCACCCACTTGGAATTCGTTCCGAGACAGCATCAAGGAACAATATTACCCCGTGGGGAGCTATGAGGACAAATACATCCAATGGACCATGCTGCGGCAACAAAAGGATCAAGATGTGCATGAACTGATGAATCTGTTCCATACCCTGCGCACAAAGTTGGGTATTAAAGATTCGGAGAGACATTTGGTGCTCAAGTACTGCAGATGTCTGCACAAACACATTCAAGAGGAAATGGAGTTCCTCGACATTACATTGCTTGGCACGGCATATCGCTATGCTGCCAAGATCGAGCAGAAATTTAAGAAGAAGAAGCGAGACTTTGGATCTGAAAATCTGAAAGGTGCCCCCGAACAGAAGAAAAAGGGGCAAGGCCAAAGAAATGCGACTCAGAAAAACACCACAAATCCAAAGAAGGACACAGGGAAGTGGTGTGACTTTCATAACAGCCCCACTCACAGCACAAACGAGTGTCGGGCCAAATAGTCTTTGGTGGCCGAACTAAAGGCACCCGAATCAGATGCATTTTCTGATTCTGAGTTAGAACCAGACAAAGGCAATGAAAAAGGGAAGCAGATCATTGATGTGGATCCCAGTGCCATTGTTGCCACCACCAAGATCCAGAAGGAGGGTCCAGAGGATCCAGAGGAGGGGGAGCGCCTCTTCCAGTCGCAGATGTGGGTAAAGGGTTCTCCACTGCAATTTCTCGTCGATAGCGGAAGCCAAAAGAACCTCATTTCAGCAGAGGTCATGAAGCGGCTCGGCCTACCGACCATAGCACACCCACAACCGTATACCATCGGGTGGCTCCACCTAGGGAGAGATCTCCGCATCCGCTAGCAGTGCTGCCTTCCATACAGTATCAAGCCATTCACGGATGAGGTATTGTGTGATGTTGCTCCTCTTGATGTAGCTGATGTATTATTGGGCCAACCATACTTGTGGAGGCGACATGCTGTGTATGAGTCTAGGCCTCGTGCTGTTATTATTACTTTGGGAAATAACTTGTACAGGATACCAGAGGCAGTACCGCCTCCTGTCATCTCTTTGACTACTGCAAAACAATGCAGTAAGATTGTTTCCCAGACCAGGAAATTCATTTTCCTTACGACTCACTCACAGGGAAAGAAGAATATTGTGGCCACAACCTCAAAACAGGGCTCCCTTGCACGGCTGCAGCAGATGGACAAAGTTATGGAGGAATACGATGACAATTTCTCCTCACTCATAAAGGTTCCTCTACACTGTTAGGACAAGCACTCCATTGATTTGACTCCCAACGCACCACCGCCTGATGTTGCCATACATCCTGCAACTACACATACAGAATCCAAACATGTACTGTCTAAGGCTGATAAAGAAACCAAATTTACTAAACGCATCTAGCATGTCCACCCGCAGGTCCATGACATCTTCAATACATCTAATACTCAGTTCAACAGAATTTGCCTCATCTCATAGAGGATCTCAACGCAATGGGGACAATTGCTTCCTAAGGAGGGAGGAATGATCCAGGTGGATATCGGTGGCCACCCACCTATTCCATTTGGACCAGCACTATCAATTCTTTCAGCTTTTCACATTCAGCACAACTTACTATTTTTAGCAGGTTTTCGGGTCCTCCACTCTCGGAGCCGTTTTGGGGGCTTCATGATCCAGGTGGATATGGGTGGCCACCCACCTATTCCATTTGAACCCCCATCATCAGTTCTTTCAGTTTTCAAGTTGCAACAAAACTTACTATTTTTAGTAGTTTTTCAGGTCCTGAACTTCCGGAGCCGTTTTGAGGCCCTAAACGACGTTTTTTGGGCATCGTTTTACCAGCAAATTTCATGGAATGAAATTCATCCTGAAAGTTGTGGTCCTCGGATAGATCTTTCTAACGAGCTATTGAGTGCATCAAACGGAGATCGGGTGCCAAAGTTACGCCCCTAGGAAGTTGAACCACCAATTTACCCAAACGGGCGCCCACAGTTTTGGCGCCTCATCTCCTACGGTTAGGTTTTTGGATGTTTCGGATTCTACATTGTTTCTTAATAATAAATAGGCCCTCAAGCCTCATTGTAACACAGTTCAGAGGTCTATAGCCATCACATCTCTTCTCATATATTCGCTACCAGCACCCTAGCTATTTTATTTCCATTATGTCTGTAAGCATATTTCTGTTATTAATGAAGTGACACATTATTTCCGCTGCATATCTGTATTTATGGTTATGTGTTTATTCTGTTGCATTCCTGCATAAATCTGGATCAGTGGTATCAGAGGGGGTCTGCTCTTTCTTTGTTTTTCTTTGCATGTCCCCAGCGCGGTCAGGGTATAAGGAGTTAGGGCTCGATCTGGTTGAACCCTTGCAAGATCAGCCTCAAAAACCCCGACGACCTCCCATGGCGGAAGAAAAGAAAGACGAGGGAGCAGGAGATCCTATCAAAATACTGCTCGAGGAGGCCCTCGAGAAACAAAGGAACGCGATGATGGATAACTTTGCTCAAATCCTTCAACAACTGCCCACATATGGCGCATCTGCATCCAACAGCCACTCTGGAGGTGCCACTCCCTTCAAGGTACAGGTAAACTTTGACATTCCTATATTTGAAGGAAAAATAGATGTAGACGCTGTAGACAGATGGTTAAATTTGTTGGAAGGGTATTTCTCGGTCCATGACTTCTCTGACCGAGAAAAGATTATTTTTGCACTCCTCAAAGCTGCCCCCCATGTCAAAGACTGGTGGGAAACCTACCGTGAGCAAGAGGGTGAAGGGGAACCCTCTCTGTTCTCGGCCACACCCACTTGGAATTCGTTCCGAGACGGCATCAAGGAACAATATTACCCTGTGGGGAGCTATGAGGACAAATACATCCAATGGACCATGCTGCGGCAACAAAAGGATCAAGATGTGCACGAACTGACGAATCTGTTCCATACCCTGCGCACAAAGTTGGGTATTAAAGATTCAGAGAGACATTTGGTGCTCAAGTACCACGGCTGTCTACACAAACACATTCAGGAGGAAATGGAGTTCCTCGACATTACATCGCTTGGCACGGCATATCGTTATGCCGCCAAGATCGAGCAGAAATTTAAGCAGAAGAAGCGAGACTTTGGATCTGCGAATCCGAAAGGTGCCCCCGAATCGAAGAACAAGGGGCAAGGCCAAAGCAATGCGACTCAGAACAACACCAAAAATCCAAAGAAGGACACAGGGAAGTGGTGTGAATTTCATAACAGCCCCACTCACAGCACAAACGAGTGTCGGGCCAAACAGTCTTTGGTGGCCGAACTAAAGGCACCCGAATCAGATGCATTTTCTGATCCTGAGTTAGAACCAGACAAAGGCAATGACAAAGGGAAGCAGATCATTGATGCGGATCCTAGTGCCATTGTTGCCACTACCAAGATCCAGAAGGAGGGTCCAGAGGATCCAGAGGAGGGGGAGCGCCTCTTCCAGTCGCAGATGTGGGTAAAGGGTTCTCCGCTACAATTTCTCGTCGATAGCGGAAGCCAAAAGAATCTCATTTCAACAGAGGTCATGAAGTGGCTCGGCCTACCGACCATAGCACACCCACAGCCGTATACCATCGGGTGGCTCCACCCAGGGAGAGATCTCCGCATCCGCCAGCAGTGCTGCCTTCCATACAGTATCAAGCCATTCACGGATGAGGCATTGTGTGATGTTGCTCCTCTTGATGTAGCTGATGTATTATTGGGCCAACCATACTTGTGGAGGCGACATGCTGTGTATGAGTCTAGGCCTCGTGTTGTTATTATTACTTTGGGAAATAACTTGTACAGGATACCAGAGGTAGTACCGCCTCCTGTCATCTCTTTGACTACTGCAAAACAACGCAGTAAGATTGTTTCCCAAACCAAGAAATTCATTTTCCTTACAACTCACTCACAAGGAAAGAATAATATTGTGGCCACAACCTCGAAACAGGGCTCCCTTGCACGGCTGCAACAGATGTACAAAGTCATGGAGGAATACGAGGACATTTTATCCTCACTCATAGAGGTTCCGCTACACTGTCAGGACAACCATTCTAGTGATCTGACTCCCAACGCACCACCGCCTGATGTTGCCATAAATCCTGCAACTACACATACAGAATCCAAACATGTACTATCTGAGGCTGATAAAGAAACCAAATTTACTAAACGCATCCAGCCTGTCCACCCGCAGGTCCATGACATCTTCAACACATCTAATACTCAGTTCAACAGAATTTGCCTCATCTCATGGAGGATCTCAACGCAATGGGGACCATTGCTTCCTAAGGAGCGAGGAATGATCCAGGTGGATATCGGTGGCCACCCACCTATTCCATTTGGACCAACACCATCAATTCTTGCAGCTTTTCACATTCAGCACAACTTACTATTTTTAGCAGGTTTTCAGGTCCTCCACTCTTGGAGCCGTTTTGGGGGCTTAATGATCTAGGTGGATATTGGTGGCCACCCACCTATTCCATTTGAACCCCCATCTTTAGTTCTTTCAATTTTCAAGTTGCAACAAAACTTACTATTTTTAGCAGTTTTTCGGGTCCTGAACTTCCGGAGCCGTTTTGAGGCCCTAAACGACATTTTTTTGGGCATCGTTTTACCAACGAATTTCATGGAATGAAATTCATATCAAAAGTTGTGGTCCTTGGATAGATCTTTCTAACGAGCTATTGAGCGCGTCAAACGGAGATCGGATGCCAAAGTTACGCCCCCGGGAAGTTGAACCACCAATTTACCCAAACGGGCGCCCACAGTTTTGGCGCCTCATCTCCTACGGTTAGGTTTTTGGACGTTTCGGATTCTACATTGTTTCTCAATAATAAATAGGCCCTCGAGCCTCATTGTAACATAGTTCAGAGGTCTATAGCCATCACATCTCTTCTCAGAGATTCGCTACCAGCACCCTAGCTATTTTATTTCCATTATGTCTGTAAGCATATTTCTGTTATTAATGAAGTGACACATTATTTCCGCTGCATATCTATATTTATGGTTATGTGTTTATTGTTAAGTCCCTATATTAATAGTGTAGTCCCTTATTATGTTAGTGTAGCCCCACTTATTGTTATTATTGTACCCTTGTAACCCCCATATTTTTATTATTGTGCCCTTAAATTATTATTGTTAGGTCGGCTAGGATTACATTGTGGCCCACTAGGATTACATTATGGCCCCATGGACTCCTATATATAGAAAGGAGGTTTTGTAAATTGTATCATCCAAGAATTGTTCATTTATGTAATGTATTGGAGGTTTCCCCCTCGAAGTGGCTCATTTCTAAGATGTTTATATCTCTTTTCTTCTCTTTTTGGAGCTGGTTACACAACATTTGGTATCAGAGCTTGGGATTCTAGGGTTTCGCTGCTCCAAACAGGTCATCATGGAATTTTTGCTATAAATTTTTTTCTACCAAGTTTAAGAAGCTGAAATTTTTAGGGTGCAAAGCTGAAATCCTGAGCAAGATTGTCTAAAAATTTTAGAGCTTCGTTCGCAATATTTTCGGAGATATCATCTGTGGAAGTTAGGTCTTTTTTCAAGCTCCTAAACAGGTCATCGTGGAATTTTCGCTATAACTTTTTTTCTACGAAGGCTTAGAATCTGAAATTCATATGGTACGAAGCTGAAATCCTGAGGAAATTCGTCAAAAAATTTCAGAGCTTGGTTCGCAATTTTTTTGGAGATATGATCTGTGGAAGGTAGTGCTTTTTCAGGCTCCTAAATTGCATCTCAAAGAGGTGATCGTGGGAAAAGTTCAATAACTCTCTCTCTGGGCAGTGGATTTGAGTGCCGTAAAAAGTGGTCGCAAGTGCACGGACTTAAGTTTCTTGGCTATCAATTTCAGAAACAAAGGACAAAACAGTGACACGTGGAAAGTCGTACAATTTCGCTCTACTGAACCAGTTCAGAATTAGGTCATTGTGGGAGATTGGACATAACTTTGTCTTGGAGAATCCAAATCAGGTCAGACCTGTGTCATTCAAAACAGAATTCAGAGGGATATTTCATTGCTGAATTTCAGATATTTAAGAGTCGAAATCACATATATAATCCAATTCCAATATCGAGCTCCTCAAAAGCAAGTAAAAGGTGTGTATTGTTTTTCCCGAATTGCATAAATCTTGTTTGAAAAAATAGTTTGAAGTGATTCCAAGGGCCTATTGAGCATATATTTCAGTATTGCGTTCTGAAATGCCTCCTAAAAAGAATTCAACACCCATTAAGCCCTCAGAAATCTATACTATGATGCATGAAGTGGAAGAATTGCAGTATGAGATATCAAAATTACGGTACCAAGTGCAACAAATTTCTATCTTACGAAGAGCAACCGAAGCTGACATAGATGGTTTAAAAGAAGAAATGGAGGCTAATTTGGATGGTTTGAAGGATAAAATAATAGATAATATGGATGATAAATTAGTGGAAGATGACATCGAGCATCAACAACAAGTTCTCCAACTCTCAAAGGATAACCTAACTTTGGTGCAGAATCTAATGAAACAACGGGAATATCAACATCACATCGAAAGAAGTTCTGAAGCAGTCACAAAAACAAGAACTCGAATAGTACGATCAATTTTAGAGTATCTCAGCAAGTGGAAGAACTTTCCTGTAAAAGATTTCACATGGGAGGATGAGAATTTTATACAGAAGCATCAAGAAATAATCAAGCGTTGAGGACAACACTTGTTTGAAGGAGAGGGGCATGTTAAGTCCCTATATTAATAGTATAGCCCCTTATTATGTTAGTGTAGCCCCCCTTTTTGTTATTATTGTACCCCTGTAACCCCCATATTGTTATTATTGTGCCCTTAAATTATTATTGTTAGGTCGGCTAGGATTACATTGTGGCCCACTAGAATTATATTATGGCCCCATGGACTCCTATATATAGAAAGGAGGTTTTGTAAATTGTATCATCCAAGAATTGTTCATTTATGTAATGTATTGGAGGTTTCCCCCTCGAAGTGGCTTATTTCTAAGGCGTTGATATATTTTTCTTATATTTTTGGAGTTGGTTACACAACATGTTCAACCAGTAGAGGAACCAGAGCGCGAAGTGAATGCGTCAGTAGAGAGGGCTGTCAGGAGAGCAGTCCTTCAGGACCTTGATATGGCTGAGACTCTGGCTGAGCTCCAGTAGCACATAGAGGGATTGACCTTCGGAATCTCGGATTTCCAGATCGAAGGGCTTCCCATGCGACTACAGTGACACACAATTGGGGTTCCTAACCATTGGATGTGGTTGCTTCGTAGGATCACTATATCTATAGCATGTTTCCATGAGCACCACTAGTTTACTTATGACTTTTTGCATACATTTTGAGGTCAGATGACTAAAGTGTCTTGGGCACAATTTTTTTAAAAACCTATAACTATCTATCTATATGTTTTCAGAGTTTTTCCTATGTTTAATGCGCAATCCTATTCAATGTTGTGAATATTTTCTTTACCTATGTCGCAAATGTCTGTCTAAAACTTGATTAGCTAATGAACCAGTTAAAGTGTTCAAATTTCTAGAAATGTGTTGATATTGAACAAAATCAAAATTTCTTTCCAAAAGTAAAACTCTTAGGAACAATATAAGAAGTGTTGGATTTCTAACGGTATAAACACTGGTAAGCTGTAATACCATGAGTTGTGAGTCTAACCTTATGATTATGCGGTTAATACCAAATGAAATGGCATCAGAGAGAAGTTCGATCAATGCACTATACTCAGCAATATTGTTCGTCAATCTACCAATACAAATCCCTTGAAAACTCACTAACTTGTCGTTCAGAGCGAATATGGCCCATGCTACAGAGGATAGATTATACGTACTACGACTAGCACCATCAGCATATCCAACAAATGGTTTTGAAGATTCATACATCTGCCATAAAATGTAAACCAGATTACTAACATCAAGAAAACTCTAAAAAACAAATTAAGATAGTGAATGCAAATCAACAACATATAAACAATATAATACAAAAAATTACTATGCTCATGATTAAGCATAGTAACGTTTAAGATACAACCCATTTCTAGGCTGTGCCAATGGAATCCCATCGTAATCAACTAACTCGTAGATGCCCTTAGCAAGAACTCTTTCAACAATATAGGGGCCATGCCATAATGGCTTGAATTTCCCTGTACCTATTACATCAGCTTCCTTGTCGTAAAGAAGGACCAAGTTTCCCTCTGAGTAGATGCGAAGTTGGAAATTTTTGTCGTATTGTGCCTTTATACGTCTCTTATGCACTTCGTTGGCCAATTGGGCTTCACGACGCATTTCATGAAGATGGATGAGGTTAAGGAGACATGATTCTTCTTGAGAGGTGTGAGGTAACAAGTCTATTGCGAGTTTTAACGAAGATTTTTCGCATTGGATTGGAAAGATATCTTCCAGACCATACACCAATTGAAAAGGAGTAAATACGATTGTGTTTCTCATCGAGGTTCGATATTCCCACAAGGCAGAGTACATGATCAAGTCCCAGTTCCTTTTATGGACTCCTATCATTCATTGAAGCATTCATTTAATAATTTTGTTAATAGCCTCAACTTTTCCATTTGATTGTGGATAATAAGGAGTAGAATTATCATGTGAAAATCCTAACTTGGCTGTCAATTCAGACATCATATGGTTTTGAAAATGCTTCCCATGATCCATGACTATAGCTTGTGGGACCCCAAACCATGCAATAACATGGTTGAAGAAAAACAATGCAACTGTTTTTCCTATGTTATTAAATGTAGGCATCGCTTCTGCCCATTTGGTAAAATAGTCGACTGCGACAATAATATAACCATGTCCCCCAGACGAAGGAGGGTTACAGGTCATGAAATCAATACCCCATTTTGTAAATGGTCTAGCAGAGACAACAGGATGCATTGGCACTGGCGGTTTGCAGATTTTACGATAAAAAATCTGGCTTGCATGAAAATTTCTGACTGTGAGGATGCAATCTTGAAAAATAGTAGGCCAAAAGTAACCATCGCAGAGTATCTTCTGCGTGGTAGCATATCCAGATAACTGTCCACCACAAGCCCTAGCATGAAAATCATTTAATACTTTTTTCGGCCTCCTCATGAGTGAGGCACCTCCTTAAAATGGTATCGACACCATGACGATAAAGAGTATCGTGGACGATCAAATAATATTTGGCTTGGTATCGAATACGTCGCTGATCAGAGCGAGAGGTATTAGGTCGAAAAGTTTGGGTTTGGAGATAAATGATGAAATCCCCATATCACGGATCAAATGATCCAATCAAAAATAGAGACTCATCTGGAATACATGGTTCCAACGTAGTAGGATTACTATCAGAGGGAAGGTCACAAAGAAGCTCAGCCAAAACTAAAGACTTCTTTGACTTGGGTTTGATGAATTCCAAATAAAATTCCTACAAAATGACAATCCATTTTGAATACTTTCCCCCTAGCAATTGATGTGATAAGATGTAAATCATGGGGTTGCAATCCGAAACTATTGTTGTTTTTCGGAGCAGGATATAATGGAGAAATCTTTGGACAGCTTGAACAGCTGCCAAGGCAAGATTTTCCATGTACGAGTACTTAACTTCCGTATCACTGATATTATGACTCAAATAATAGATCGGATGTTCAATTCCATCTTCTACTTGGACCAAAACCATAGCGATGGTTGTTTTAGCCGCAACAATATATAGGAAATAATCATTTTGATAATTTGGAGGATAGATTAATGACGCTCGGACAAGATGGTCCTTGACAACATCAAAAGAAGCTTGCGCAACTTGGTCCCAATGGAAGGGAACCCCCTTTTTCAATAATCGAGTAAATCCTTTAGCCATTTTGGTGTAGTTTGGAATGAACCTTCTCAGGAAGTCAGCCTTTCCTTGAAGTTTATGTATCTGAAGTAAGTTTGACGATGCAGGAAAATCAGGAATGGCTTGAACCTTCAGTGGGTCTATTCGAATTCCTTCTTCTGAGATGAAGAATCCGAGAAATCAACCAAAACCACCACAAAACACACATTTATGTGGATTGAGGCGTATCTTGTAATGTCGACAACGTAAGAAAATGGCTCTCAAATGCATCGAGTGATCAGTCTGATTTCGTGAATGCATTGGTAAATCATATAGATATGGTTGAACAATGTGCTTGATGTCATTGAAAGCATAATCCATTGCTCTCTGAAAAGTTTCCCCAATGTTCTTTAAACCAAACATAAGTTTCTAATATGTGAATTTTCCCCAAGGATA
Organism: Pinus albicaulis; assembly: GCA_034641835.2. Taxonomy (NCBI): domain Eukaryota; kingdom Viridiplantae; phylum Streptophyta; class Pinopsida; order Pinales; family Pinaceae; genus Pinus; species Pinus albicaulis. The sequence continues at coordinate 937,854,184 of CM076579.1, read as the reverse complement.
GATGAATGCTATCTTATGTTGGTCATCTGGGCGGATATTGATTTGATTGTAGCCAGAAAATCCATCCATGAAATAAAATATTTCGCATCCAGCAAAATCGTCAATAATCTAGTAAATAAAGGGAGTAGGATAGTTTTCTTTTGGACAAGCATGATTAACATCTCTATAATTGACGCACACTCTAATGGTTCCTTGTTTTTTCATAACAGGAACGATATTGGAAACCCACTCAGTTAGCAGAACAGGGTAAATGAAACCAGCACGCAACATTTTTTCAACTTCTACTTTGATGGAAGTGGCTTTATTTGGATGAACAGGACGAAGCTATTGACGCACCAATTTGACATTAGGATACATATTAATAGTGTGTTCAATTATACTAGTATCTATGCCTGGAATTTCCTCGTAAGACGAAAAAATACGTCACGAAATTCACGAAAAAGAGAGCGAAATGAATCAAGTTCTGATGGAGAACAAGATACACTGACATGAATATTTTCTACAATGCTAGGTTTGGTCAAAATATCGATAGAGATAGTTTCTTAGATATTTGATAAGTTTCACTCATAATCAATTGCATTAATCAGAAAAGAATTCGAAAAGAAATTTTGAATGGATGGATGATATAGTTCACTGAGATTGTTTTCTTCGTAATCTAGAAGATGGGAATGATGATGATAATCCTCCCATGGTTCTCCGTCTAACATCATAGCTTCCAAAATATTTTCATCTATCAAAAATTTTGAGGAAAATGGATCAAACGAAGTACCAAAATCTAATGAACGATCAACCCAAACACTCAGCGACATTGATTTTGGATTTGACGCCCAAGCCAAATATATTGATTGCTATGCTAGATCAATAGGGCTGGGCGGTAAAACATCATGCAACGTAGAAATATCAAAAACACCCGCACTCTTCCTTAAGCCATATATAGTGGAAGATATCATGTAGTAGGTCTCTATACTTGCGATTTCCACCAACGTTGCGGGCGACAGTAATGCAAAGGTTCCCATAAGAGTGGAATCCTTTAAGAGTCCTACACCAATGTTCTAGATTTCTAGTTGGGGTAAGTGAACAATGGAACGCTTCCAGTTACCTACGTGTTACACAAAAAATTGTCACCTTGACATTCTTCTAACTGTATGAGCTCATTATCACTCATACTTCCTCCTTTGCAAGTCTAACATATCAGTTCCTCATGTCAAGCCTTGAAAATCAGAGAAATGTTCCTAAAAATCTCCTAAACTTTGGTGTCTCACTTTCTCTCTATCTTGCCTGCGGTCCCACACATAATGTTCAGCTCTCTTGCGTACCTAAATGCACTTTATCTGTGTTAAAGGTGCGAACCCCTGTAAGATAAAAAAGGTGCAAGTAAATTCCAAAAATCTCAATACAAGTAAATTCTGGAAGCTTTTAGAATGGATTTTGCGGTGGCAGAACCGCTCTTGTGAGGTGCATGAATCCCTTACCTTATGGAGCTAACCCCTTGATGTGAGGATCTTATCCCTTTGAAGGAGGATTCTATCCCTTCATACTTGGAACAGAAACCCTCATCTTTTCCACTATAAAAAGAGGCATTGGGTAGCCTCAAAGGGAGTTCAAGCTTAAGAATATTTGAGGTTAAGTGCTGTTGAGATTTAGACTCAGTTGAATAAGAATTTTGTGAGGAGAGATTACATACCTCTACTTGTCTTGGTTGGAGGAGTGCAGAGCTTATCAAAGTAGAGGAGACTCTTGCTTTGGACCCCAGGAAGGCCTTTCGAACATCAAGGCTCAGGTTGTAAGGTTTTCCTTCTTTTGAAATTAATACAAATATACTCATTTTTCTCAATAAGCTTTCAATCAATGGTTTATTTCATAGATTCCTTGATCACTATGATAAGCATGGTTTATTATTATTTCTATACAGGTGCTATGTAATATTTTTCTTGTTTGTGACTACAGGTTTACGAGGAAAACTCCTTCAAGTGCACAAGGGACAACAACGACTTCAAACAAGTGCTGGACATATGGTAAGTCTTTTACACCTATATAGAGATTTTCATAGATCATATATGATTAGAGAAAGATTAGTTTATTTGGCTGTTTGTTGCTAGATACTTTTAGTACTAGGGATATCGGTCTTGTCCACAAGAACGATTTATCTGGCCAACAAATTGGCGACTCCACTGGGGAAAGAACTTGTTGTTTTTTGTTCTCTTTTATTTTGATTTGAGGAAACATTTTTCCTAGTTTTTTTATTGATATACATCTGCCTGGGTAGCTTAGGTTTTCTCTGTTTTTGAAATTTTTTAGATCTTTTATGTTTTTCTCTAATTTTTCCAGGGACCACACTTTGCCTTCTTTGCACAGTGCAGGCAGTTTCGCATCTTTTCTTGAGTAAACAGTGCAGTACCGCACCTGTTACTTCTGCAAGCCTACGGACCCTGTTAAAATTTTGAAAAAATTTAGATTTCTTTCTTTAGTTTATCTTTATCTTGATTTAGAGTTTTTTGTTTTTGCCCAGATTGATGATTGTTTCTGTCAAAAGCTTTCTATGAATGAATCTTAGCAGTATTGGGTGTTTTGAGTCTCTTTTTTGAGAAATTCTTCATTTGATTTCCTTTGGTCATTACTTGGAGGTTTGTCTCAGTCTTTTCACAATTTTACATCTTTTTGCTTTTGTTTTTGCAAAAAAAATTCCCCCCTGATTCGCCGGGGGGGCTAAATTGTGTATGAGTGTTAATCGCCTTTGAGTGTTTTTTGATCTTTGGAACTCTCACCCGATTTTCTTGGCTTGCACTTGATTTTGTTTGAGAATTATCTTGCATAGATCAAATTTTCATAATTAGAATTCTCATTTTCAGAATATGAATGAAAAATGTGCATAGATTACATTTGCATACTTTTCAAGTGAATTGTGCATAGATTACAACTGCATAGTTTACATTCTGAAAAATCAATTGTAAATTTAGATCAGTTTTCTTTGATTTGAATTTAGATGTTTTTATGCTTGTTTTAAAAACACAAAAATAAAAAATTGTTTTGGGATTGATTTGCATTAGTTTTTCTTGATGAAATTAGTGCATTAGAGAATTTCTTATATTTTCTCTTAGTGATCAATTTTTGCATTGTTGGAAGTGAATGGAAACTCTCTCCTTACTTTAGTTAGGATTCATTGAATTGAAAAGATTACATTATCATATTCGATTGCATTCAGTTTTGGGTTGGGTCATAACACCATTGGTTTCATATCCATTTACCCTTTTGAGTAATAACAGCCTAAATAACACAGCGCTTAATTAAAATTCATCTACTAATTTTTACATTTTTAGGGCTCTTTCCACCAATCTAGCTCAGGATTAGTGCTTTGGAATAGGTTGTAGTTAACTTTCCAAAGCAACTAAAACAAACAAGTAGATAAATCTTGTGGTAGGAAATAAATCCAATTGTAATTTGTATAATCTGGGAAGCTTCTCTTAAAGAAGTCAATCACGAGATCATGTCCGAACCTTTGAGACAATCAATTCTGTTTCATTGGGGAAGATAGAAGATTTTGCGCACATTACAAATGGTAAACCTCGGATTAATCATTGTCGAGGAGCCTGGGGTCACTTGTCGGTAAACCTCGGATTGACCATGTTGAGGAGCCTTCAAGGGGATTGAGCTTTGTTACTCTGCCCTTGCGCGTGGAATCGGATTGTAGACTGTTCCCCCAGTTTTATTTGTTACTGTTGGTAACCTTAGTGTCCATAAGCTTAAGGTTATTTCCTAAGGTGAAGGTGAAGGAAAGATCTCACTGTACCTGGAGCAGACGTCGACTAGACTCACTTGGACTCTCTAGGGGGTTCTCTTCACTCGAGATGGTTTTGTGGAGAAACTTGTGCCAGTCTGTTTCATTAAGCAGGTTGTCGGGGTAACTGTTCCAACTGCCCTTTCTGTATTAAATTCTACGATGTTGGATTTCATCACCAACTAGTGTTTTTAGTACAATAAGTTATTGTTTGTGTGTGGTTTGACTCCTAGATTTGATAGCGCGTGTTAATTTGTTTGTTTTACTTTTAGAGACCATAGGTGTGAATTGTGAATTTTAATTGTTAGGTGTGAATTGTGAATTGTTAATTTTAGTTTTAAATTGTTAATAAAATTCACTGAAGTTGAATATAATGGCAACTATTCCGGAATTTACCAACCAAGGAACCCCTCTTAACGAGAATCCTAGTACTTTTCCTTCCTTTGGAAATGTTGGTCCTCCTTATATGGCTACTTTGTCATTACCTGGATTTACAATAGGTTTACCGATATGGTTATTTTCAACTTCGTTGGCCCCGAACACTCCAATTGTTCCACCTCAACCAGATGCTTCATTTTGACAGAGTTTACCATCTCAACATCACCAACCTTCTGTTGACCCTTTACCTTCTTCGCCTAATATTTCTTCCTCCATTTCTTCCTCTTCGCTTGGTAAAAACCTTGACGCTAGTAACCAGGTGACGAGGAAGAAGAAGAAAGGGAAGAAGAAGAAGAAGAAGCAAGATAAGAAAGAATTCAACCAACCAACCATGGTTGTAAGTGTTAGTTGTGTTGAGGAAACCTCCAACATGCATCATAAACCCAAATACCTTTGTAGGCTTTGTAAGGGTGACCACTTCCTTATCAATTGTGCTGGTATTCCAAAGGTCTTGGAAGTGTGGTAAAAAAAATCTCATCAAATTTCCATTGATCCATCAACCAGTGATAGTCAGGTTCCTAAGAAAAAGGGTAAAGTTAGGTTTCCTTGTAAGTTATGCAAAGGGAGTCATAAAAATCACATTTGCCCTCACATGGATGAAGCCTCAAAATTATTGGAAAACCTTACTGTTCCATAGCAAGAATTTCCAACTGGTTACCGTAAACTTTCTCCCAACCTACCGTCAACTGACGGAGTGATTGATCTAATTTCAAGTACAGTCAATCCCACTCTTCCATCGGAGAGTGAAACTCATATCACTCAGGTTGATGATCCATTAGTTGATCAAGTGGTCGATTCGATTTCCCATTCAGTCGATCTCATTCTCCCTGTAGAGAGTGAACTTCATACCACTCAGGTTCTTCTTGTTACATCAGATTCTTCTACGTCAGGGGGAATTTTACCTATTTCTACATAACCCCCTCCAAGTACTGAGGTCTTTTCCTTTGATTGGAATAGACTGATAGAACCTTGTCTTCCTTCCTCCATCCCTTTCCAAATCATTGTGAGGTTGGGTGGTAGGGACATACACCACACACAGGTAGATGAAGGTGCTTCTGTTAGTATTTTATCATCAACTGTTGGAAAGCTTTGGGTTCCCCTCAACTTGTGCCTATTACGCAGAATCTGAAAGCTTTTAATAGAACCATTAGTGAACCTTTTGGGATCCTTCCTAAGTTTTATATTACTTTGGAAGGTAGAACTATCTATATTGATCTTATGGTAGTTCTAGGTCCCTTGGATTTCAATTTACTCCTTGGGCGAGACTATGTTTATGCAATGAAAGTTGTCGTATCTACACTCTTTCGCGTGATGTCTTTCCCTCACAATGGAAATATTGTGACTGTAGACCAGCTTTCATTCCTTAGTCTTGTTTCGACTACCAATAGTATGACACCCCTAAATTTTCCTAATTCTAAAGTGGTATCTACCCCACCACGGGTTAATTATGTGGCAACTAGTCCCATGTTTTCAATTACCGAAGTAAGTGAGCCTCTCACTGTTTGCTCGTCTTCCTTTGACTTAGATCTAGTAATTGACATGGAAAACTCTATGGGTTTATTTGAACACGATGTTCTTATCCCTTTTGAGTCCCTTGACATGTGTTCCTTCCAAAGAACTATTCTTCCTTTTGATGAAGACCTCTTGGAAGCCATGATCAAGGTGTGTCCATTGACATGTGTTTCTTCCAGTTGGAAGACATATTCAGTGAGTCCGAGGAAATTTCCTTTTACTATGTCAACCTCATTAAAAAATGAATCAGTGAACGAGGATAGTTCCTTTTACTGTGTCAACCTCGTTAAAAAATGAATCAGTTGCCGTGAGGACAGTTCTTTTCCTGTGCCAACCTCGTTAAAAAATGAAACATGTGTCTCTGAGGATGGTTCCTTTTACTGTGTCAACCTCGTTAAAAATGAATCAGTAAGCGGTGAGGAGAGTTCCTTTTACTGTGTCAACCTCGTTAAAAAATGAATCAGTTTGTCAGAGGATAGTTCCTTTTACTGTGTCAACCTTGTTAAAAAATGAATCAGTGAGTGTGAGGAGAGTTCCTTTTACTGTGTCAACCTCGTTAAAAAATGAATCAGTGAGTATGAGGATAGTTCCTTTTACTGTGTCAACCTCGTTAAAAAATGAATCAATGGTTGGTGAGGAGAGTTCCTTTTACTGTGTCAACCTCGTTAAAAAATGAATCAGTCGGCGATGAGGATAGTTCTTTTCCTATGCCAACCTCATTAAAAAATGAATCAGTAGGTAGATTGTGAGAGTAGATTAATAGATTAGAAATAAGTAGTTTATGAGGATATTTCCTGTTACTGAGTCAACCTCATTAAAAAATGAATCAGGTATCAAGACAGTTCTTTTCCTGTGTCAACCTCGTTAAAAAATGAATCAGTTGGTCAGAGGATAGTTCCTGTTACTGAGTCAACCTCGTTAAAAAATGAATAAGGTATGAGGATAGTTATTTTCCTGTGTCAACCTCATTAAAAAATGAATCAGTAGGTTATGTAGGTAGATTAGAAATAAGTAGTTTCTGAGGATGGTTCGTGTTACTGAGTCAACCTCGTAAAAAAAAATGAATCAGGTACGAGGAAAGTTCCTTTTACTGTGTCAACCTCGTTAAAAATGAATTAGTATATCAAGAGGATAGTTCCTTTATTGAGTCAACCTCATTAAAAAATGAATCAAGTATGAGGACAGTTCTTTTCCTGTGTCAACCTCATTAAAAAATGAATGAGTAGGTTATATAGGTAGATTGTAGAAAGTATATATGAGGAAAGTTCCTTTTACTGTGTCAACCTCGTTAAAAATGAATCAGTGTATCAAGAGGAAAGTTCCTTTTACTGTGTCAACCTCGTTAAAAAATGAAACATGTTGCCATGAGCATAGTTCTTTTCCTGTGTCAATCTCATTAAAAAATGAAACAAATCCTCCCCTAATTGCGTCGAGTCTTTGACTAGATCTCGTAAATGTTAAGTCATATATTTAGGTTAGCTATTTCAGTTTTTTGCATAATTTTCTTACAGTTTTAGGTCGATTCTTTCATATGATCTCGTAAATGAACCTTCATTCCATCCAACTATTTATTACCAGTGTACTTAGTTGAATGAAATGAAGCTGGGGGGGCATGCACTCTAGTAGTTACGCTTAGGGGGCATCAAGCACAATTTTCGCTCTGTTTCAAGCTTGTGTAAAAATGAAACCACTTTGAAGCATAGTTTTTCTTTGTTTCAAGCTTTTGTAAAAAATGAAACCTATCTGGAATCAATTTTAGTTATTTTCAAGACTCGTTAGACTCATGAAAATCCCGAGATTATTTTTCTATCTTTCATTCTCGTAAAACACATGAAAATGCCGAGTTCTTTCCGTCTTTTCCTGCTCGTAAATTAAATTGAAATTCGGCCACAGGAGTATACTTTTATCCCTTTTTCGAACTCGTTAAAACTTACGAAAAAGTGAAAACCATGAGTACATTTTTATCCCTTTTTCAAACTTGTTAAAATTTACAGAAAAATCGAAACTACTGAGTATACTTTTATCACTTTTTAGGACTCTTGAAACTTACGAAAAAGTGAAACCCTGGAGTCCTCTTTTAAGCCCTTTTCAGGCTCTCTAAACATGAAAATATTGTCGAGTACTTGATTATTCGAACTCATTAAAGTAAATGAATGATCGTCCCTTCAGTATAAGTTTACCCCTTTTACGGACTGAAATGGACTATTTACGAAGAAGGTATACATTGACTAATTACAGTCAATAAAGTTCTCTCCCCTATTATTTTATCCTTTTTCGAGCTCGAGAGACTGAAGTTACGAAAAAGTACACCCACGGAGTTTTCTTAATTTTTTCTTCTGACTCCCTAAAAATGAAAAACGCCGAGTTTCTCCTATACTGGACTCGTTAAAATTTAACAGTAAAGGACCTGTTTAATTTTCAACAGGAACGAACCACTCCTTCTTAGGGTTCGAATCTTAAACTAAGTTGGACTCATCCGAAGAATGAGCTTATAAACAAGCAAATGTTATCCTCCTCAAGCTTGTCAAAAATAAAGAGGTACTTGCCAGAAATGGTGGGGGAAAAGAGAGAAAAATGGGCATGTTTGTTGTATTTTGATTTTTCGAAAATTCAGTTAACCACTCTTGAACACGACACTTTTGTTCACTTGGGTTGGGAAAATCCTTTGCCTAATAGTTAATCAAACCATATTGAAAGTCTTCAGCCGGTTTCTGGGTATTAGCTTTGGGTCAATTGTTACCAAGCCATCTGCAGTGTCGTTATGTGTTCAAGAGGACAGTTCAAATAAACCATTCATCTGCAAAATATCAGTCATCCATTTTTTACCATCCCTGAGTCAGCCCTTGCCAATATATTTTCAAAACTTGATCTATAATTTTGTGTTGTGGGCTTGCCTACGATGGATCGCTTTCTATCAACGACAACTCATTATCTAGGAAGTTGATCTAGAAATCGTCAGTACCTTGAAATCTGCATGCCTCAATGGCAGGTTTCTCACCTTCGACGACAGGTTGCATCATTGACCTTCGATCGAATGATTCCGTGACATGTTCGACTTCAACTCATTCATTCACATTTCATGGATTGTACTAAGTACTTTGAGAGCCATTGACATTACTGGTGGTTTCTCTCACACTTGATTAACAGTTTACATCATTGACTGGTAATCAAGTGGTTTCTACCATGTTCGACTTCAACACATTTAATCGCATTGATAGAATCGTACTAGTTCGGGAAGTAGAAATCAAGACCTTGGATCTAGTTTCCACCATCCAGGTTGCGAGGAATTTTATTATTATACAGTAGACTATTCATTACAGATGGTTGCGCCCATGCTGTGTCTACACTATTGATGTAATATTAAAATCATTTCTGTATCAGAAGAAGTTTAGTTAGTTTTGATCTGAGTATGGGAATGCCTACCTCAGCGATGATATATATATATATATATTGTATTGAATGTTTTTACAGGTTCCGACTGGGGTGACCACAGGATGATCCTTGAAATGATAAAGTATTGCACTCTTCATATATGACAGACTTCAGCATCATCTATTCCAGACTTTGCACTTTAAGGGGAAATCTGTTACACAAAAAATTGTCACCTTGACATTATGCTAACCGTATGAGCTCATTATCACTCATATTTCCTCCTTTGCAAGTCTACCATATCAGTTCCTCATGTCAAGCCTTGAAAATCAGATAAATGTTCCCAAAAATCTCCTAAACTTTGGTGTCGCACTTTCTCTATATCTTGCCTACGGTCCCGCACCTAATGTTCAACTCTCTTACGTACATGAACGCACTTTATCTGTGTTAAAGGTGCAGACCCCTGTAAGATAAAAAAGGCACAAGTAAATTCCAAAAATCTCAATACAAGTAAATTCTGGAAGCTTCTAGAATGGATTTTGCAGTGGCAGAACCACTCTTGTGAGGTGCATGAATCCCTTACCTTATGGAGCTAACCCCTTGATGTGAGGAGCTTATCCCTTTGAAGGAGGATTCTGTCCCTTCATACTTGGAATAGAAAACCTCCTCTTTTCCACTATAAAAAGAGGCATTGGGTAGCCTCAAAGGGATTTCAAGCTTAAGAATATTTGAGGTTAAGTGCTATTGAGATTTAGACTCAGTTGACTAAGAATTTTGTGAGGAGACATTACATACCTCTACTTGTCTTGGTTGGAGGAGTGCAGAGCTTATCAAAGTAAAGGAGAATCTTGCTTCGGACCCCAGGAAGGCCTTTCGAACATCAAGGCTCAGGTTGTAAGGTTTTCCTTCTTTTGAAATTAATACAAATATGCTCATTTTTCTCAATAAGCTTTCAATCAATGGTTTATTTCATAGATTCCTTGATCACTATAATAAGCATGGTTTATGATGATTTCTATACAGGTGCTATGTAATATTTTTCTTGTTTGTGACTACAGGTTTACGAGGAAAACTCCTTCAAGTGCACGAGGGACAACAATGACTTCAAACAAGCGCTGGACATACAATAAGTCTTTTACACCTCTATAGAGCTTTTTGTAGATCATATATGCTTAAAGAAAGATTAGTTTATTTGGCTGTTTGTTGCTAGATAATTTTAGTACTAGGGAGATTGGTCTTGTCCGCAAGAACGATTTATCCGGCCAACACTACGAAGCGGAGGAAAAGAAAGATAATTGATTAATGACTTTGATTGAACTTGTTGTAACTCCTAGAGACAGCCCTGAGTTGTGAAGGACCAATTCCCAAGTCATCTTAAAACCAAGAATATATAAGGAAATTTTCCATGGTCAGTGGCCAGTATCTTCCTTTTCAAAAACAATTTCCATAACTTCATGAATTGGGACCAAGATCTCGAGAAAAGAGATAAGTACACAGAAATACCCGATAGCAAGAAGTTAGTGTATTGTGGGAATATTATCGAAGAAAAATATAAATCTACAAACGGTGGGAAGGGCCAGATTGTGAAACATAGCACACAGATATAAAAGTGTATAGAGCGGAGTGACAATGGAAGAAAATAGAGAGGATATTAACCACAAATAGGCTTAACATTACCTAAAAATCTATCGGAAGTCAATATAAAAGAAAGTGGATGCATGAAGTGAAACATATGAAATTAACATCATAGCCCTGAGCCATATTTAAAGCACAATTGATTAAAGACATGAGTATCTGAAAAAGATAAATTCATCCCAATTAATCATGTACTCGCATTCCAGAAGCAAATGACATATAACACAGAAATATTGACGAGATGCAAAAATTTTTGTATTAGATTTAAACAAGAAGTACAAACTGCAACTGGTCTCACCAGGAATCCATCTCACAACAAAATTGTTTCATTATATTCTTTCCGATTGGTATTCTTCAACATGACACAGAGGGAATCCTCAAAAATTTACAAAAAGGGAATTCACTAATAACAGTCTCTAGTCTCCAAATTTGGAACCCCGTTTTGTACTTCAGGTCCTTCTTTTATATTTCTTCCCCTTCTATTGTTAGTAGAAGATATTTTTGGATTAACATGTGCTCTTGGAAATATCTTCTCTGTTATTTGTCTCTGTCAAAATAAAAAACCGATGATGAGGAAGAAAACCTCTCATCATCTCAGTAATGGCCTTAGCATGAGCGCCAACCGAAAATAAAACTACTTAAACAAAAAATAAAAGTGCGTAGGGTGAAATTGTGATTTCACCGATATTATAAAAATAATAAAATCAAAGTAAAAAGGCGACAAGGGCTAGAACATGATTATCATTTTTTGGTGGAGTGAGGTTTAGCAGTGGTTGACTGGGTTGGAAGCACCGATGATGCAGATGAACCAGCTTTTTGCTTCTGAGGCGATGGAGACTGAATGAATGGTGTGACAGCTGGAGTATTTGCAAAATTACTACATTTCTGCTAGATGGCTGCTCCTGGCAAAGGCATTGTGGCAAAGGTCTCCACGGAGGCTTGCATATCTGTTAATTCTAAATAATCCACATGCACCATCAAACGTTGTCTGATCTAGCAGAGAAGGGAGATTTCTTTCCCAAGGGCAGCAACTATTGTTTCAGCTTTCAGGTGGGTGTTTTTCTCATAAGGGAGATTTGTCTGATTCATAAACGCTGCCAGCTTCTCATCATAATTAGTTAGACTTGGGAAAGTAGCAGTTTCTAAATCACAGCATGAGGGGAGACCTACTCTTACCAGTTCATTCCACTCCTCTTGAAACCTCCCTATTCCCTTAGAGACATGATCTAGACCACTCAAAGCATTCACGCGTGCTGTCTCTTTCTCGATTATCCGTCAGATTTCCATTATTCCCATGAAACGGTATTCAATTCCTTGCGTGGCTAACTCCTCAGAGCGTAAAACGTTTAGGTATGAAATGTATCTCTTGGCCATGGCTACCTTGGTCTTGGATTCAACCTGCACTTCTTGCAATTTCTCTTTACATGACTGGACAACAAATTTCTTTTCCTTCATCAGCAGGAGGTAGTCCCAACGTTTCTTTACCTCTATTCCGATATCAGACCAAATGAGACGCCTGGCTTCGAGGAGAGTTGTGTTCCCTTTCATTCGGTTATTTAAATCCCTGATAACCTTGTCTTGCAATTACTTATCCTTCTTTGCCTCTTCCACCTCTACTTGCAGAGCTGCTATAATTTTATTATTCTGTTCCACCCTAGCCATCAATTCTTAAACCCTCTGTTGAGCAGTGTGAGCTTATTTCTCTGAAACCTGGAGGTCCGAGAGGGCCTTAGTTAACTGTGTTGAGGTAGCATCCACTGAGTCCGGAGTTGGATTTGTGCAGACATGGGTATCCCATTTCTCTTACAAGTCAGATAATTTCTGTCTGAGGGCAACAAGCTCCTTGACCATTTTAGCATTCTCATCTCTTTCCCGAGTGAGGGTATCAGTTAGGGTCATATTTTCCTTTTCTGTTTGATCTAATTCCTCGAGCTGCACATAGCCCCCTCGAGGAATTTTAAGTCTCTTCTTCAATTTTGAATTTTCAACCTCTAAATCCCGGATGATTTTCGTCTGGATCCCATCCTTGTCACTTCCCTTCTAGCTCATTATCTTCCTGAGATGATGAAGGTTGTTGTTTACCCCCTTGGAATTTGTCCTCTCTTTCTTCAGTTTATCCACCACCTCCTTATATTTATCTTTGAGTTTTCTCAAGGCAAGCACCAGCTTCATGACCTCGTCTCTCAACATATCTCCAATGCATTGATGTAAACCTAGTTTATCACTCAAGGGAACTTGTGACAGATTTACTGCTACCTCCAGCACCTTGTAGCTGACCTCATTAGCAGTGGGTTCCAGCACTGCCTCTGTGATAGAAAATATCAGTTTTTCTTTGTCCATGACCATTTCTGTAGTGAGCCGGGTATGGTATTTATCTACGAATCTCGCTAATTCTTCCTGAAGCTTCTCCCTCACAGTCTGGTTTCTGCTTTTGATTTCTTCTTTCACTTCGGCTCTGCTTACCGAAGTGGCCTATGATAACCTAGAAGATTCTGAAGATGACGCTCCGTCATAGTTTACTCTGAAACCCATCTTGCCTCTATCAGGCTCCCTATAGCTCACCAAATCTTCCAGGGGTAATTCATCCCAAAGGATCTCCACCTCGTCATTTTTTTGCTTGTTGGAGGGATGAGATCCCTCCCCTATATACAATCCCTCTGGTTCTTTTGAAAACTCAGCTTTGTTGGTATGCCCTTTTCTGCCTATGCCTACTGAAGTGGTGTCACCCCTTCCCTTCGCTACCAAAGTCTCAGCCTCCATCTGCGAAGCCAAAGGCCATGTGTCAAGGTTAGCTCTCCATTCAATGAAGGGCCTAGTCTCATGCACATATGCAGTGGACCTAATCTTCCTTTTCCTACTTGAAATAATTCCTTTTGGGTCGTAGGGCCAAACTTTCCCCAGCACTAAATCCCTTCCCTGAAGTAGCGTTTCCACTATGGAGAGGGTGTGTCTTGAATTAACAGTAAAAGGGTCGATGGTAGTAGGAATCTTAAGGATATAACCCTTCTTAGAGGGGAAAAAATGGAGATGGTCGGCCTTCATGGTCTGACGGATTTACTCGAGGGAAAAAGCACGCATGGCAGGAAACAACGACAGGTGGTAAGGAGGCACATCCACTCCATAAACCGTGATCTCAGTATAACCATCAAACAGATACCAACCCCCTGTGCTTTCTTCCTCACCAAACTGCAACCATTCTTTCTACTCAGGAAAAATCCTAGGTGGGGGATATCATGAATTATGGTATAGGCGATGGACATGAACTCATTCAAGAACTTTGAGTAACCCCTCCCATTTGGCTGTTACCGAACTGAAATGTTTCACTCAAAGACAGTTCTAGGTTGGTCGTTCATTCTGGAGATATTTTCAAGGCTCAAAGCTTCAAACTTGTCAAAATACTTGAACAGAAATAGGTAAAAGACCAGCGAGCAGAAAAGAAAAGCCCCCGAGGAGGAAATTTCTTGGAATTGGGTCTGGATGGACGAGGCTAAAAAGGTTGGAATATATAGAACAACACCTAGTTGATACATGAGCCAGAGGAGGTCTATACACTCTTTAGACACCCTTTCGACCTCCCTAAGTCCTAATAACCCAGATATGAGAGCGAGAACCAGCTGGAGGCCATCAGCAAATGAAGTTAAGGGTACCATATCTAAAGACGGAAGGGAAGTAAGGCAAGAATTTGAGATGGAGGAGAGGAAATCACTTTGTTGCTTCTAGGGTAATTTAGAGAACTATCATGACATAGATAACTCGGTGAATGTGACATATTCTGGGCTGTGTGGGAAACAAAGAGCGTTCTTGATGAGCTCAGGGAAAATTTGGAAGACCTTGTTACCCTGAGCCGAGAGGAATACCTCTCTGCACTCATCATAGGTGTCTCTGAGCCAACAGATGAATTCTGTAACTAGAAATGTGGTTGAAGCTACCTGGTAGTACAGGCCAGACCAAACAACTCATAACCATCTTGGCCTTTCACATGAATTTCTAGTAAGTTAGGCCGGACGTGGGAAACACTGAAAGGGTACTGCGGGTCACGAATTTGAGCCTGCATATCAGCAAGAGGGTCGGGTCCGGGGATGGCCCTAACTTCACGTGCTTGGGGAGTTTCAGGTTTAGATTTCTTAGACTTGAATCTAGCGATGACCATTTTTAAAGAGAAAAGGAAGGGAAAACGTAAGTAACGGAAATGGCTATTTACCTGTGACCTATGCCGAAGAGAACCAAGAAGGAAAATGATGCGGGGAGGGAGCTAGAAGTGACCTACTCCTGAAATCCAGACTTTAACTGTGGGGTGAAAACATAAAAATGAGAGATTTACCCAAGAGAGTCTCTAGTGGGGGTTAAACAGGCCGATTTTATGTAAAACGAGGCTCGGTTGACAACTAGGAGGGCTGACGTCATAAGGACGTTGACACTGAGGCACGTGGCACTGGGTTATTGGTTATTGAAGACCGGGTGGATGTGTGCCACTAACCAGGCTTAAAACTGGTATTGTTCGTGTACCAGGTTCCCTAATATACCATACCTTCGCCTCCAAATGTGCCACATGTTCGTCCTGAGGGGCCCACCATATAATTCTGACGGGGGCTTGGGAAATCCCTTCACACTACTTCGTCGGCCCACGAAATGAACAAAATGTGGTCCCATTAGGCTGTGACATCATGTCATTCTGGGGGTCGAAGCTACCATCTCTCCATGCTTCCCTTGGTACCCCCAGAATGCTTCCACGTGCTGCGCCTTTCACACTTTACTTGTTGTATGGCCCGCTGACCTTTGCACTTAGTTCAAACTCCTTTTCCAATGTCTTTCACGTGTCATATTTTGTGCAAAGGGACCACGTGCATTTCTTTATGTGGCTTTGTTCATATATATCTTACCATAGTGTCCCTATGCTTTCTTTCAAAGTATCTTCTTACCAAACAATTTATAATGAGGGATACCACGACAATAAAACCTTTAAGTGGAAAGGAAATCATTCTAAAATATGTAGAAACAATGGCAGTCATTGCATATGCCCATGGTCTTCCGAGTAAAATATTATATTCAAGGGGTCCGTCAACAACCTCAACATCAATACTTATTGTTTTGCCCCCTAATTCGACATGTAGGTTATTGATAATACCACAAGTTTTATATGTTCTTCCATCAAACGCCTTCAACGTCATTGATGATGGTGATAATCGCAGCGAGCCAAGTGACTTCCAACAGTTTAGAGAAATTATGCACGTAGATTCTCCCTCATTAATAATAGTACGATGAACAAGGTGATTGAGAACATTACTTGGATGGAGAATGCCATTTCTGCAGGTAGCTGTGGCACATAGCCTGTATGATTAAAGACGACAAGATTAGAATCAATCGGATCAATTCCACCAATGGATGACAATAGAGCATGCTTCTAGGAGGGAAAACTTTGTAATACCTCAAGAGCAGACACAGTTTAAGGGGATTGAGCCAAATCTTCAACTATATTATAATTTTGTGCAGCTCTTGCTTGAGGATTATATGTCGATTTATGAATTACTCACTTTGGTGGCTTAATTGTCAATTCAGGAATAATAGTAGGTGGTACTTATTCAGTAGATGGATTCGTTGTCGAGGTAGTAGGTTGATCAGTGGCCAGACTACCATAGTCTTTATTCCGCGTCGACACCAAAATATCTTCTGAAGGTTTTGTAGTGGATAACATTAACACTTGGGAACTAGGAGCTGGATTCGTAGCAACCAAATTTCTGTCTCGATTCAATAATGGGTCTGTCAACACAGCTGATGTATTTGAAGTCTTGATGATTTTTGAGACTTCAACACGGTGAGGAAAATCCCTAACAAAGTGTTCCTAGTTATAGATTATGCATGGATAACGAGGTTTCTGTGGTCCTGATGGTTGATCAGATGATCGTTCCTATGGATTAGAAGTTTTATTTTTCTTTGATTTCCCCTTTTTCTTACTTCTTGGTTTCTTGTCACTTTTGCCTTTGTCAAATGACACGACATTAATTTCAAAAGCAGGAGTAGGATCAGATGCAGTAGTGTAGTGTGTGTTTGCAGTGCCTATCAAGCCGTCTCCGGCATGAGAGTCATTTATTTGAGTAGGAACATTTAAATTAGATCGCGTCGCATTAGGAATTTTCTCATAGAGCGTGCTAGACTGAGTGTAAATCAAGTCTAAATACTAGGCATGAGCAATGAATTTCTCTTCTGTGATGATGCCACCTCTAGCCACATCCTATGTTATAGATGGTAGTAGGGATCTTATGAACCATTCAACAAGAAGCTGATTGGGATCAAATGTCTTAACCATTCATCGACAGAGATGCCACTCATGAATATGATCTGAAATGTGAGTAGCATTAATCTGTTTGAAGTTGGTCAAGAGTTCCATTCTAGTTTCGTATCTGATCAGTAACTAGAAATGGGTCAAAAAGACAGTAGCTAAGGCAGTGAAATTTTCAAATGAAGCTCTAGGTAATTCAATGTACCATTTAGCAGCCGGACCTGTAAGCGTACGTTGAAAAAGACATAGTCAAATAGAATCATCATTTAAGGAATTTGATGAAAATCATAAATGATAAGTCAGACATGAGCTGATGGATCTTCTCCAGGGTTTCCATTGAATTTAGGAATGTCGGAGGGTAATTTATGAGGTATCACCAGCCACCAAGGAGCATAATTGATAGGATCATTGGTTAACCGGTTTAAATCTGGTAATTCCAAGGTTGAAACAAAAGGCAACTGTCTATTAAGGTCGGGTTGAGCATAGCCAGGATGAGATGGAATTTCTTTGGCAATAGGTCTTTGAGCACCAACATATGGGATTTGATGTTGGTAACCCAGATAGGGGTTATTTTGCATAGAAAACGCTTGAGAGTTATGTTGACCAAAACCTAGATATGATACTTTTTGAAATGAATTTTGTGGAATTTGTGCCTGTGGCTGCCAAGGGGCCTGTCCAGCAAGATTATAACCCAAATTTGTACAAGTTGGATTCCGTTGATATGTATAACTAGGTTGCGTTTGCGACAGCCCATAAAATGGTACACCAGCTTGTGAATAAATAATTCCTGATACTGGTTGTTGTAAATTAACCAAAGGATTTTGATATTGAGTTGAATAACTGATGCAGGGGCATTAGGCTCAAAAGTTACTTTGTACATAAATAGCCATAGGGGGTCCCATGTTCTTTGAATTTCTTGTAAATATTAATATTTTGAATATTTGGTAGGAAATTGTAATTGTTCTCAAGTCATTTTGCGAACATGAGAATTGGTTGAGATAGGAATACGAAGAGTCATTTTAGGATTAGTTCAGTTATTAAGTTTGATTTTAGGAATTTGGAATGTTAAGATTTTTTGAACTGTTTGGAGACCTGAATCGATTTAGGCCATCCTTGTGGTATAAATGTAACCTTGAAGAGTCTAAAGAGAGAGAGAGAGCGAGGGAGAGAGATGGAGAGAGGTAGAGAACCTCTTCAGCAATAGAATAGGAGGATAATGGCCACTAAACTGAATATCTGGCCTGTCATGAAATTGCAAGAATTTGTTTTGAGATTTGTCGTCTGTATCTATATATATATATATATATATATATATATATATATATATATATATATATCTGTTTATGGAAGAACTGTCTTTGAATTAAGTGTGCCTGGATGGGATTAAACCCTGTTGAATGTCTTCGAATTTCAATGGTTATCTTTGGATACATATAAAAGAATTGTTATTGAGTTACATGACTTTATGTCTTCTTGGTCAAATCATATGAAAAATTGATTCAGTATTATTGTGCAATTGTCGAATTAAATCCTGTGTGAACACATGAGTTCTTGAGGAACGATTTTGTGTAATTGAGTGGAGTCCGGTTGCTGTGAATGAGCTTTAACTAAAATGGAGATCTATTATAAGGATAACAGTTGAATAACATCATTGAGCGTATTGGAACCACGAACCAATGTTGTACATGGAAGTGAGTTGAAGACGGAACCTAGCACGTTGAGAAGGAGCGGAACTGTGATTGAGATGAACACTAACGGTGGTTTGGAGCTGGACGGTGGTTTTCATCACACCACCTATCGTCGATAAGCAGTATTTCCTAGTTGGGGAGCGATTCCATAGAGTGTTTGACACGTGGCAAGGAGGACCCATGGAAAACTGTCGTTGCTGCGCGCCATCACGTGTTAAAGTTCATATCAGGACGCTGAGCGATATCGATACAAGCCATGGATATGGAGGGAAGCCATCGGACGGTGATCACTCGATGAAGAGATGCGGATGATAACCGAGGTACGGGTGTGCATTTTATTAGTCGATTGATCATATATGTGGGGCCCGAAATAAAAAATGTACTAAGGTTTACAAATTAATAAAGGTATGTCGATATACGTGGGATTTCGTTAATAATTGAAGAACTCCGTAATAGATATATGGATATATTACGTGGGTTAATATATGTACGTGCCGAGGGTCAATTTACATGGTTTTAATAGCCAAAGTATTATTTCTCTTATAATAGTTGTATATGCAGAGTTGGCGCATATGTATACTTAATGGACTATCAGGTTATCACTATAGAGGAGTTTTGAATTAATATCTCAATTCTCTGAATTGAGATATTAAATTAACCCAGAATTATTTTTTTAAATTTGCCAGCGCAGAATAAGGAAAGTGTTAGATTTCCTGGATTGGGAAATGATTGGGCATGAAATTTTGGATACATTTAAACACAGGTGAGGTTGGGACCAAGGTAAACCAGGGCCATGGGTGGCCTCACTGTCAAGTGGTATCAAAGCTAGAATTTAGTTAGCTCACTGAAAATTTTGTTTTGGAAATGCACATGCATTGAATAGGAAAGAAAAGTTGAAGTCTGTTTAACAGAAGACTGCAAATTTCGAAGCCTGACATACAACCTACATATTTGAAGTGAACAGGATTGTGGAGTGAGTGGAAGACAGGATCATGATCTTGCAAGTAATTAACTTTAATCTGATTTGAAATTATAGTTGCAGAATTATGGTTGCTGAAAATTGAAGACAGAGTTTGATAGTGAAGGTAGTGAGCCTGGTATTCAGCTAGAGGTTGGATAAAGAGGACAATTACAGTGTTCTAAGGAGAATATGAGAAGTTTTTAACTCTAGTTGAAGGATTTTTTGCAGAAGTCAGAGTGCAGACAATTGAAGACATCTCAGCAGAAGTAGATCACAGCTTTGAGAGCAGTGATAGAAGAATCCAGTAAGGGATTCTGAGTGCAGAAAGAGTGTGGCAGAACCTGGAAGATTCCCAACAGAGGTTCGATAAGCAGAGAGCAGAGGTGTTCCTAAGAGAACTTGCAGAGTGAAGCCTAGAAGGTTCCTGCAGATAAGGGGACCAGTACTTGCCAAAAGCCGGAGCTCAGAAAGAAGCATGGTGAGGTAAGTTGCAACAAGAGAGCTTGCTGTTGCAGAGGCTTAGTGCAGCTTGTGAGTGAAGAACTCCTAGAGAATAAAATGGTTACGGAGAGCCATGGCAGAGACTGTAGAGATGGCAAAGGTTCTGGGAGAAGCCACAACAGAAGAATGAGTGAATATGCCAAAGAAAATGGCATGAATAAGAAATCCACAGATGAGGAATGGCAGAAAGAATTAGCTGAGTTCGGGGAAGAGTTCAATAGATTGAAACTAAGGATAGAAGAAATCTAGAGAGTTGGTTGGCTCATGAGGAAGAAGGTGAAATGGCAACCATTACGGATGAGGTTGAGGCAGAAGAACATTACCTTGCTGAGAGATGAACTCAGAGCAGCTGAGTTGAAAGAAGAAATTTCTGCTTGTGAAGTAGAACAGAGCACAGATGAAGAGTGGAGACCTACAGGAGATCTTGTGAGACATAGTGAAGACTTGAGGCAGCAAGAATCTTGTCTTGCTGAGGAGGAAATCATTGAGGAATTCCTGAGTTATTGGACAAGTCCAGATGATGTGAGGGCTTGTGTTCTTGAGTCTGAAAAATGTGAAGTGATGAAAGAATCCACAGAGGAAGAAGAACCCAGAGTTATTGAGGAAAACATGGAAATTGAAGATTCCATGTGCAGACATGTTCAAGAATAAGTGCTTGAGGGAGCAGCCAAGACTGAAGAGTCTTGTGATTTGAAAACTAAAAATTTGTGTGTGTTTGCAGGTACAACCCTGGAAGATGAACAAGCTTCAAAGTTTGTTGGTGAGAAGAAGACATTGAATCTGAAATTTGTTCAGATCAATGTTGAGGTAGTGAGATCTCAGGGAGAGATGAAGAAAGAAGGGTCAAATGAAGATATCCAGCAGAATGTTGAAGCTGAGAGAGAAAGGCCAACGGAGGATTGGTCAAGAATAAGCAGAGGCATAAAAGGATGTGTAAGGTTCCCTAAATCTACTCCTATTGAAGTTGTTGAGTTATATAGGAGGCTGGATTCTTTGAGAAGAGAATTGGAAAAGCAGAGGACCTATGCACTGGATGAGTTGCTAGGAAAGCAAGGCAGGAAGATCTTCAAGGATGGAATTCATGGAGCAGATGATGGAAGAAAAGTGAGACCAGTGGACAATCTCATGAAGGATGCAGATCAGCATGCTGAGGTGCTGACAGAAGGTTTGGAAAGGAGCTATGCACAACACACTGATGTGTTGTCAGAGAAGAAGGAGACATTGAAGCACTGGAACTTTACTGCTGATGATTAATTTGTTAATCATACAGAGAAAGAGGAAGAACACCAGTTGGAAGTTGTCAGAGAAATGAATGAGAAGGAAACTATGTTGGCTGAAAACATAGTGAAGGACCAGCATCTGGGCATGATGATTGGAGCAGTAGAGATGACTCTGACAGCTGAAGAAAAAGATGATGAAGAATTTATGAGCCTTGAACCAGACTTAGAAATGCCAGGAGAAGAATCGGTGGCCAGGCCATCAATTGAGATCATTGGGTCTCATGGTTTTAACACTGACAGGTTGTTTATGTGTACAGGTGATGTAAAAGACAATTCATCCTTTGAAATTGTCTTGGGAGAAGAAAAAATGTTGCTGAAGGAGGATGAGACAACCATGTCTCATATACAGGGAATTATCAATGTTATTTGCAGAAAAGAGTTGGCTAGTTGGGTAGGCCAAAGGTAGCCTGAAGAACAGATTTTAAATGCTGTTGAAGTGAGGAAGAATCAGCATTCCATGCTGACAGAATATGAGAAAGAAAAGCTCCGAGAACTTGATTGGATTTCCAGAATCCACCAAGAGGATGAGAGGCAGTTGTTGAAGATTGCCCAAGAAGAAGGAAGAGATATTGAAGCTAACTTCCAGCATGTTGAAGATATAAAACAAGCAAAGGAGAATTGGCTGAGTTGTTTGCTGAGAGCATTTGAAGAAGAGAAAGGGATTGCAGACCTTGGAGCAATAATGCCTGAAGCTGTGGAGAAGAGAAGAGAAGATTCTAGCTTGCAGAATCAAATTTTGTTTACTAGTATACTGGAGGAGTATTTCATTGCTGGTAGGAATTTAGATAGTGGATTGTTTTCTGAGAATTTTGCAGAGGGAAATATCCTAAGGGATATTTAGGATGTTTGTGTAGAGGCAAAATTGGTAGCAGCAACACCCATGGTGGCAGCAGATGCAACATGGAGGATGTCATGTGAAGAAGAAATAAACATGTTAATAGCATGTGAGACTGCAAGAGCAGCAGTATTGGCAGCAACAGAGATTGAAGGCAGTAGCAGAGGGCAAGATAGTTTCCAGCCAGAGGATAAGCTGGACATGGAGATTGAGTACATCAGAAGACCGACGATGAGAGTGACTCAGGAGCAGCAGACAGCAGTAGGAAAGCAGGAGAGTTTTAGCAGGAGAAAGACAATGGCATATTGTGAAAGCATAGCTGGGGGAAGATTACAGAACAAAGTCTGGAAGCCTGGAGAAGGTCAGTTGAAGAATGATGCAGCTGATAGACAGCAGCAAAACCAAGTATGGGATCTTGGAGGCAGAGACGAAGATCACATGATCAGGAGACCATGAAAAATTTGAAGCTTGGGAGTCTGATGCAGGGGCATTAGGCTCAAAAGTTACTTTGTACATAAATAGCCATAGGGGGTCCCATGTTCTTTGAATTTCTTGTAAATATTAATATTTTGAATATTTGGTAGGAAATTGTAATTGTTCTCAAGTCATTTTGAGAACATGAGAATTGGTTAAGATAGGAATACGAAGAGTCAGTTTAGGGTTAGTTCAGTTATTAAGTCTGATTTTAATTGAATGTTAAGAGTTGTTGAACTGTTTGGAGACCTAAATCAATTTTTAGGCGATCCTTGTGGTATAAATGTAACCCTGAAGAGTCTAAAGAGAGAGAGAGAGAGAGGGAGAGAGCTGGAGAGAGGTAGAGAACCTCTTCAGCAACAGAATAGGAGGATAATGACCACTAAACTGAATATCTGGCCTGTCATGAAATTGCAAGAATTTGTTTTGAGATTTGTCGCCTGTATCTATATATATATATATATATGTTTATGGAAGAACTTTATTTGAATTAAATGTGCCTGGATGGGATTAAACCCTGTTGAATGTCTTCGAATTTCAATGGTTATCTTTGGATACGTATAAAAGAATTGTTATTGAGTTACATGACTTTATGTCTTCTTAGTCGAATCATATGAAAAATTGATTCAGTATTATTGTGCAATTGTCGAATTAAATCCTGTGTGAACACATGAGTTCTTGAGGAATGATTTTGTGTAATTGAGCGGAGCCCGATTGCTGTGAATGAGCTTAACTACAATGGAGATCTATTATAAGGATAACAGTTGAATAACATCGTTGAGAATATTGGAACCACGAACCGATGTTGTACACGGAAGTGAGTTGAAGACGGAACCTAGCGCATCGAGGAGGAGCAGAACCATGACCCAGATGAATAGTAACGGTGGGTTGGAGCTACACGGTGGTTTTCATTGCACCACCTATCATCGATAAGCGGTATTTCCTAGTTGGGGAGCGATTCCATAGAGTTTTCGACACGTGCCGAGGAGGACCCATGGAAAACCACCGTTGTTGCGCGCCATCGTGTGTTAAAGTTCATATCAGGATGCCGAGCGATATCGATACAAGTCGTCGATCTGGAGGGAAGCCATCGGATGGTGATCGCTCGATGAAGAGACGTAGACGATAACCGAGGTACGGGTGTGCATTTTATTGGTCGATTGATCATATATGTGGGGCCCGAAATCAAAGATGTACTAAGGTTTACGAATTAATAAAGGTATGCTGATATACGTGGGATTTCGTTAATAATTGAAGAACACCGTAATAGATATATGGATATATTACATGGGTTAATATATGTACGTGCCGAGGGTCAATTTACATGGTTTTAATAGCCAAAGTATTATGTCGCTTATAATAGTTGTATATGCAGAGTTGGCACATATGTATACGTAATGAACTGTCGGGTTATAACTATTGAGGAGTGTTGAATTAATATCTCAATTCTCTGAATTGAGATATTAAATTAACCCAGACTTATTTGTTTAACTTTTCCAGCACAGAATAAGGGAAGTGTTAGATTTCCCGGATTGGGAAATGATCGGGCATGAAATTTTGGATGCATTTACACATAGGTGAGGTTGGGATCAAGGTAAACCAGGGCCATGGGTGGCCTCGCTTTCAAGTGGTATCAAAGCTAGAATTTAGTTAGCTCGCTGAAAAGTTTGTTTTGGAAATGCAAATGTACTGAACAGGAAAGAAAATTTGAAGTATGTTTAATAGAAGACTGCAGATTTGGAAGCCTGACATACAACCTACATATTTGAAGTGAACAGGATTGTGGAGTGAGTGGAAGACAGGATCATGATCTTGCAGGTAATTAAATTTAATCTGATTTGAAATTGTAATTGCAGAATTATGGTTGCTGAAAATTGAAGACGGAGTTTGATAGCGAAGGTAGTGAGCCTGGTATTCAGCTAGAGGCTGGATAAAGAGGACAATTTTAGTGTTCTCAAGAGAATATGAGCAATTTTTAACTCTGGCTGAAGGATTTTTTGCAGAATTCAAAGTGCAGACAATTGAGGACATCTCAGCAGAAGTAGATCACAACTTTGAGAGCAGTGATAGAAGAATCCAGTAAGGGATTCTGAGTGCTGAAAGAGTGTGGAAAAACCTAGAAGATTCCCAACCAAGGTTGGATGAGTAGAGAGCAGAGGTGTTCTTGATAGAAGTTGCAGAGTGAAGCCTAGAAGGTTCCTGCAAAGAAGGGGACCAGTACTTGCCAAAAGCCAAAGCTTAGAAAGAAGCTTGGTGAGGTAAGTTGCAGCAAGAGAGCTTGTTGTTGCAGAGGCTTAGTGCAACTTGTGAGTGAAGAACTCCTAGAGAATAAAATGGTTACTAAGAGCCATGGAAGAGACTGCAGAGATTGCAGAGGTTCTGGGAGAAGCCACAACAGAAGAATGAGTGAAGATGCCAAAGAAAATAACATGAATAAGAATTCCACAGATGAGGAATGGCAGAAAGAATTAGCTGAGATCAGGGAAGGGTTCAATAGAATGCAAATGGGGATAGAAGAAAGCCAGAGATTTGGTTAGCTCATGAGGAAGAAGGTGAAATGGAAACCATTATAGATGAGGTTGAGGCCGAAGAAGATTACCTTGCTGAGAGAAGAACTCAGAGCAGTTGAGTTGAAAGAAGAAATTTCTTCTTGTGAAGTAGAACAAAGCACAGATGAAGAGTGGAGACCTGCAGGAGATCTTGTGAGACATAGTGAAGACTTGAGGCAGCAAGAATATTGTCTTGCTGAGGAGGAAATCATTGAGGAATTCCTGAGTTATTGGACAAGTCCAGATGATGTGAGGGCTTGTGTTCTTGAGTCTGACAAATGTGAAGTGATGAAAGACTCCACAGAGGAAGAAGAACCTAGAGTTCTTGAGGCAAAGATGGAAATTGAAGATTCCATGTGCAGACCTGTTCAAGAAGAAGTGCTTGACAGAGCAGCCAAGACTGAAGAGTCTTGTGATTTGAAAACTAAAAATTTGTGTGTGTTTGCAAGTACACCCCTGGAAGATGAACAAGATTCAGAGTTTGTTGGTGAGAAGAAGACATTGAATCTGAAATTTGTTCAGATCAATGTTGGGGTAGTGAGATCTCAGGGAGAGATGAAGACAGAAGGGTAAAATGAAGATATCTAGCAGAATGTTGAAGCTGAGAGAGAAAGTCCAACAGAGGATTGGTCAAGAATAAGCAGAGGCATAAAAGGATGTGTAAGGTTCCCTAAATCTACTCCTATTGAAGTTGTTGAGTTATATAGGAGGCTGGATTATTTGAGAAGAGAATTGGAAAAGCAGAGGACCTATGCACTGGATGAGTTGCTGGTAAAGCAAGGCAGAAATATCTTCATGGATGGAATTCATGGAGCAGATGATGGAAGAAAAATGAGACCAGTGGACAATCTCATGAAGGATGTAGATCAACATGCTGAGGTGCTGAAAGAAGGTTTGGAAGGAGCTCTGCACAACATACTGATGTGTTGTCAGAGAAGAAGGAGACATTGAAGCACTGGAAATTTACTGCTGATGATTCATGTGTTAATCATACAGAGAAAGAGGAAGAACAACAGTTGGAAGTTGTCAGAGAAATGAATGAGAAGGAAACTATGTCGGCTGAAAACATAGTGAAGGACTAGCATTTGGGCATGATGATTGGAGCAGTAGAGATGACTCTGACAGCTGAAGAAAAAGATGATGAAGAATATTCGAGCCTTGAACCAGACTTAGAAATGTCGAGACTTAAAATCATTGGGTCTCATGGTTTTAACACTGACAGGTTGTTTATGTGTACAGGTGATGCATAAGACAATTTATCATTTGAAATTGTCTTGGGAGAAGAAAAAAAAATGTTGTTGAAGGAGGATGAGACAACCATGTCTCATACACAGGGAATTATCAATGTTATTTACAGAAAAGAGTTGGCTAGTTGGGTAGGCCAAAGCCAGCCTTAAGAACATATTTTAAAAGCTGCTGAAGTGAGGAAGAATCAACATTCCATGCTGACAGAATATGAGAAAGAAAAGCTCCGAGAACTTGATTGGATTTCCAGAATCCATCAAGAGGATGAGAGGTAGTTGTTGAAGATTGCGCAAGAAGAAGGAAGAGATATTGAAGCTAACTTCCATCATGTTGAAGATATAAAAAAAACACAGGAGAATTGGCTGAGTTGTTTGCTGAGAGCATTTGAAGAAGAGAAAGGGATTGTAGACCCTTGAGCAAGGATGCCTGAAGCTTTGGAGAAGAGAAGAGAATATACTAGCTTGCAGAATCAATTTCTATTTACTAGTATACTGGAGGAGTATGTCATTGCTGGTAGGAATTTAGATAGTGGATTTTGTTCTAACAATGTTGCAGAGGGAAATATCCTAAGGGATATTCAGGATGTTTGCACAGAGGCAACATTGGCAGCAGCAACACCCATGGTGGCAGAGGATGCAACATGGAGGATGGCACCTGAAGAAGAAATAAACATGTTAATAGCATGTGGGACTGCAAGAGTAGGAGTATTGGCAGCAACAGAGATTGAAGGGAGCAGCAGAGGGAAAGATAGTTTCCCTCTAGAGGGTACGCTGGACATGGAGATTGAGTACATCAGAAGACTGATGATGAGAGTGACTCAAGAGCAGCAGATATCAGCAGGAAAGCAAGAGAGTTTCAGCAGGAGAAAGACAATGGCAGATTGTGAAAGCATAGCTGGGGGAAGATTACAGAACAAAGTCTGGAAGCCTGGAGAAGGTCAGTTGAAGAATGATGCAGCTGATGGACAGAAACAAAACCAAGTATGGGATCCTGGAGGTAGAGATGAAGAGTACATGATTAGGAGACCATGAAAAATTTGAAGCTTGGGAGTCTGATGCAGGGGCATTAGGCTCAAAAGTTTCTTTGTACATAAATAGCCATAGGGGGTCCCATGTTATTTGAATTTCTTGTAAATATTAATATTTTGAATATTTGGTAGGAAATTGTAATTGTTCTCAAGTCATTTTGAGAATATGAGAATTGGTTGAGATAGGAATACGAAGAGTCAGTTTAGGATTAGTTCAGTTATTAAGTCTGATTTTAGGAATTTGGAATGTTAAGAGATGCTGAACTGTTTGGAGACCTGAATCGATTCAGGCCATCCTTGTGGTATAAATGTAACCCTGAAGAGTCTAAAGAGAGAGAGAGAGGGAGGGAGAGAGCTGGAGAGAGGTAGAGAACCTCTTCAGTAATAGAATAGGAGGATAATGGCCACTAAACTAAATATCTGGCCTGTCATGAAATTGCAAGAATTTGTTTTGAGATTTGTCGCCTGTATCTATATATATATTTGTTTATGGAAGAACTGTCTTTGAATTAAGTGTGCCTAGATGGGATTAAACCCTGTTGAATGTATTCAAATTTCAATGGTTATATTTGGATACGTATAAAAGAATTGTTATTGAGTTACATGACTTTATGTCTTCTTGGTCGAATCATATGAAAAATTGATTCAGTATTATTGTGCAATTGTCGAATTAAATCCTGTGTGAACACATGAGTTCTTGAGGAACGATTTTGTGTAATTGAGCGAAGTTCGGTTGCTATGAATGAGCTTTAACTACAATGGAGATCTATTATAGGGATAACAGTTGAATAACATCGTTTAACGTATTGGAACCACGAACCGATGTTGTACACTGAAGTGAGTTGAAGACGGAACCTAGCGCGTCGAGGAGGAGTGGAACCATGACGCAGATGAATAGTAACGGTGGGTTGGAGCTGGACGGTGGTTTTCATCGCACCACCTATCGTCGATAAGCGGTATTTATTGGTTGGGGAGGGATTCCATAGAGTGTTCGACACTTGGCGAGGAGGACCCACAGACAACCATCGTTGCTACGTGCCATCGCGCATTAAAGTTCATATCAGGACGTCGAGCGATATCGATACAAGCTGTCGATCTGGAGTGAAGCCATCGGATGGTGATCGCTCGATGAAGATACGCGGACGATAACCAAGGTATGGGTGTGCATTTGATTGGTCTATTGATCATATATGTGGGGCCTGAAATCAAATATGTACTAAGGTTTACGAATTATTAAAGGTATGCCGATATACTTGGGATTTCGTTAATAATTGAAGAATGCCGTAATAGATATATGGATATATTATGTGGGTTAATATATGTACGTGCCGAGGGTAAATTTACATGGTTTTAATAGCCAAAGTATTATGTCGCTTATAATAGTTTTATATGCAGAGTTGGCGCATATGTATACGTAATGGACTGTCGAGTTATAACTATAGAGGAGTGTTGAATTAATATCTCAATTCTATGAATTGAGATATTAAATTAACCCAGACTTATTTGTTTAAATTTTCCAGTGCAGAATAAGGGAAGTGTTAGATTTCCCAGATTGGGAAATGATCGGGCATGAAATTTTGGATGCATTTACACACAGGTGAGGTTGGGACCAAGGTAAACTGGGGTCATGGGTGGCCTCGCTATCAAGTGGTATCAAAGATAGAATTTAGTTAGCTCGTTGAAAATTTTGTTTTGGAAATGCACATGTACTGAACAGGAAGGAAAAATTGAAGTCTATTCAAAAGAAGACTGCAGATTTGGAAGCCTGACATACAACCTATATATTTGAAGTGAACATGATTTTGGAGTGAGTGGAATACAGGATCATGATCTTGCAGGTAATTAACTTTAATGCGATTTGAAATTATAGTTGAAGAATTATGGTTGCTGAAAATTGAAGACAGAGTTTGATAGTGAAGGTAGTGAGCATGGTATTCAGCTAGAGGCTAGATAAAGAGGACAATTGTAGTGTTCTCAGGAGAAGATGAGCAATGTTTAACTCTAGTTGAAGGATTGTTCAGAGTGCAGACAATTGAAGACATCTCAGAAGAATTAGATCACAGCTTTGAAAGTAGTGATAGGAGAATCCAGTAAGGGATTCTGAGTGCAGAAAGAGTGTGGCAGAACCTGGAATATTCCCAACAGAGGTTGGATGAGCAGAGAGTAGAGGTGTTCTTGAGAGAAGTTGCAGAGTGAAGCCTAGAAGGTTCCTGCAGAGAAGGGGACCAGTACTTGCCAAAAGGCGGAGCTCAAAAAGAAGCTTGGTGAGTTAAGTTGTAGCAAGAGAGCTTGCTGTTGTAGAGGCTTAGTGCAGCTTGTGAGTGAAGAACTCCTAGAGAATAAAATGGTTACTGAGAGCCATGGCAGAGACTGCAGAGATTTTAGAGGTTATGGGAGAATCCACAGCAGAAGAATGAGTGAAGATGCCAAAGAAAATGGCATGAATAAGAAATCCACAGATGAGGAATGCTAGAAAGAATTAGCTGAGATCAGGGAAGAGTTCAATAGATTGAAACTGAGGATAGAAGAAAGCCAGAGAGTTGGTTTTCTCATGAGGAAGAAGGTGAAATGGCAACCATTACAGATGAGGTTGAGGCAGAAGAAGATTACCTTGCTGAGAGAATAACTCAGAGTAGCTGAGTTGAAAGAAGAAATTTATGCTTGTGAAGCAGAACAGAGCATAGATGAAGAGTGGAGACCTACAGGAGATCTTGTGAGACATAGTGAAGACTTGAAGTAGCAAGAATCTTGTCTTACTGAGGAGGAAATCATTGAGGAATTCCTGAGTTATTGGACAAGTCCAGATGATGTGAGGGCTTGTGTTCTTGAGTCTGACAAATGTGAAGTGATGAAAGACTCCACAGAGGAAGAAGAACCCAGAGTTCTTAAGGCCAAGATGGAAATTGAAGATTCCATGTGCAGACCTATTCAAGAAGAAGTGCTTGAGGGAGCAGCGAAGACAGAAGAGTCTTGTGATTTGAAAACTAAAAGGTTGTGTGTGTTTGTAGGTACACCCCTAGAAGATGAAAAAGCTTCAGAGTTTGTTGGTGAGAAGAAGACATTAAATCTAAATTTTTTTCAGATCAATGCTGAGGTAGTGAGATCTCAGGGATAGATGAAGAAAGAAGGGTCAAATGAAGATATCCAGCATAATGTTGAAGCTGAGAGAGAAAGGCCAACAGAGGATTGGTCAAGAATAAGCATAGGCATAAAAGGATGTGTAAGGTTCCCTAAATCTACTCCTATTGAATTTTTTGAGTTATATAGGAGGCTAGATTCTTATAGAAGCGAATTGGAAAATCAGAGGACATATGCACTGGATGAGTTGCTGGGAAAGAAAGGCAGGAAGATCTTCATGGATGGAATTCGTGGAGCAAATGATGGAAGACAAGTGAGACCAATGGACAATCTCATGAAGGATGCAGATCAACATGCTGAGGTGCTGACAGAAGGTTTGGAAAGGAGCTCTGCACAACATACTGATGTGTTGTCAGAGAAGAAGGAGACATTGAAGCACTGGAACTTTACTGTTGATGATTCATGTGTTAATCATATAGAGAAAGAGGAAGAACAACAGTTGGAAGTTGTTAGAGAAATGAATGAGAAGGAAACTATGTTGGCTGAAAACATAGTGAAGGACCAGCATCTGGGCATGATGATTGGAGCAGTAGCGATGACTCTGACAGCTGAAGAAAAAGATGATGAAGAATTTCTGAGCCTTGAACCAGACTTAGAAATGCCGGGAGAAGAATTGGTTGCCAGGCCATCAATTGAGATCATTGGGTCTCATGGTTTTAACACTGATAGGTTGTTTATGTGTACAGGTGATGTAGAAGACAATTCATCCTTTGAAATTGTCTTGGGAGAAGAAAAACTGTTGCTGAAGGAGGATGAGACAACCATGTCTCATATACAAGAAATTATCAATGTTATTTAAATAAAGATTTGGCTAGTTGGGTAGGCCAAAGGTAGCCTGAAGAACAGATTTTAAAATCTACTGAAGGGAGGAAGAATCAACATTCCATGCTGACAGAATATGAGAAAGAAAATCTCCGAGAACTTGATTGGATTTCCAGAATCCATCAAGAGGATGAGAGGTCGTTTTTGAAGATTGCCCAAGAATAAGGAAGAGATATTGAAGCTAACTTCCATCATGTTGAAGATATAAAACAAACACAGGAGAATTGGCTAAGTTGTTTGCTAAGAGAATTTGAAGAAGAGAAAGGGATTGCAGACCCTGAAGCAAGGATTCATGAAGCTATGGAGAAGATAAGAGAAGATACTAGCTTGCAGAATCAATTTCTGTTTACTAGTATACTAGACGAGTATTTCACTGCTGGTAGGAATTTAGATAGTGGATTGTTTTCTGAGAATGTTGCAGAGGGAAATATCCTAAGGGATATTTAGGATGTTTGTGCAGAGGCAACATTGGCAGCAAAAACACCCATGGTGGCAACAGATGCAACATGGAGGATGGCACCTGAAGAAGAAATAAACATGTTAATAGCATGTGAGACTGCAAGAGCAATAGTATTGGCAGCAACAGAGATTGAAGGCACCAGCAGAGGGCAAGATAGTTTCTAGCCAGAGGATAAGCTATACATGGAGATTGAGTACATCAGAAGACTGATGATGAGAGTGACTCAGGAGCAGCAGATAGCCGCAGGAAAGGAGGAGAGTTTCAGCAGGAGAAAGACAATGGCAGATTGTGAAAGCATAGCTGGGGGAAAATTACAGAACAAACTCTAGAAGCCTAGAGAAGGTCAGATGAAGAATGATGCAGCTGATGGACAGCAGCAAAACCAAGTATGGGATCCTGGAGGTAGAGACGAAGAGCACATGATCAGGAGACCATGAAAAATTTGAAGCTTGGGAGTCTGATGCAGGGGCATTAGGCTCAAAAGTTACTTTGTACATAAATAGCGATAGGGTGTCCCATGTTCTTTGAATTTATTGTAAATATTAATATTTTGAATATTTGGTAGGAAATTGTAATTGTTCTCAAGTCATTTTGAGAACATGACAATTGGTTGAGATAGGAATAGGAAGAGTCAGTTTAGGATTAGTTCAGTTATTAAGTCTGATTTTAGGAATTTGGAATCTTAAGAGTTGCTGAACTGTTTGGAGACCTGAATCGATTCAGGCCATCCTTGCAGTATAAATGTAACCCTGAAGAGTCTGAAGAGAGAGAGAGAGAGGGAGAGAGCTGGAGAGAGGTAAAGAACCTCTTCAGCAACAGAATAGGAGGATAATGGCCACTAAACTGAATATCTGGCCTGTCATGAAATTGCAAGAATTTGTTTTGATATTTGTCGCCTGTATCTACATATATATCTGTTTATGGAAGAACTGTCTTTGAATTAAGTGTGCCTGGATGGGATTAAACCCTGTTGAATGTCTTCGAATTTCAATGGTTATATTTGGATACGTATAAAAGAATTTTTATTTAGTTACATTAATTTATGTCTTCTTGGTCGAATCATATGAAAAATTGATTCATTATTATTGTGCCATTGCCGAATTAAATCCTGTGTGAACACATGAGTTTTTGAGGAACGATTTTGTGTAATTGATAGGAGTCTGGTTGCTGTGAATGAGCTTTAACTACAATGGAGATCTATTATAAGGATAATAGTTGAATAACATCATTGAGCGTATTGGAACCACGAACCGATGTTGTACACGGAAGTGAGTTGAAGATGGAACCTAGCGCGTCGAGAAGGAGCGGAACTGTGACCGAGATGAATAGTAACAGTGGGTTGGAGCTAGACGGTGGTTTCATCACATCACCTATCGCTAGTGAAATTATTTCTGGTTGATGAGAATTTCATCATGTACGTTAAAGTTAAATGTGGGGCGGCAAGCCGATATGTTCTAATATGATAAATCTTGGAGAAGCCATCGGATTGTGATCGCTCAATGAAGAGACGCGGATGATAATTGAGTTACGGGTGTGCATTTTCTTGGTCGATTGATCATATATGTGGGGCCCGAATTCAAATATGTACTAAAGTTTACGAATTAATAAAGGTATGCCGATATGCGTGGGATTTCATTAATAATTAAAGTACGTCGTAATAGATATATGGATATATTACGTGGGTTAATATATGTACGTGCCGAGGGTCAATTTACATGGTTTTAATAGCCAAAGTATTATGTCGCTTATAATAGTTGTATATGCAGAGTTGGCGCATATGTATATGTAATGGACTGTCAGGTTATAACTATAGAGGAGTGTCGAATTAATATCTCAATTCTCTGAATTGAGAATTAAATTAACCCAGACTTATTTGTTTAACTTTGCCAGCGCAGAATAAGGGAAGTGTTATATTGCCCGGATTGGGAAATGATCGGGCATGAAATTTTGGATGCATTTACACACAGGTGAGGTTGGGACCAAGGTAAACCGGGGCCATTGGTGGCCTCACTGTTAAGTGGTATCAAAGCTATAATTTATTTAGCTCATTGAAAATTTTGTTTTGGAAATGCACATGTACTGAACAGGAAAGAAAAGTTGAAGTTTGTTTAACAGAAGACTGCAGATTTGGAAGCCTGACATACAAACTAAATATTTGAAGTGAATAGGATTGTGGAGTGAGTGGAATACATGATCATGATCTTGCAGGTAATTAACTTTAATCTAATTTGAAATTATAGTTGCTGAATTATGGTTGCTGAAAATTGAAGACAGAGTTTGATAGTGAAGGTAGTGAGCCTGGTATTCAGCCAGAGGCTAGATAAAGAGGACAATTGCAATGTTCTCAAGAGAAGATGAGTAGTGTGTAAATCTGGTTGAAGGATTGTTTGCAGAAGTCAGAGTGCAGAAAATTGAAGACATCTCAGCAGAATTAGATCACAGCTTTGAGAGCAGTGATAGAAGAATCCAGTAAGGGATTCTGAGTGTAGAAAGTGTGTGGCAGAATTTGGAAGATTCTCGATAGAGGTTGGATGAGTAGAGAGCAGAGGTGTTCTTGAGATAAGTTTCAGAGTGAAGCCTAGAAGGTTCCTGCAGAGAAGGGGACTAGTACTTGCCAAAAGCCAGAGCTCAGAAAGAAGCTTGGTGAGGTAAGTTGTAGCAAGAGAGCTTGCTGTTGCAGAGGCTTAGTGCAGCTTGTGAGTGAAGAACTCCTAGCAAAGAAAATGGTTACTGAGAGCCATGGCAGAGACTACAGAGATTGCAGAGGTTCTAGGAGAAGCCACAGTAGAAGAATGAGTGAAGATGCCAAAGCAAATGGCATGAATAAGAAATCCACATATGAGGAATGGCAAAAAGAATTAGCTGAGTTCGGGGAAGAGTTCAATAGATTGAAACTGAGGGTAGAAGAAATCCAGAGAGTTGGTTGGCTCATGAGGAAGAAGGTGAAATGGAAACCATTACAAATGAGGTTGAGGCAGAAGAAGATTACCTTGCTGAGAGAAGAACTCAGAGTAGCTGAGTTGAAAGAAGAAATTTTTGCTTGTGAAGCAGAACAGAGCACAGATGAAGAGTGGAGAACTGCAGGAGATCTTATGTGACATAGTAAAGACTTGAGGCAGCAATAATATTGTCTTGCTGAGGAGGAAATCATTGAGGAATTCTTGAGTCTGAAAAATGTGAAGTGATGAAAGACTCCACAGAGGAAGAAGAACCCAGATTTCTTGAGGAAAAGATGGAAATTGAAGATTCCATGTGCAGACCTGTTCAAGAAGTAGTGCTTGAGGGAGCAGCCAACACTGAAGAATCTTGTGATTTGAAAACTAAAAATTTGTGTGTGTTTGTAGGTACACCCCTCGAAGCTGAACAAGTTTATGAGTTTGTTGGTGAGAAGAAGACATTGAATCTAAAATTTGTTCAGATCAATGCTGAGGTGGTGAGATCTCAGGGAGAGATGAAGATAGAAGGGTCAAATGAAGATATCTAGTAGAATGTTGAAGCTGCGAGAGAAAGGCCAACAGAGGATTGGTCAAGAATAAGCAGAGGCATAACAGGATGTGTAAGGTTCCCTAAATCTAATCCTATTGAAGTTGTTGAGTTATATAGGAGGCTGGATTCTCAGAGAAGAGAATTGGAAAATCACAGGACCTATGCATTGGATGAGTTTCTGGGAAAGCAAGGTAGGAAGATCTTCATGGATGGAATTCATGGAGCAGATGATGGAAGAAAAGTGAGACCAGTGAACAATCTCATGAAGGATGCAGATCAGCATGCTGAGGTGTTGACAGAAGGTTTGGAAAGGATCTCTGAACAACATACTGATGTGTTGTTAGAGAAGAAGGAGACATTGAAGCACTGGAACTTTACTGCTGATGATTCATGTGTTAATCATACAGAGAAAGAGGAAGAACAACAGTTGGAAGTTGTCAGAGAAATGAATGAGAAGGAAACTATGTCGGTTGAAAACATAGTGAAGGACCAACATCTAGGCATGATGATTGGAGCAGTAGAGATGACTCTGACATCTGAAGAAAAAGATGATGAAGAATTTCTTAGCCTTCAACTAGACTTAGAAATGCCAGGAGAAGAATTGCTAGCCAGGCCATCAATTGAGATCATTGGGTCTCATGGTTTTAACACTGACAGGTTGTTTATGTGTACAGGTGATGCATAAGACAATTCATCCTTTGAAATTATCTTGGGAGAAGAAAAAATATTGCTGAAGGAGGATGAGACAACCATGTATCATATACAGGGAATTATCAATGTTATTTACAGAAAAGAGTTGGCTAGTTTGGTAGGCCAAAGCCAGCCTAAAGAATAGATTTTAAAAGCTGCTGAAGTGAGGAAGAATCAACATTCCATGCTGAAAGAATATGAGAAAGAAAAGCACCTAGAAGTTAATTGGATTTCCAGAATCCATCGAGAGGATGAGAGGCAGTTGTTGAAGATTGCCCAAGAAGAAGGAAGAGATATTGAAGCTAACTTCTAGCATGTTGAAGTTATAAAACAATCACGGGAGAATTGGCTAAGTTATTTGCTGAGAGCATTTTAAGATGAGAAAGGGATTACAGACCCTAGAGCAAGGATGCCTGAAGCTGTGGAGAAGAGAAGAGAAGGTACTAGCTTTTAGAATCAAATTTTGTTTACTAGTATACTGGAGGAGTATGTCACTGCTGGTAGGAATTTAGATAGTGGATTGTTTTCTGAGAATGTTGCAGAGAGAAATATCCTAAGGGATATTCAGGATATTTGCGTAGAGGAAAAATTGGCAGCAACAACACCCATGGTGGCAGCAGATGCAACATGGAGGATGGCACCTGAAGAAGAAATAAACATGTTAATAGCATGTGAGACTGCAAGAGCAGCAGTATTGGCAGCAACAAAGATTGAAGGCAACAGCAAAGGGAAAGATAATTTCCAGCCAGAGGATAAGCTGGACATGGAGATTGAGTACATCAAAGATTGATGATGAGAGTGACTCAAGAGAAGCAGACAACAGTAGGAAAGTAGGAGAGTTTCAGCAGGAGAAAGACAATGGAAGATTGTGAAAGCATAGCTGGGGGCAGATTACAGAACAAAGTCTGGAAGCCTGGAGAAGGTTAGTTGAAGAATGATGCAGCTGATGGACAACAACAAAACCAAGTATGGGATCCTGGAAGCAGAGATGCAAAGCACATGATCAGGAGACCATGAAAAATTTGAAGCTTGGGAGTCTGATGCAGGGGCATTAGGCTCAAAAGTTACTTTGTACATAAATAACCATAGGGGTTCCCATGTTCTTTGAATTTCTTGTAAATATTAATATTTTGAATATTTGGTAGGAAATTTTAATTGTTCTCATGTCATTTTTGGAACATGAGAATTGGTTGAGATAGGAATACGAAGAGTCAGTTTAGGATTAGTTCAGTTATTAAGTCTGATTTTAGGAATTTGGAATCTTAAGAGTTGCTGAACTGTTTGGAGACCTGAATCGATTCAGGCCATCCTTGTGGTATAAATGTAACCTTGAAGAGTCTAAAGAGAGAGAGAGAGAGAGGGAGAGAGCTGGAGAGAGGTAGAGAACCTCTTCAGCAACAGAATAGGAGGATAATGGCCACTAAACTAAATATCTGGCCTGTCATGAAATTGCAAGAATTTGTTTTGAGATTTGTCGCCTGTATCTATATATATATCCATTTATGGAAGAACTGTCTTTGAATTAAGTGTGCCTGGATGGGATTAAACTCTGTTGAATGTCTTCGAATTCCAATGGTTATCTTTGGATACGTATAAAAGAATTATTATTGAGTTACATGACTTTATGTCTTCTTGGTCAAATCATATGAAAAATTTATTCAGTATTATTGTGCAATTTTCGAATTAAATCCTGTGTGAACACATGAGTTCTTGAGGAACGATTTTGTGTAATTGAGCGGAGTCTAGTTGCTATGAATGAGCTTTAACTACAATGGAGATCTATTATAAGGATAACAGTTGAATAACATCGTTGAGCGTATTGGAACCACGAACTAATGTTGTACACGGAAGTGAGTTGAAGACGGAACCTAGCGCATCGAGGAGGAGCAGAACCGTGACCAAGATGAACAGTAACAGTGGGTTGGAGCTGGACGGTGGTTTTCATCACACCACCTATCGTCAATAAGCGGTATTTCCTGGTTGGGGAGCGATTCCATAGAGTGTTCGACACATGGCCAGGAGGACCCACGGAAAACCGTTGTTGATGTGCGCCATCGCGCGTTAAAGTTCTTATCAGGACGCCGAGCGATATCGATAAAAGCTGTCGATTTGGAGGGAAGCCATCGGACAATGATCCCTCGATGAAGAGATGCGGACGATAACTGAGGTACGGGTGTGAATTTGATTGTTCGATTGATCATATATGTGGGGCTCGAAATCAAAGATGTACTAAGGTTTACGAATTAATAAAGGTATGCCGATATACGTGGGATTTCGTTAATAATTGAAGAACACTGTAATAGATATATGGATATATTACGTGGGTTAATATATGTACGTGCCTAGGGTCAATTTACATGGCTTTAATAGCCAAAGTATTATGTCGCTTATAATAGTTGTATATGTAGAGTTGGCGCATATGTATACGTAATGGACTGTTGAGTTATAACTATAGAGGAGTGTTGAATTAATATCTCAATTCTCTGAATTGAGATATTAAATTAACCTAGAATTATTTGTTTAACTTTGCCCGCGCAGAATAAGGGAAGTGTTAGATTGCCCAGATTGGGAAATTATCGTGGATGAAATTTTGGATGCATTTACACATAGGTGAGGTTGGGACCAAGGTAAACCGGGGCCATGGGTGGCCTCGCTGTCAAGTGGTATCAAAGCTAGAATTTAGTTAGCTCGCTGAAAAGTTTTTTTTGGAAATGCACATGTACTGAATAGGAAAGAAAAGTTGAAGTCTGTTTAATAGAAGACTCCAGATTTGGAAGCCTGACATACAACTTACATATTTGAAGTGAACAGTATTGTGGAGTGAGTGGAAGACAAGATCATGATCTTGCAGGTAATTAAATTTAATCTGATTTGAAATTATAGTTGCAGAATTATGGTTGCTGAAAATTGAAAAAAGAGTTTGATAGTGAAGGTAGTGAGCCTGTTATTCAGCTAGAGGCTGGATAAAGAGGAAAATTGCAGTGTTGTCAAGAGACGATTAGTAGTGTTTAACTCTGGTTGAAAGATTGTTTGCAGAAGTCAGAGTGCATACAATTGAAGATATCTCAGCAGAAGTAGATCACAGCTTTGAGAGTAGTGATAGAAGAATCCAGTAAGGGATTCTGAGTGTAGAAAGAGTGTGGCAGAACCTAGAAGATTCCCAATAGAGGTTGGATTAGCAGAGAGCAGAGATGTTCTTGAGATAAGTTGCAGAGTGAAGCCTAGAAGGTTCCTGCAGAGAAGGGGACCAGTACTTGCCAAAAGCCAAAGCTCAGAAAGAAGCTTGGTGAGGTAAGTTGCAGCAAGAGAGCTTGCTGTTGCAGAGGCTTAGTGTAGCTTGTGAGTGAGGAGCTCCTAGAGAAGAAAAAGGTTACTGAGAGCCATGGTAGAGACTGCAAAGATTTCAAAGGTTCTTGGAGAAGCCACAGCAGAAGAATGAGTGAAGATGCCAAAGAAAATGACATGAATAAGAAATCCACAGATGAGGAATGGCAGAAAGAATTAGCTGATATCAGGGAAGAGTTCAATAGATTGAAACTGAGGATAGAATAAATCCAGAGAGTTGATGGCTCATGAGGAAGAAGGTGAAATGGCAACCATTACAGATGAGGTTGAGGTAGAAGAAGATTACCTTGCTGAGAGAAGAACTCAAAGCAGCTGAGTTGAAAGAAGAAATTTCTACTTGTGATGTAGAACGGAGCATAGATGAAGAGTGGAGACCTGAAGGAGATCTTGTGAGACATAGTGAAGACTTGAGGCAGCAAGAATCTTGTCTTGCTGAGGAGGAAATCATTGAGGAATTCCTGAGTTATTGGACAAGTCCAGATGATGTGAGGGCTTGTGTTCTTGAGTCTGACAAATGTGAAGTGATGAAAGACTCCATAGAGGAAGAAGAACCAAGAGTTCTTGAGGCAAATATGGAAATTGAAGATTGCATGTGCAAACCTGTTCAAGATGAAGTGCTTGAGGGAGCAACTAAGACTGAAGAGTCTTGTGATTTGAAAACTAAAAATTTGTGTGTGTTTTCAGGTACACCCCTGGAAGATGAACAAGCTTCAAAGTTTGTTGGTGAGAAGAAGACATTGAATCTGAAATTTGTTCAGATCAATGCTAAGGTAGTGAGATCTCAGGGAGAGATGAAGATAGAAGGGTCAAATGAAGATATCCAGTAGAATGTTGGAGCTGAGAGAGAAAGGCCAACAGAGGATTGGTCAAGAATAAGCAGAGGCATAAAAGGATGTGTAAGGTTCCCTAAATCTACTCCTATTGAAGTTGTTGAGTTATATAGGAGGCTGGATTCTTAGAGAAGAGAATTGGAAAATCAGAGGACCTATGCACTGGATGAGTTGCTGGGAAAGAAAGTCAGGAAGATCTTCATGGATGGAATTCATGGAGCAGATGATGGAAGAAAAGTGAGACTAGTGGACAATCTCATGAAGGATGCAGATCAACATGCTGAGTTGCTGACAGAAGGTTTGGAAAGGAGCTCTGGACAACATACTGATGTGTTGTCAGAGAAGAAGGAGACATTGAAGCACTGGAACTTTACTGTTGATGATTCATGTGTTAATCATACAGAGAAAGAGGAAGAACAATAGTTGGAAGTTGTCAGAGAAATGAATGAGAAGGAAACTATGTTGGTTGAAATCATAGTGAAGGACCAGCATCTGGGCATGATGATTGGAGCAGTAGAGATGACTCTGACAGCTGAAGAAACATATGATGAAGAATTTCTGAGCCTTTAACCAGAATTAGAAATGTTGGGAGAAGAATTGGTGGCCAGGCCATCAATTGAGATCATTGGGTCTCATGGTTTTAACACTGACAGGTTGTTTATGAGTACAGGTGATGGAGAAGACAATTCATCCTTTGAAATTATCTTGGGAGAAGAAAAACTGTTGTTGAAGGAGGATGAGACAACCATGTCTCATATAAAGGGAATTATCAATGTTATTTACAGAAAAGAGTTGGCTAGTTGGGTAGGCCAAAGCCAGCCTTCAGAACAAATTTTCTGATAAAGAAGAGACGGGATCTAGATCAATTTTTGATTGAACAACGTCAGGTCCAAGCGGTATGGTCTCAATGATTGAATGGATCATGACCACGGGTAGCTTTGAAGACTCTGTTTCGACAATAGTAGATGAGCCGAGATGTGTGGAAATAATTTTAGCTAACTCTGGGTTGAATGATGATGTTTCGCTAGAGGTACAAATTGTACTTGTTTCGGTAGATCGTGATCACCTTTTCCTACCAGAAATAACTTCTGGTGGTAAAGGTGGTTTTAAAGCTAATCTACCGGAACGATGGGGGATAGGATTGTGTTCTTCCATGATTACTAATTTATTTTATCCAAAAATAAATAAACAAAAAGAGGGTAATGCTAGGCAAAAGGGTTTACCAAGAAACTGTGAACTGCAGAATACCTCTTGGCGAACCAAGAAGTACGGGCAGGTAATCTCCCCGAATGTTGTGTTCGGTGTATCACAATTTCAAGGTGGCCGACTCAGTTCACTATGGATGGATAGCACCTAAAATTTTTCCTCCCAAATATACTTGAAGGTACGTGGAGGCCCAAGTCTGTATTAGCGTTGTCTGATGCGAAGCCGCACAGTGAGAGCACCCCTTTATAATTATCGTACTGTAACACCGCCCAATATACCTGAAAGTATGTGGATGAGCTACGATATACTTACGTACATGGAGTGAGGTATCACACTCAGAATGTATCGCAGATAAGTTAACGACAGCTGCTATGTTTTACGATTCCGGAACACGTCTTTAGCGTAGACCTTCTAAATGTTATTGTTAATGTTCCAAAGCGTTGTTAAGTAAATTGAGATTTATTTTATGTTGATCTTTCTTAACAATTTTCCTTTCAGGTTCATCGCGATGATGTGTATGAAATTCCTAAAATTCAAGCTAAGAATGATAAGAAAACTTTTACTTTCAGCTTTTTCAATGAAGAACCTAGCTACTAAGAGAAGAGAGCAAATAATTTGAGAGAAAACAAATCAATGAATCTCAAACTAAATTCAAATTTCCTAATGTTCCTTTTGCAAAAAAAACACAATCCTACATGCAAATGCAAGTTTTTCTTTTCAGTTTCCTTAATGTTATGAATGCAGAAAAGAAACTAGGTGCACTAGATTAATAATCAAATGATTTTTACTTTCGATAAATGAAGAATACAAATGACAATTTCTCTTTTGAACGAAAAACGAGGATTTCAACAACAATTTCTCCTATCAAGGAAATGAAGATTTTATGACAATTTCTGTTTCGAAAGAAAATTATTCTTAATGCGACCATAAAAATTACTTTGAAATCAACTTGTTAATGATAAAGAAAAACTTTTTAAAACCAACATTGAACAAATTTTCAGTCAAAGGAGAAGAAATATATAGAGTTACTAGTAAATTGAGCATCAAACTTTTTACAACAAATCAACAAAAAAAATTGAAGCAAGTTGCAAAGTCAAAATTAAGGGAATTTTGTCCCTTTCAGGAGCCAACGCAGTGTCTAAGGGGAGACAGTGTTCTGCAACGTAGGCTTGGAAGGGAGACAGTGCTCTACAAAGCACTATCCCCTGACTAAGGGTGTGTTGGGCACAGTAAACAAAGAAAAAGCTATTGTTTGGCTCACTGTCTTTACAAATTAAGCTTTGAAAAAGTCTAATATTTATGTGAAACAGCTACTGGGTGGATTTAGAAAGAAAATTAGAGACTCTAACACCTAGAAACAATAGAAATTCTCCCCAGTGGAGTCACCAGTTTGTTGGGCCAGAATTGTAATCTACGGATAAACTACGCTTCCCTAGACTGGTGCTAGTCTAGAACAACAGGTGAAAGACTATACTACCATTTCTCCTAACTCAGAATAGATACACAGAGAGGATTGGAGGCTTACTTGTTTCAGTTGCTTCTAAATGGCTCCTTTTTTCGCTTCCACTGCAGCTTCAAATTCAAGTGGTTTGTTGGCTGAATGCTTCTTACAAGAAAGAACACTGAAACAAAAGAATATGCAATAATATAGATATCTATTCAAGCTAGTTAGCTAAATCAGTAAAGCATAAGCTACATTCATCAACCAATATCTTACAACATGGAAAATAAAAGTTAACATAGATTCATGTATGGAAAAATAAGAAGTACTCTTTATTGATGATAGAAGGAGAGGTTAAAACCTAGTGACTGATTTGAGGTGAACTTCCAGTAGAGTTCCAAAGTCTTATCATAGCATAAATCTCTCTAGCAGTAGCTCCACAAATCAAACTCTCAATTGAAAATTCTCCAGCATTTCTCTACTCAAATTCTTCCTCCTCAAACACTTAGATCTGTGTTCAATTTATAGATGAACTGTAGGTTGTTTTGCAATCAATAACATTCCAAAAATAGGCAAGACATGTTTCCATTCATGTAGATGTCAAATGGACACTTGGATCTGAAGCTTGACACATGTGAACCCTTCTAGAAGACACTGGCCAAGTGGAGATTCTGGAACAATGAGAATTTCGCACCCAATGTGACCAACGCACCTTTGAATGTTGGGAAGTGCTCTACAAAGCAGCCTTGCATGGGGCTACCTGCATATGCAACGCACTTAGGCCCCTTAGAGCCTATGTTGGTGAGCTCTCATATGTTATACAATAAGCTTCAAACCATGTAAACCCTTGCTTGATGAAAGTCTTGTTTGATTTATGTTGTTTCCTGTCTTATGGCATGTAGCAACTGACATGATAGGGAATGATAGACCCTTGATCATCGGTCCTAGAGATGATGCCCAGTTAACCAGGTCATTGGGAATGGTGCCCAAATTGACCTATAATATGTGTTGTTTAGCACAAGGTATTTCTATTTAGGAATTCCATCTCTTTCCTTGAGAGGCATCTTTGGAGAGTCCTGATATTTCATTCCACACATCCGGCATTCTGGCCAAGCTTCAGTTCTCAGCTACAGCGCATTTTCTGCAGAATATTGTGTTGTGTTGCAGGGTGTTGCAGTGGAGGGTTGAAAACCCCACTTTCTAAGCTAGTTTTCCATAGGAGGAAGGATTCCTTCTCTTGGGAGATCGGTTTTGAGGGTAATTGAGAACATTTCATATCTTTGGCATTAGGACAATCTATTTCCATAACCTACAGCGTAATTTTAGTCTGTAATTGCGTTATTTTGGAGGGTAGCTTCAGTGAGGGATCTTGTGGCTCTATTTGAGTGTTTTCCCGTGATTGAAGGGTTCAGCCTTTCATAGGAGGAGACCTTGAAGTGGATCTACATCAGATATATATTATTTCAACCTCCTATCTCCATGTGCTTCAGTTTGCAGTGACTCTTTAGCTCTTGGGCTGTAGATCACCATTTGTATTTGGATGTATTCCTAGAAACCCTTCTTGGGTTCTCTTGGATTTGTGTAGAGGAGACTAGATCTCAGTTTTTTAGCAATATTGATGAATATATGAGAAGATCTATTTGTCTCACTAATTTCTGAGTATAAAACCTCATTAGACTGCATTGTCAGTTTATGCATTAATTCTGTGTTGCATTAGTTTTGGGGTTTTAGTGTTGTTGAGCTATTCTGGGTGTGGGAGACTTGTTTAACTCCTATATATTGATTTGTTTCTGATCTCCTTTTTTGGATTCTA
Source organism: Pinus albicaulis (assembly GCA_034641835.2). Lineage (NCBI taxonomy): Eukaryota > Viridiplantae > Streptophyta > Pinopsida > Pinales > Pinaceae > Pinus > Pinus albicaulis. The sequence goes on along the minus strand of CM076579.1, from coordinate 937,809,387 downwards.
TAATGTGTAATATAATGGATCCATGGCCTATTATGAGTTATTTCTTCATATATTTCTGAAAATGCAATTTTTGATGCAAGTATTGCTGCATTTTCCCAATTTGGTTACATTACAACAACTCTATTCATGGTAAGCCATGGTCCAACCTTGCTTATTTCATGTGGGTGCCCCTCTCCAAGTCAGATCAATGCAACAACTCGTCGCATGGGCACCCCTACTGGGAGGACACCCTAGCCTTCCCAGCATGCGATAGAGTGGTGTGCCTAGCACGCGATGGCCCCATGGGTGTCTAGGAACTGCTCCTTCATGCATACATGGTCATTCGCCCTATTATGAAAATCAGTGAACAAAAACCATTACCTCATCAATGATAACAAAATATCATCATTTTTTATTTCCATGTTGCGTGATAAATATTCAATTATAAGCTGGATTTTAACACCTAAACATTAATTTACTTATTTTTCTAAAAATAATTATAAGACCCCCTTGTGGGAACTTTTTCCATGGGAATTCATGGTCTGATATATATATATACTTTTTTGCAAAGTCCCCTTGCCAAGTCAGGACAACCCAAAAACTCATCGCATAGTCTCCCCTGCCGAGTGGGCATTCTGGTGTGCCTAACACATGATGCCCCCATGGGCGCCCGAGAGCCCTGCCTTTGTTCCCTCATCAATGACAACAAAATATTATAATTTTTTAGTACTATGTTGCATAATCAATCAATCATAAACCAAATTTTAACACCCAAATATTACTTTAGTCTATTTTCTAAAAATCATTATGAGACCACTTTGTGGGAACTCTATGCATGGGAAGTCATGGGTTGACCTTAAATATTTTATATGGGGGTTCATTTCCAAGTCAATTTGACCCACCAACTCATCACACAGGTGCCCCTTCCAGGTGGATGTCCTATCATGCCCATCTCGCGACACCCCAAGGGTGCCCCGTCGCTCCACCTTCATGCAGGTGCGTCTAGGATATGGGAATTCACCCTGTTGTGCAAATCAGTCAACACAAATCATTAGCTCATTAATGATAACAAAATATTATCATTTTTTAGTATTTCCATGCTACATAATCAATCAGTTAACACCTAAACATTAATTTACTCAATTTTCTAAAAACCATTATGATACACCTTGGTGGGAACTCAATTCATTGGAAGTCATGGGTAGAAATTACTTTGCATGTCTTCCCGACCAGCATGTATGATATTCATATCTTTTGGATTCACCATATCAACATCAACATCATTATCATCATCATCATCATCATCTATGTCATCATTTGGAAGATGTTCTTCTACATTTGGTTCAATTTCTTCAAGTTCTTTGTCCGACATGATGTAAATATCATATATGTCATCCAAATCAAAATTGTCTCGTTTAACATATATTGCTTGAACTTCTTTGACATCTTCATCTAACACAACATGAACCCCTTGCTCCACTACATCATCTTCTTCTTCAATTTCATCTTCTACCTCTACATTATACTTTACATGCCTTCCTCTCAGATCATATCTAACAACATATGACCAACCCGCTACATCTGGTACGTTTACGTAAAATACCTGTTCACATTGCTTAGAAGAACATTTCTCTCTAACTTTGACTCAATATTCCTTGTATCAACCATAGTAAATCCATTAACATAATAAATAACAGTTCTATCAGGGTCATTTTCATGGATTCATAACCTAAACCATTTGACATTGAACAAAACTATTTTGAAAGATCCTAAGTCACACTCAAGCATATCATGCAGATACCCATAGTATAGATTCATTAAGGGAATTTTGAGGTCTAAAATGGGCCTCCTAAGGAAATTATAAAATAAGAGTGGAAATAAACAAATAAGATTAGATTACATCATCAAATTTTAGAGGGAAAAAAAAAAACTATTTTTTCAACTCGTATTTTCAACTTATCTCCCTACGAGTTTACTGAAATTTCAAGTGTAAATAATCATTCGATGAAAAATATGATTCATAATCCAAGGATTATCTATGTTTCATACTTTTGATGGACCCTGCTACACGAAAAATGGTAAATACATGAAAAACGTGATTACACTCATGTTTTTCTCATGTATTTGGGTACATCGAAAGTATGCAACATGGGTGCTCTTTGGATGAAGAATTAAATTTTTCAATTTTGCATCCAACGAGTACTCCCACTCAAAATTTGAGTAAAATCTTAGGGAGATAAGTTGGAAATACGAGTTGAAAAAGTAGTATTATTGTTTTATTATTTTTTAATCTTTTTACATTTTTACTCCATCCCCCATCCCCCATGGTTGGTATTATCACTGAATTGAGGGGATGATGTGATGCTTCAAAATTCAACTCAGAGTAACTATTTCAAACCTAATTTTAGCTGGAACTTAGCCTTTCCAGTCTGACGAGGCTCTCTCAAGGATAAATATGATATTAAGTAAATAAATATCAATGGATGAATAACTTTGAAATTGGATTTAAATGTATTTTTGTGTAGGTGAAATATGAAAACAAATAACTACCATTGGGCATATGGATTCATTGTGAAAACTTAGTGACATATGAAACTTCTGTCATGGAAGTTGAGGCATGTGTATTCTAATGAAACATAACATTTACAGTAGACTAGATGCATAAAGGAATTTGGAGCATGTTGACCATGAATTCCAAGTAATCACACAACTAGAATACTGAAGGTATAGTAATAGAACATATAAGACGAATATATATAAGAATACCAATTAATCTTAGGTAAGAAAAGAAGTCTTATGCCACTGTATATTACTGATAAAAAATATTTACAATAGTAGTCTGCAATATAACATACAGCAACCCTCTCTCCATCTATCATTTTCCTATTTATAAATTTAGGTACCTTTACAATGAGTCTCCAGCAAGGCCAAACCTTCAAATGCCTCTAATGACACTTTGACTAACCAAAAAGTAGATTACAAGGAGAGAAAATAGAGATCTACTATTTTTAGGAATTTGAAACCTAATAGGACTCTAATACACTATTACATTTAACAAACTTTTAAAGCCCCATGGTTGTTGATATACATTGAAAATATCATGTACCTAAGGTGGTAATGACCATGATTGAAAAATAAATACCCCCACCAACATAGGAGGTGCATCTTCCGAAATTTTAGGAGGTGATGTCATATTTGCTGATCTAGTTATCTTGATGAGTTGGAAGCTTGATCAGCTTTGTCGATGAGTGTGTCTTCAACCAAAAACTCTACTAATGATTTCTGACCCTTCCATGTGGCTGAACTATTCCAAAAAAATAATTAAGGCTTGAAAATTTTCAAAATTCCTCCTCGCTACAAAAGCAAAGGACTTCTAGGCAAGTCCGTAGCAAGAGTTCATGGCATTTTCTACTTTGGCCATCTCTGCAAATTGTTTTCCCTCTTTTTTGATTGGAGGATATCTGGTGGGTCTAAACACTTAAACACATGCCTTCACCTACTATCTTTGTGACAAAACCTGACATATATTCCAAAAAAAACATTTTTATCGAGTTCATAGCATTTTCTCGGCTTTAAGCCTGGAGTACGCTACAAACTTGCCTGATAGACAATAGGCTTGAAAATATTCCAATTTATTCTTCAAAATTGCTCATGGCTATGTAAATGATGAGCTATAATGAGGAAAAAAAAAATTAAATGTATTTTATACCCCTTCAAGTAGTAGTGGCTTCACCCTTGGTAGTAGTGGCTTCACCTTCAACAGGTTCATTCACCACTGTCCTCTTCAAGCCTTTTATCTTGATTTTTTTTTGCACCATTTCCATCTACACCTCTAGCTCCTTCACTTGGCCTTTGAGCTTCTTCCTCTCTGCCTATAGTCAAGTTTTTCTTTTCCTTGTGTGCTTCATCATTATGCATAAAGGGAGGGTTCTCTTTAGCAATTTCTTAGCACTTATTAGGGCTTCTCATAATAGATAATCTTGTCATTCACTTTCTTCTTGAACTCATCTACCATCTTCCTTTGTTTCTTAGCGTCTTCCAACTCTAGCTTTGTTTCAATGACCTCTTCCCTAGCTTCCCTCAACTGTTCCCTTAGAAGCTCCTCTTCAGATTTTTCAGTGACCTTCTCCTTTCCTTTCCTCTGCTTGATAATTTCTTCTTTTGTTGGGAATAGGTCGATGATTTCTTCTACCATAGCCTGTTTTCCCTTTTCAGTCTCTTCAGGCTTCTTATCGGCCTTAATACCATTGGAAAGCTACAATCTAGTGAGAGGCTTTCTTGGTTTAAAGACAAAACTGCATCTTCACTGGAAAAATATAGTTTCTTGGGAGTGAGTCCTTTCTTCTTCTTCTTACCTCCTTTGGACTCCATAGGTTTAACCACGGGAGTTTCTTCTATATCTATGGCTTGTAAAATATCTTCAATATTACCTTTTCCCACTTTCTGGCTCCTAATGATTCTCCCATGACTCTTTTTTCTAGGTTTAGGCTTGCTGCTTGTAGGTGTGGGTTGAGGTATCTTTGTCTTCTACAAGTTCCATTTCAAACTTCATGGGCTCTGTAATTGGATTCATTTATCCTTCCTGTCCACCTTCTGCTTCAGCTATGGGTCCATCATTCTTACTAGAAGGGCGAGTTTTTGATTTCGGTGTTTTCTTGGGAGTCAACACATCCACTTCATAACCACTTAAAAATAGAAATGTAGCCTAGTCTCTATTTAATTTGTTCAACTCTTCCATAGCCAACAACTTAATTAATCCATGATGGAAGATAGAGGTTTCACTACTCTCGGGCCTAGCTTCTACTTTATCTGACATTTTTCCTAACCTTTTGAATAGAAAAAATGGAAGGTCCAAAATTTTCTTACCAGTGAAATGAAGTAAAAGTTTGAAGTGGTACTGAAATATGATGTAAAACCTCCCTTCACATGTGAAATAATTTTGGATCAGCAGCAAGAGTTTGGAGTAATTCTCTTTGAGACAACTTCTTTGTATCGCTGAGGTCATGTCCACTCCTATGTAGTCAAGCTTCAGGAACTCATCACAATTTGGAAATATGAATTTGGTGGCTTTAAACCACTATTCCCCTGTCCTTGGAATTTATTTTGCTTGGGAAATGGTCTCAGGAGAAACCGTGAAATTTAGTATGCCCACCTTTGATGCAGTGCCAATAAAATTGACTGCAAAGTCCTTGGAAACTTGGGCATGATACCCCTGCGACTTCTAACAAAACCTCATGCAACCAACACTGGTGAAGGCTGCTGCAAAACTTGGTTATTCCATGACCAATTTGAGGTCCATTGGCTCATACTTTACCATTGAGCCTCCTTTTTTGGTATTTTTATGCGTTCTCATTCCTTTCAAACAAGAGTTGGCCTCTTTGTTAATGTGACACCTGAAAAAGACAATTGTGCACAACAATTAGCTTGAAGAAATAGGCTCGACCTTCCTTAAGACAACATCAATAGATATAATCAGAAAAAAGGGAAAATGTGGCAGCAAGTAGCTCACAAGGATGATTTGAAATGATAAGTTTGAATGCGAGAGGAAGGAGGCAAAATAAGGAAATCAAAATGGAATGATGGGATGGTAATGTTGAGAAAGCATGAACCATGACTCCAAACACTCAGCACATGACCTCATACTAACCCCTATCCATTTACAAATCGACACCTCATCCATTACCTTTTCGGTGTAGAAAATACAATTTCATAGTGTTTTCTATTATGAGTATGGCATATTTGCTACAAAACTTTCAGGTGAGTCTGTAGAAAAAACAACCTATTTTCCACATAATTCACTACAGACTCAGGCAAAAGAGGAAAGTGGATTTCTACTTTATTATAATATGATATAGAAATTAAGCCCACCAAGCTAGTAAAGGGTCAAGGGTTGGAAAATGACATAATCAAATTTTGATTGCCTGGACATGAATTTCATTGCAGAAATTTTAGAAAATTCAGAACTAGTTAAAGAGAAAGAATTGATTCCTATTGAAGAAAAATTCACTATGTATGATTGGTATATGAATGTTATCTTTGTCTTGCAGCATTGTAAATCCCCTCCTCAATTTACCAAGTCCAAATCTAGGTTTTTGAAGTTGAATTCTTTAAGGTACTGCATTTTGAACAAAAAATTGTATTGGAGGAACACTAGTGGTATTCTTTTAAATTTCTTGTTAGAAGAAGAGGCTCGAAATGTTATTGATTAATTTCATAAGGGAGATTTTGGACGACACCAAATCTGGAAAGCCACAACAAACAAGACACTTAGAGAAGGATATTATTAGCCTTATATGTTTAAAGACATGACACCTTGACTAACCAAAAAGTAGATTAGAAGGAGAGAAAACAGAGATATTCTATTTTTAGGAATTTGAAACATAATAGGACTATAATACACTTTATTACATTTAAAAAACTTTAAAATCCCCAGGCTTTATTATATACATAGAAAAGATCATTTTTCTGAGGTGGCAATGACCATGACTGAACAATAAACACCCCCACCAAGATAGGAGGTCTGTTGTCATATTTGATGATGTGGTTGCCATGATGAACTGGCAGCTTGATCAGCTTTGTCGATGGCTGTGTCTTCAACCAAAAAATCTACTAATGAAATCTGACCCTTCTAGGTGGCTTACCTATTCCAAAAAAAGAATTAAGGCTTGAAAATTTTCAAAATTCCTCCTCACTACAAAAACAGAGGACATATAGGCAAGTCCATAGCGATATTTTGTAGTGTTTTCTACTTTGGCCATCTCTGCAATTTTTTTCCCATCTATGCTGATTGGAGGATGCCTAGTGGGTCTAAAATCTTAAAAAAATTCCTTCACCAAACTTCTTTGTGACAAAACCTGACATATATTCCCAAAAAAACATCTTCAGTGAGTTTGTAGCATTTTATTAGCTTTAAGCCTCGAGTATGCTACAAACTTGCCTGATAGATAGTAGGCTTGAAAAATTTCCAATTTCTTCTTCAAAATTTCTAATGGCTATGTAAATGATGAGCTATAATGAGGCAAAAAAAAATTTAAAATGTATTTTACCCCCCTTCAAGCAATAGTTCCTTCACCCTTGGCAGCAGTGGTTTCATTTCAACAGGTTCATTCACCACTATCATATTCAAGCCTTTTTTTCTTGAGTTATGTTTGCACCATTTCCATCTACACTTCTAGCTCCTTCACTTGGCCTTTGATATTCTTCCTCGCTGCCTACAGCCATATGTTCCTTTTATTTTTGTGCTTCATCATTCTACGTAAAGGGAGGGTTCTCTTCAATAGTTTCTTAGAACTTGTTAGGGATTCACCAGAATAGATAATATACTCATTCAATTTCTCCTTGAACTCCTCTACCATCTTCCTTTATTGCTTAGCCTCTTCCAACTCCAGCTTTGTTTCAATGACCTCTTCCCTATCTTCCCTCAATTATTCCCTTAGAAACTCCTCTTCAGATTTTTTAGTGACATTCTCCTTACATTTACTCTGGTTGATAATTTATTCTTTTATTGGGGATAGGTTGATGATTACTTCTACCATAGGTTGTTTTCCATTTTCTATCTCTTCACGCTTCTTATCAGCCTTAATACCTTTGGAAAGTTGCAATCTAGTGAGAGGCTTTCTTGGTTTAATGACATAACTTGAATCTTCACTGGAAAATTCAAGTTTCTTGGCAGTGAGGCCTTTCTTCTTCTTTTTACCTCCTTTGGCTTCCACAAGTTCAACCACCTATATCTATGGCTCTGAAAATATCTTCAATATTATTGTTTCTTGCCATCTGGCTCCTAGTGATTCTACCACGACTCTATCTGCTAGGTTTAGGCTTTGTTGCTTGTAGATATGGCCTGAGGTATCTCTGTCTTCTGCAAATGTTCCATTTCAACCTCCATGGGCTCTGTAATTGGATGCATTTCTCCTTCATTTACACCTTCTTCTTCATCTATGGGTTGATCATTCTTACTAGAAGGGTTGGTCTTTAATTTGGGAGTTTTCTTAGGAGTTAACACATCCACTTCATAACCACTTAAAAACATAAATCTAGCCCTACCCCTATTTAATTTTTTCAACTCTTCCATAACCAGAAACTTAACTAATCCATGATGGAAGATAGAGGTTTCACTATTCTCAGGCTTACCTTGTACTTTATTTGACATTTTCCCTAAGCTTCTGAATAGACAAAATGGAAGGTCCAAAAGATGCTTACCAGTGAAATGGAGTAAAAGTGTGAAGTGGTATCAATATATCATGTGAAACCTCCCTGCACATGTGAAATACCTTTGAATCACTAGCAAGAGTATGGAGTAATTCTCTTTGAGACAGTTTCTTGGTATCCTTGAGGTCATTTCCACTCCTATGTGATCAAGCTTCAGGAACTCGTCACAATTCTGCAATCTGAATTTGTTGGCTTTAAACAACTCTTCCCCTATCCTTGGATTTTTTGTTGCTTGGGAAATGGTCTCAAGAAAAACCATGAAATTTAGTATGCCCAATTTTGATGCACTGCCAAAAAAATTGGCTGCAAAATCCTTGGAAACTTGGGCATGATACCCCTGCAACTTCTAAAAAAATCTCATGCAGCCAGCACTGGTGAAGGTTGTTGCAAAACTTGGATCCTCCATGACCTATTTGAGGTCCATTGGCTTATACCTGACCACTGAGCCTCATTTGTTGGTATTTTTATGTGTTTCCATTCCTTTCAAAATAGCCTTGGCCTCCTTGGAAATGTGACACCTGCAAAAGACAATTACGCACAGAAAGAATCTTGCAGGCAGAGGCTAGACCTTCCTTAAGACAAAATCAACAAATATACTTAGACAAAAGGGAAAAGTTGTCAGCAAGCAGCTCAAAAGCATTATTTGAAATGATAAGTTTGAATGCGAGAGGAACGAAACCAAATAAGGAAAGAAAAGCAGAATGATGTGATTGTAATGATGACCAAGCTATTGGCAATATGATGCAATGTGTTGTCCTTGATGGAAACCTACTTGATGAAGTTGCTCTTGATGAAAACTGACTTGTCCTATTTTTTAATGATACAGAGCAGTTCAGATGTAATAGAGAAAAGCAAATTTGTAGAGAACAAAGGTAAAGACAAGAGCAGCACCTAAACTATCAATTGGAAAAATAGACAGAGAACAGATTGTTGATGGGCCGCAGCCAAGTATTGTAGAGGAGAATTAATTTTTGTTATGGGCGAAGTATTTTTGCAGAAGGAATGAAGAAAATTGAATAAACCAGCCAAAGACTTTAAATGTCTGAAAAGGGAGGACAAGTGGTCCCCACCACTTTAGCGCAAATTGAAAAATCGCAAGTTTTGAAGTTTAAATGTCTTGTTGATGTGGATATTTACGATGTGCGATCATCGCACCATCGCAACATCGCATATTATAATAATCGCCCTCCGCCATCGCAAGTTCCGTTGATTTTTTGCGATATGTGATTATCGCGCCATCGCATATCGCACCATCGCATATTACAAAGTGTTCTGCCATATGTTTGATCGCCAATTTGTGATGCGATCCCATCACAAATCGCAAATATTAACTTTGAGCATGTTTGTTTGATCGCACCATCACATATCGCACATCGCAAATGGCCGACTGCGATGTGGGCTTGGGGTCAAAGAATTAAATCTAGTTTGTTTAAAGATTGGAGTCCGGGTTAAAAGTTCATTGAAATTTTGATTAAAAGTAATGTTATGGGGGCATTGTAAACTCTTAAAATAACCATTGGGGTTATAGTTATGATATTATATGGCGGAGATAAAAGACTACCTTTGGGACGACTCGTGCATGGAAGAACGAAGGTTGGGGTTTCAATCTGGATTGGCTCGATTTTTTATACGCTGGATTATCTATTTTGACCCCGTCCAGGAATACCATTAGCGGTTCGAGGTTTTGACTCATGGTTTTACTAAAGGAAAAAAATATATAAGGAGAAGAGAAATAGAGAACGTGGGTGCGTGCGAAAAAGGGTCGATAATAAACGAATCTCTTTTAGAGATATCTGTATGAATAAACTCTGATATATCTAAATCTATGGCGCACCTGTGAATATTGATCAAGATCTTTAGATCAGATGATGATTAATTCCTAGTTCAATCGACTGACGAAATCATGAAGAACGTATAAGGGTAACAGATTGCTGAACTAAGGATGCACCTCTGAAGAAAATGAATAAATCTAGTGGCCTACAAGGTATGTTGTGTGGAAGTGGATGGAGCGTGGTCCACAATGGTGCTGAGGGTCGAAGCCTTCAGTGAGGGGGTTGTAGCTCCCTTCCAATGGTAGCTGGTAAACGAGAGCAGGGGTAGTAGCTCCCTTCTAGAAGAGGGTAGTAAACGAGAGAAGGTTGTAGCCTTCTGCAGGTGGGTGCCTGCGTGCTGGTATGAGTTTGCGCTAGTACATGATTGTAAGATGTTTTCTTTATAATAAATATTGAAGACTGAGACGACGGCAGCGGTGGTTTTCTCCTGAGATGGGTTTCCACCTTAAATCCTGGTGTTCATGTGTGTTGCTTATGTGTGATGGTGTATTATGTTTTTACTGCACATACTTACTGCTTAACATCTGATGAATAAATGATGCAATGATTTAAGAATCAAATACATAATAAGAGCTCTAAGCATACACAAGTTTCCTTAAGGATATCTGCATATGGGTTTTCTATAAAATAGCATATGGGTTTTGAGAAAATAAAAGTAAAATTTTTATCAATTAGCTCTAAATATTGATTCACCCCCCCCCTCTCAGTATTTTTCCCAACAATTGGTATCAAAGAAGGTCCTTCTGAAAAAGCTTAGCTGCTAGAAGGAAGATCAAGCAAGATGAGCAATCAAGATGGAATAGCATCTATCAAGCCTCTGCTCTTTAATGGAAGCAATTTAATCTTCTGGAAAATAAGGATGAGATCCTATCTTCAGTCTATGGGAGCAGATGTATGGGCCATTGTTGAACGAGGATATCTATATCCAGCTGCTGTACCAACAGATCCAACTGAAAAGAAGAATTATGAAACAAATGCAAAGGCAGTCAATGCTCTGATGGGAAGTCTAACTGAATCAGAATTTGTCAAAGTTATGCAGCTGAATACAACAAAGGAGATATGGGACAAAATCATTCTAAGCTATGAAGGTGATGCAAAGGTAAAAGGTGCAAAACTTCAAACTCTCAGAATTGAATATGAAAATTTAAAGATGCATAGTGATGAGAATATTGCCAATTTCTTTTTACATCTTGATGATGTTGTAAATCGTATGAGAAATCTGGGAGAAACAATAACCGAATCTACTTTGGTTGAGAAAATTTTAAGATCGCTAACGTCAAAATTTGAGTCAAAAGTTTTTTCTCTTGAAGAAAAAAAGGATCTTCAAAATCTTACTGTGGTGCAACTTCATGGCATACTAACTGCATATGAAATGAGAAGAGGAGGACCATCTGAAGTCAAAGAGGCTATCTTCAGAGCTTCTACAAAAGGGAAAGAAGTACAAGAAGCAGAAGGATCAGGATATATCTTAGAAGAAGATGAGGTAAATTTTGTAAAGAAACTCCAACTTGGTACAGGACGGTTCAGAGGTAAGCTTCCTTTCAAATGTTTTGAGTGTGGAAGAGTTGGTAATTATGTTTCTAAGTGTCCTCATAAAGAAACACCTGCAAAAGGGAAGGAAGTAGCAAGAAGGAATACGAATCGGTTTAACACTAGAAAAAGTTACTATACTCATAAAGATAGTGATGGATTATCTGATAGTGAGGAAGAATGTGAACAAGATCTTATACTTCTCATGGCATTTGAATCTAGAGAAGAAAAGGATACTTTTGTGGATGCTCTAGAGGACAATTATTTTCTTGAAGAAAACAATCAACTGAAAATACACTTATAATAAAGTAAAATACTCTTAGAAGAAAGGAAAATAACCATAGAAACTCTGGAAAAAGCAATTTGAAGAAGCGAAGAAACACAATGAGAAATTAGAATGCAAAGTGGTAAGTCTAAGAAAAGAATTTGAGAAAGTAAAGACTCTGAATCTTAGATTTGCTAAAGGATCTGAAACCTTGGGTGAGATTATCAAGGTACAACGTTCTCCTCTCATAAAGACAAGTCTTGGATATACCGGAGAATCTTCTCAGGCTTCAGCACCAAATTACCTAAGAGAAACTACAGTTGGTTTACAACATTCTGCCACTCAGCAAGGGAATAAAGAATCATTACAGGTAAAGCATGATCATCTCAATTCAAAGAAAACCAACAGGAATGTCTTTCAAAGAAACAAAAATCAACAGGTAAATTCAAGTAGAAGATTTCATGATCGCAGAAATTTCTTCTTCAATGGACAATGTTTCTCGTGTCACAATTTTGGTCATAAATCTGTTCAATGTGTTGCATATAAAACCATCATGACAAGAGAAGCAAGAAAGAAAAGGATTGATATTGAAACAAAGAAGAATACCTATAACAACTTTTCTCCTCTTCTAAATGAAGTTGAATGTGCTTATTGCAATAACTTTGGCCATGAAGAATTTGAATGCAGGAGAAAAGTTCAGCCAAAAGAGCATGTTCCTTTAAGCTCCAAAGTATGGAAAAAGAAGGAATTGCAGGTTGAAAATTGTGGCATAGCGTTATTTTCATAAGGTGAAGAAAATAAATGGTACATTGATAGCGGATGCTCAAGACACATGACAGGTGACAAAAACAAACTTCTTACATATAATGCTCTAGAAAAGGAAAAGAACGTTACATTTGGAAATGATACTCCTGCGGTAATTAAGGGAAAAGGTTTTGTGTTTCTAAAAGAAAAGGCGAAAGCTAATGATGTCATGTATGTGGATGGATTAAGGCATAACTTGTTAAGTGTAAGTCAAATGTGTGATCAAGGAACTGAAGTTGTCTTTAGTTCAAAATAATTTGTGGTATGTGATCTTGATACAGGTAAAACAATTATAAAAGGAAAAAGAACTCCAAGCAACCTGTATGTATTGAAGAACTGTAAAGAAAAATGTTACTTGAGCAAATCTTCAGAAAAATGGCTATGGCATAGAAGGTTGGGGCATCTGAGCTTCTCTCAGATCAACAAATCACACAGACTTAAAGTTGTTCGTGATCTTCCCAATATTACTCCACCCGAAAATATCATATGCAAATCTTGCCAATTTGGTAAGAAAACCAGAGTACAGTTTAATGCCAAGAAAGGATCATCAAGTAAGCCTCTTGAACTTATTCATACTGACATATGTGGACCTGTGAGGAAAAATTCACCACGTGGTGAACAATACTATATCTTATTTATTGATGATTTCTCTAGAATGTGTTGGATTGGGTTGCTTAAATACAAAGATGAAGCATTTGAGAAATTTCAGACCTTCAAAGCACTAGTTGAAAATGAATTAGATCTGAAAATCAAGTGCCTTAGATCTGATCGAGGAGGAGAATATACATCCAATGAATTCCTTGAATTTTGTGAACAACATGGCATAAAAGGACAATTTTCTGTAGCTGGCACTCCACAACAAAATGGCATAGCAGAAAGAATGAACAGAACAGTTCAACAAATGGCTAGAGCTATGCTTGATGACTCCGGAACACCTGACACTTTTTGGGGAGAAGCAGCACATACAACGGTAAATATTATTAACAAGGCACATGTTCGAGTAAATAGTGATAAAACTCCATATGAACTCTGGTATGGTAATCCTCCCATGGTGAAGCATTTTAGAGTTTTTGGAAGTAGATGTTTTATAAAAAATAATGATGAAAAACTTGGCAAGTTTGAATCCAGAGCATATGAAGGAATACTTCTTGGCTACTCCTCTAGGAGTAGAGCATATAAATGTTACAATAAAAGACTTTGGAAGATTGTTGAATGTATTGATGTTGTTATTGATGAGTCTCCTGCAGCTCCAAAAGAAGAAAAACAAACAACAGATGAAGACGATGATGACATATATCCTTCTACATCAAATAGAAATGATATTGATAGTGAACCCAATGAAGAACCCGAAGATGAATTATCTGAAAAATATCCATCCACATATGTTCAAAAGAATCATCCAGAATCTCAAATTTTGGGAGAAAAGGGATCAGGTGTACAAACAAGAAGGAATCTTGTGGGATCTTCTAGCTATCTGGCATTTATATCCACTATTGAACCACAAAATCTCAATCAAGCTAGCAAAGATGAATGTTGGATTCAAGCCATGAATGAAGAGCTTGATCAAATTGAAAAGAATCACACTTGGGAATTAGTACCAAGACCTCATGACAAAAATGTCATTGGAACCAAATGGATATTCAAAAACAAGTTAAATGAGAATGGGGAGGTTATAAGAAATAAAGCTAGACTTGTCTGCAAGGGGTATGCTCAACAAGAAGGTATATACTTTGAAGAAACTTTTGCTCACGTAGCTAGACTTGAAGCCATAAGAATGTTTCTTGCTTTTTCAAGCTTCCAACAAATCAAAGTTTATCAAATGGATGTTAAATCTGCATTTCTCAATGGTGATCTAGAAGAAGAAGTTTATATAGAACAACCAGAAGGATTCATTTTGGGAATGATGAAAATCTTGTTTGTAGACTTAAAAAGGCTCTATATGGTCTCAAACAAGCTCCAAGGGCATGGTATTATCGTCTTGACAAATATCTTCATCAACAAGGATTTTCAAAGGGGTCTGTTGATAGCAAATTATACACAAAAATTGAAAATGACAAACTATTGATTGTGGTTGTATATGTTGATGATATCATTTTTGGAAGCAATGAAGAATCTATGAGTCAGAAATTTGCTTCAGCTATGCAGCAAGAATTTGAAATGTCTTTACTTGGGGAACTAACATTCTTTCTTGGCTTGCAAGTGCATCAAACTATAGATGGCATATTCTTATCACAAGAAAAATACCTTAAGAAAATTCTAAAGAAGTATGGCATGGAAGAGTGCAAACCTGTAAGTACACCAATGATAACCGAATGTAATCTCAGTTCTCATGATGATTCTCCCACGGTGAATCAACCAGAATACAGATCTATGATAGGAAGTCTACTTTATCTCACTGGGACTAGACCATGCATTAT
Source organism: Pinus albicaulis (assembly GCA_034641835.2). Taxonomy (NCBI): domain Eukaryota; kingdom Viridiplantae; phylum Streptophyta; class Pinopsida; order Pinales; family Pinaceae; genus Pinus; species Pinus albicaulis. Next base: position 937,794,352 of record CM076579.1, on the reverse strand, counting down.
GCATGAAATTGGGATTGTTGGACGATTCCAAGCTAATCCAAAGGAGTCTCACCTTCAGGCTGTCAAAATAATATTCAAATATCTACAAGGAACTCAAGACTTTGGACTATGGTATCCAAAGAATGTTGATCTTACTCTTCATGTTTACACTGATGCAGATTGGGCTGGAAATGTTGATGATTGGAAAAGCACTAGTGGTGGTGCATTCTATATGGGGCCCTGGTTAGTATCCTGGTTCAGCAAGAAGCAAAACTCTATTGCCTTATCTACAGCAGAAGCAGAATATGTGGCTGCCGCATCATGTTGCACTCAACTTCTCTGGATGATGAAAACCTTACATGACTTTCAAATCAAATGTTCACCTCCTATCTCCATTATGTGTGATAATACAAGTTCCATCACTATCTCAAAGAATCCTATTATGCATTCCAAGACCAAGCACATTCCCATCAAGTATCATTTCTTACGTGAACAAGTGCTTGAACAAAATGTGAAGTTAGAGTATGTTTCCTCCAAAGAACAAGTTATTGATATATTTACCAAAACTCTGCCCAGGGAAGCATTCGAATATCTCAGACAGAAGCTGGGAGTAGTTTTTTCCATGCAGAAGATCAGATCTTCTTAAATGTAGAAGATTAAATTGGATACGCGAATTTCATGAAAGACAGTCGCGTATATACACGATTTTGTACACATAAAACCACGTATGGGTGGTTGCTGACAAATTGTTCTAGGACAACATTATTCAGCACAGCTGTGGTGCTATTGGGTACCTCTGGTGATGTTTCAACTCTCACATTTCGATATTTGATGCCTTGATGATTTGCTGTTGAAAATGTTCAGGATGCATAAGCGAAGGGGGAGAATTGGTCATGTGGAAATAATGCATTGTTGGCATTATGATGGTTCTGAAATATGATCTCTCTCTTGAGGTCTTTTTGGTCTTGATTATAAAAAGTCATATTTGTATTTTGATAAAAAGGGTCATGTTGAGATCCATGATGTAAATTTTTATATTCTGTCATGTAAGGACTTCTTCAAATTTGTAAACCCACTTGGTTGGGTACTTGAGTCTCGTGTGTAAATCCACTTGGTTGGATCATTGATGTAAGTATAAGTCTTTGGTGATAGGAAAGGTTATAGCATCATGTACTACATTGAAAAATATGTTTGAAGATTCAGCGTGAACTCAGGGGGAGCCTGGTAACTTCAGTGGACTTCAAATCTACAGAGCTCTTCTTTCTACATGAGACGAAAAGCCTTGTTTTGATCCGCCCTTTTGCCCTTGATGTCAAAGGGGGAGAGTATCATGGTGTTTGAATAGAGGGAGAGTATCATGGTGTTTGAATAATGGTTATAATCAATGTATCTATCTGTTGTGGTGATCAAACACCATCATGGTTTCCATCAAGTCCAAAGGGGGAGATTGTTGGCAATATGATGCAATGTGTTGTCCTTGATGGCAACCTAATTGATGAAGTTGTTCTTGATGAAAACTTGCTTGTCCTATTTTTTAATGATACAGAGCAGTTCAGATGTAATAGATAAAAGCAAAGTTGCAGATAACAAAGGTAAAGACAAGAGCAGCACCTAAACTATCAATTGGAAAAATAGACAGAGAATAGATTGTTGATGGGCCGCAGCCAAGTATTGCAGAGGAGAATTAATTTTTGTTATGGGCCAAGTCTTTTTGTAGAAGAAATGAAGAAAATTGAATAAACCAGCCAAAGAATTTAAATGTCTGAAAAGGGAGGACAAGTGGTCCCCACCACTTTAGCGCAAATCACAAAATCGCAAGTTTTGAAGTTTAAATGTCTTGTTGATGTGGATATTTGCGATGTGCGATTGTCGCACCATCGCAACATCGCATATTATAATCATTGCCCTCCGCCATCGCAAGTTTCGTTGATTGTTTGTGATATGTGATTATCACGCCATCGCATATCGCACCATCGCATATTACAAAGTGCTCCACCATATGTTTGATCGCCAATTTGCAATGTGATCCCATCGCAAATCGCAAATGTTAACTTTGTGCATGTTTGTTTGGTAGCGCCATCGCATATCACACATCGCAAATGGCCGACTGCGATGTGGGCCCGGGGTCAAAGAATGAAATCCAGTTTGTTTGAAGATTGGAGTCCGGGTTAAAAGTTCATTGAAATTTTGATTAAAATTAATGTTACGGGGGTAGTGTAAACTCTTAAAATAACCATTGGGGTTATAGTTATAATATTATATGGCGGAGATAAAAGACTACCTTTGGGATGACTCATGCATGGAAGAACAAAGGTTGGGGTTTCAATCTGGATTGGCTCGATTTTTAATACGCTGGATTATCTATTTTGACCCCGTCCAGGAATACCATTAGCAGTTCGAGGTTTTGACTCATGGTTTTACTAAAGGAAAAAACTATATAAGGAGAAGAGAAATAGAGAACGTGGGTGCGTGCGAAAAAGGGTCGATAATAAACAAATCTCTTTTAGAGATATATGTATGAATAAACTCTGATATATCTGAATCTATGGTGCACCTATGAATATTGATCAAGATCTTTAGATCAGATGATGATTAATTCCTGGTTCAATCGACGGACGAAATCATGAAGAACGTATAAGGGTAACAGATTGCTGAACTAAGGATGCACCTCTGAAGAAAATAAATAAATCTGGTGGCCTGCAAGGTATGTTGTGTGGAAGTGGATGGAGCGTGGTCCACAATGGTGCTGAGGGTCGAAGCCTTCAGTGAGGGGGTTGTAGCTCCCTTCCAGTGGTAGCTGGTAAACGAGAGCAGGGGGTAGTATCTCCCTTCCAGGAGAGGCTGGTAAACGAGAGAAGGTTGTAGCCTTCTGTAGGTGGGTGCCTGCATGCTGGTATGAGTCTGCGCTAGTACATGATTGTAAGATGTTTTCTTTATAATAAATATTGAAGACTGAGATGACGGCAGCGGTGGTTTTCTCCCAACTTGGGTTTCCACCTTAAATCCTGGTGTTCATGTGTGTTGCTTATGTGTGATGGTGTATTATGTTTTTACTGCACATACTTACTACTTAACATCTAATGAATAAATGATGCAATGATTTAAGAATCAAATACATAATAAGAGCTCTGAGCATACGCGAGTTTCCTTAAGGATATCCACATATATACGCTAGTTTTGTTCTGTAAAATAGCGTATGGGTTTTGAGAAAAGAAAAGTAAAAATTTTATCAGTTAGCTCTAAATACTGATTCCCCCCCCCCCCCCCCTCTCAGTATTTTTCCCAACACAAGCATGAACCATGACTCCAAAAAACTCAACACATGACCTCATACTAACCCCAGCCCATTTGCAAATCGACACCTCATCCATTACATTTTCGGTGCAAAAAAGCGAGAGTTCGTAGATTTTTCTGTTATGAGTATGGCAGATTCATTATGGAACTGTTAGGTGAGTCCGTAGTGAAAACAACATGTTTTCCAAATAATTCACTATGGACTCAGGAAAAAGTGGACAAGTGGCTTAAAACTTAATTTGAACCAATTCATGTGTATTCTTTGCATATTTTTATTGACATGACTTTAATGAGATGACATGTGGGGACTCTAAAGAATTAGGACTATAATCAAATCATGATATTTCATTAATTTTCATGAATTAATTCATCAACACACTAAAACCTATACAAAATTACTTTCTTAACCAAAATTAATGTTATTTATGATAACAGTTGGCATCATCATATTGAATCGTATTGGTTCGTATGAAGTTTATTTTGGTTGTATATTTTTCTTAGGAGGACCATTTTAGACTTCAAAATTTCTCTAATTCTCAAAGAGTTATAGATGTTTTTCACCTCTAGAGGAAAGATTGATTACTCGAAATACTGCAGTTGTCCCACTATCAGAAGTTTTAATCTTTTCACCCTACATTTTGATGTGAAATTTGCGGCCATTGCACCACATTGGTTGTGGTGTTTCAACTGCAATATATCAAATACATAAAAAATACATTATCAGTTGATAAGAATGCATATTTATATTTTCAAAATTTGAAAAATAATTAAAAAGCAAGCCATATGTTGCATCAATATAATTTTAAAAAAACTTAGTATGGGTGAATATGCTTGCCTGATAAGATTTTAAACCATATGCTAAATCAATTTCCCCCTGTGTAAGATTGGTATCTACACTACGTTGAGCTTCTTTGACTGATGAAGACACACCATACCATGATAACCTACCATTATTATCTTGTTTGCATTGTTCAACCCACACCTTCATCCAATATTTATTATTTGTGATGTATAAATGTATTGCATCCCACTCTCGACTGGTTGTATTAAAAAAAAAAAAATCACATATATATAATTAGTTACCATGTTATACCTTCATAATAATGGATTATGCAAGAAGACTAAAAATTAGATAAGTACAATACACATAAAAACAAATAAGTAAAATTTTCTACAAATATCCACTATCTACTTACATATCACTTTTCTCATTCTACCTTTCCCAAATAAGTGATCCCCTTCAAAAAAATCCACAAAGTTGACATCCCACTAAATTTTATCCAACACATTATTAGTTTTTCCTATTTCATCTTATATTGATTAATATCAGCCATGGTTTGATATACCATAGAACCCTCAAGATGTGATCTTTGTATTAACAAAGCCTTGAGTGATTACAAGTTCCCCACAACCATCCACATTGATCTTGTGTGTACAGGTCCACACTTTTCAATATCCTCTACTTGGTGTATGAGGTAGTGCTCTTGTGCATTGAAAAATGTCAAAGTTAGATACTTTTGCATTTCACATATTAGATGAGGAACTTATTTTCTCCAATACTTTATATTTTCATCATCAATTTATTTAGATGGCAGCCATCTACAAATGAAGAAAATAAATCACAGGTTTCAATAAAAAAATAATAATATAGTACATGATGACAATCAAAACACATATATTGAAAAATATGCAGCACAACAACCTAGTGAAGAAATTACACTTTGTACATAAATCTCCACTTAAGTCATGTATTTTCTAAGATCATATATAACTTGCTTGACATTGTTGTTAAATTTTTATGGGAGAGATAAAGGTAGAACATATTGTAACAAAAATAATGATCGATCATTATTTTTTCTTAAATTAGTAGAAAAAAAAACACTAATTAACAAGATGTTTCACCAATGTATAAAATATATATACACTAAAATAGTTACCTTAATGAACGTATGTCAATAATGAGTTTTTACCCACCCAATTCACCTTTCTTCGTTAGGATATTATTTATGTTTGAAGAAAATCGAGTTGGAAATTTTTTTTTTTCAATAATCTCTTTTACATGCTTTCTTTTCCACTCTTTCAATAACCATGGAAGGGTTCTTGTATTTTGGTCGTCTCCATTGCTATTTAAATGAATCACACTTTGAAATGCATGGTCGGCCTCCTTCATCTCTCCTTCCATCTGATATTCGCCATAAGGTCTTTGTTACATTCTTCTTGATGTGCATTGTATCAAACAAATGAACAATTTCTAGGTGCTCACAGTAGGGGAGTCTATTGAATTTCTTGGGATAAGTTTTCATTTTTCGTGGAAGTGCCCTGTTATTAATGTATTCATGAAATACAATGTGAATCATAGATAAAGACATTATAACAACAATATAACCTGTCAATTAGTACATTGAATAAAATCCCATAAAAATATAAAATAATCCAAACATATAATTTATATTGATACATAGACAATTCAATCCATACCCTGAGAGACTCTATTATATTACAACTTGCATGCATGAGGTGTCATTCTATGTGGTCTTACTCATGCATCTTCTTTCCCATTGAAAATATGTTTTTTAGTACTTTGATACCTATCATTATTAGAAAGGAAGTGTCTATACTCATTAAACACCTCCTTTCATAAGCTTCTTGAATGGTGAGATTTAATCTTAGGACCGCAAACAGAACAAACAGATTTACCCTTTGTTTGAAAACCTGCAAGAGATGGAATATTTTATATATTAATTATTTTAAGTATGTATAATGAAGGTTGAAATCCTTAAAAAACATACTTGAAATGAACTTCATAATATTAAACATTACTCAAGTGCAAGGTAAGATTATAACATACCACAGAAGGTGTTAGCCCTGGGGCATAATGAATTGTCTATACAATTATTGCATGGAATTCAAATTCCCTTTGTGCAACTACTGGTCTAGATATATCATACATAGTGACACTGTTCCATAACTCGACTAACTCATTGATAAGAGGCTTGACATATACATTCATATATGTGAACTGGTACTTACCTAATTTATTGAACATAAAATACATAATTATTACATATATGAGTAAATAAAAAAATTTATAACACATAATTATAGGCCATAATTGAAAATATATGAGTAAATTAAAAAAAACATATATGACATAATTATGAAATAGATAAGACAAATAAGATGTTATTGTGCTAAATAAAATATCCTAAGCAAATTAATACCTAGAACAATTATTGTCAACATTATTTTCTCCCTCTTTATTGACTTCCACAGAGGAATTTTATTTTGATAGCAAAAATGGGCCACACCGAGTAAGTAGATTTGGCCTCTCCAAATGGATTTACATGATCAACTGGTAATGAAAGCCTAAGATTATGAGGTTCTCTTTTAAACTTTGGATGATTTTACTCTATATTCCTATATGCATATCCATCTGCAGGCATTCGAAGAACACCATATTTACTTCTATTCCATTTATGGTAATCCATATTGTTCTATAAAAATTGTTTCAAACATGGAATTACGCGAATATAATGAAGAACCTTACGAGGAAACTTTTTTGTTACTTTGTCGATTTTATATCTACTCTCATCACATTGTGGAAATTTCTCTTTCAACGCATGCTCTTTATAATAGAGAATATCATCATCAGGGCATGCACGAACAACTTGATACCCCATTCCAATATCTTTCAAAATGACATCTAAATATCGGTGTGTGTGAGGTAAAACATTTGATGGTGGTAACATAAATTCACCTAATAATCTACAACATAAAAAAAAAAAAAAAAGAAAAAAGTATTGGTTAATGTACTAAACAATAGTAATCATACATATTGTATCCAAACATAACAAAATAATGAAATGATGCAGATAAAAGTACTAACATTAAAGAATAAGGAAAAAACAATTTCTTTATCATGTATATAGTACTAAATGTCACAAAATATATTACATACCTTAGGAGTTGTGTTACACATGTGTTTGAAACACCATTCACCACAATTAAGTTTAACAATAACAATAGAGCAAAAAGAAGAGATGTTTTTGAGCCTTCATAAAGAGGTTTAGTTTCCATCTCAAGTACATGTAAATCAAAAGCACGACCATCATACTAGTTATCATCATCATTCATTCCAACATTATTAAATGTCTCTTGGATCAATATATTTGTCCCATCTTCTTCAACTATGTTATCAACATCGTTTTCTTCTTCCGTAGGATCATTAGCTACTAATTTCTCCATGTTCTTGATTATACACTTGTCCTACAACTGCCTCTTCCTCGTCGAGAAATTCCCTAGGGGGTGATACTATACAATTACAATAAATAAATTAATATTAGAATATATAGAAAATATTTAAATGTATATATAACAACAATTTACAAATATAATATATAAGTAAAATAAAGACAACAAAGAGAAAGAGAAAGACAACTTAGGTGAGACCAAGAAATAGAGAAAAAAAATCAATGATGATGCTTGTGAAATTTATCAAGATATTTAAGAATATGTTGAAAAAATCTAAGAAATATGTTACTTTTCTTGACATGTAGAAAGAAATACACTTTATGATATATATAGTCATGACCATAAAAAAAAATATTGATATTATTTGAATTCATCATTGTAATGTCATATTATTTTTTAATGTCATATTTTGCATAATATACTTTAAAAATTTATTAATAGTGCTCCATAAAAACCCATGATTAACCTTAAATTGCCTAGGTTTAAATTAATACCCTAAACAATGTACATTAACCCCCTACCACGTCCTTAACCCCATGCCCCGAAGCCATTAAACCCCTAAGCCCTAAGCCCTAAGCCTTTAACCCCCAACCCCTAAACCCTTAAACAATAACCCATTATCCCTAAGCCCATAAATTAATTAACTACCTAAACTAAACCTAACCCATTAAATGACCCTAACGAAAATAATCAAATAATATATCAACTCCACATCAAGATGACAATATAGTTCAAACAACTCTGAAAGGAATATTATAAAATACATTTACAATCGAAATATAATACAATTTACAATAGAAAGACATACAATAAAAAATAAAATATACGTATAAACATCTACAAAAACAATCTACAATACAAACAAATATAATAAATAACTTACAAATGGATGATATTCATGTTTGTATTTAGCATTTCCATGGCCTCTACAATATTTTTTAGCTTATTTTATTACAATTCTCCTTGGCCTCAAGCCCCTGTAATAAGGGAAATAACATTTTTTATCCTCAGAAACCCTTGATGTCGATCCGACATATCCTTAGTCTCCTTGAGGAATGTTATGTGACATTTTTTTCATCAAAAATTCAGTGATGATTTTGTTCAAAAATTAATCTCAAAATAAGCCTACAACCTTTCAAAACAATCACAACTAATATATATAGCAACTATGTCAAAGTTATACAATGTTAGGACCTCTACACACACACACACACACACATATTTATATTTATTATAATTCTAATAATATATTTAATAGATTTATATATATAATTTATATTATAATCATATAATAGTATATTAATATTAGTATTAATATATTATAGATCTCTCTCTCTCTCGATATATATATATATATATATATATATATATATATATATATATATATATATATATATATATAACATTAATGTTATATTTATTTTAATTAGTCAAAGGGATCAAAAGTGGTCCCACATTACAGTTTGTATGTCAAGAAAGCCATGAATGGTGAAATTGAATGTTTTTTTTTCCAAAGAAAAAATTGAACCATCTATTGAGTATATAGAAAGTTACATAGTATATGCATATAGCATTCAATGAACTATATTTTTCCCCTTTTTTGCAAGGAATAAAAATGGAGTTGCAGCTAATTGGGAGGAAGAAAGATCAACCCTCCCAGCCCTATTCAAAAAAGAATAAAATACGTCTCCTTCTAGCTCCCGGGCTTCCCTAGTATTAGGAAAATCAACACCCAAAACAGGGGTGGAAACAGACTTGTTCTATTTGTTCCCACAAAAAAAACATAAACTGGGCGGTAAACAACGATCCATTTTTTTAAGTCTACAGTCACACAGTACAAAACATGAGCAAATAACTGTCTCTCAGATCTCCTCTTAAGAGGAAAACAATCTAAAATAGAGATAGACAAGTTTTCAGTATATGATTCAATGATGAAGTGAAAAAATAAGAAAAAGTATACAAATACCAACAGTTATGGACAATTACATGCTAATATGGAAAAACATGTAAAATAAAAGAGGAGAACTGGAACTAGCAGGCGAATGGAGGTTGTTCAATAATTCGGACAAGTCCTCCATCAACCTCTGTTTCTACCCAGTGCCCCAAATCTTGTCGGATTCCTTCCTTAGATAGGAGGTCTTCTTCACTATTTCGTTCCCTATAAATGTGGCATGTAGTGATATGGTTAAAATAGGACTTTAAAAGTGGCACCTCATCTAGTAAAGGAGACAAAATGTAATTTAGGCATCTCTGGAACCATTAAACAATTTTATGATGTTCAAAGAGTCTCTAAAAATATGGACTTCTCTCATCTCAAAGGAGGAGATCCAACAAAGAAGGAGATGAAGGGCTTTTAGTTCTAAGAAGTTATTCGTCCCCTGTCCAAGGCCAACCGACGCTTTTAAAACTTTTCCTGATGGAACATGAATGGTTAGGCAAGCTCCACATCTATTTTGAGGATGAGATGCCCCATCAAAATATGCCCACAGAATGTCACCCCTAATGGCTTCCTCTTCAATGACTATGACATATTGGGACTCCGTCGAGACTGGAATATATTAAAATATAGATTCCCCTTCTGGCGCTAGTAGATTAATGGGAAATAGAATGTCTTAAAATATGACACAATTTCTCACAATCCAAGTTCCCCATGAAACAATGAGTGGGAGATTCCTCACCCTGTCATTTGGAGAATCCTGCCACCATTTCTGCCATGCCTCCAAAACAACTTGACCTTCCCATTTTTTCATAATATTGAGGAGCCTCAAGGTTTCAGTCCAAAGACTGATATTATATGTGCAAGTGAGAAAAAGGTGGTGTACTGACACAAGACTAGCCTTGCAAAGGGAGCACCAACCAGGACCAATCTTACCCCTGCGTTGAAGGAAGTCCCTGGAGGGAACTTTGTTCTGAGGAATTCAAGAGAAGAACAATTTATATTTCATCAGGCCCTTTAGCTCCCATAACGATTTGATTCACCACTCTGTCTCCCCCCAACCCTTCTGAGACATTAGCCATTTGTAGCGAAATTTTGGGGTGTACAGAACCATTAGGGAGTGTACCCATATGAGTTCATCCGGCCTCTCCTATATTCTGACATTTTATCTATGGAGCTCACTGATGAAACCCTGCCACACCTCTTTCTACCTATTTTCGAGCTAAAGGGCCTCCCTTGTCATCCATGCTTTTCCCCACATGGCTTACTGACCTTGTTGGGAAATATTGCTCAGAGTTCTAAATCCCCTTTGTTCCAGCAGCTCAATTAGATCTCTGGAGAGGGTGTATATCCCATTGCACCCCACCCATGGATCATGACCCAAACTTACCTGTGCACCATCCCCAACATTCCAAGCCAGTCCCATTTCAATTATCTTGACTGATGCTAGTGTTGCTTTTTAGACAATCGAAACATTTTTTTAATTTCTTATTATGTAGGCACAACCATTCGTTTATTGGCATTGGGTCGATGTATTTCGTTCTTATAACTCTCGTCCAAAGGTTTTCCAGGGTAATGAGTCTCCAACCCAACTTTGTAGCTAGAGAAGCGGTGGAGGAGGGGAGCTCCTTTATTCCCCATCCTCCCTAGGCCTTCGGACGCACTATTTTCTCACATGCCACCCATGGAATTACATGTTCCACCTTTGACACTGTCCATAAAAACCTACTGCAGAGTTTGTTAATAGATGAGAGGATACTTTTTGACACCCAAGAAAGGGTAGCCCAGTACACTGGAATGGCCATGGCTACAGATTTAATCAGCACTAGTCTCCCTGCTCAAGAGAGCCATTTAAAACTCCAATGTTTCATCCTTGACTCAATTTTTTCCACAAGCCAATGCCAATCCTGAATTTGATAAGAATCTGGATTTAGTTGGAAACCAAGGTATTTGAAGATGTTATGAAGGGCCTTAACTTCAAATGAAAACACTTCAGAGATTCTTCCCACTTCATCTCGGGAAAGGTCTGTCGTAGTAATTGTGGATTTCTGGTTGTTTATACTTAAGTTGATAGCCTTTAAGAAGAGTTCCAACACCTCTTTTAACCATCAAAATTATTCTAAGCTTCCATTGCTCAAAAGGAGAATATCATCCATAAAGAGCAGATGAGTTATGAATATGTTGTCAGCCACCTCAATGCCTTTTAGCTCCCCCATTCTTTTTTCATCACGAACCATTAGACTAATCCCTTTCACAGCCAGTAGAAAGTGAAGGGGAGATAGAGGGCATCCCTGACGAAGGCCTCTTTGAACATGAAAGAAGTTTGTAGCAGCCCTGTTTATCAGAATGGAAATATTGGTAGATGAAATGAACCGCATCACCCAGTTGATGAAGTCAATCCTGAAACCAAGATGGGCCAGGAGAAGTCGAAGATACATCCAACTAATTTTTCATATGCCTTGGAGAGGTCTATTTTTACATTTGCTCCTTTTTTTCGACTCCTTTTCAAGTTGTGGATAGTTTCCCGAGCCACCCCAATAACCTCATGGATTTTTCTTCCATCCAGGAAGCCAAACTGTTCCAGGGAGATATTTTGAGAAAGGAAGGGTTTAAGGTGAGTAGCTATTACTTTTTCAATGATTTTATAAATGCACAGGTAATGAGAGATAGGTCTGAAATCATTGAAGGATTCTAGATCCTCCTTCTTGGGGATGAGAGCAAGGAAAGTGGAGTTGAAAGGTTGATAGATGGTTCTGGTGCCTATCTAACCACCGCAAGCAGGTCATCTCCCAAAAAATTGAAAAACTGTTGCAATAATTCCACCGTCCAACTATCTGGCCATGGGCTCTTGTCTTTATGCATTGCCTTGAGGATACCCTCCACCTCCTCTTTCGATACAGGCTCCATAATGCTATCATTCACTTCTTCATCAATATATCTGGGGAAAAATTGAACAACCCTGATCACTTCAGCAATAGATGCCTCTGCAGGGGCTCTAAACAAAAATTTGAAGTGTTTCACTCCTATAGAAGATAAGTCTTCTAAGGATCATGTCGTAACTCCTTCCTCCATCTGCATTCCCCATATAGTATTAATATTTTTCCTTCCTTTGGCATAGTTTTGGAAAAATTTTGTGTTCTCATCTCCTGCTTACAACCATATTTCCCTGCTTTTGAGGTGCCAACTTTCTTCCCTTTCCAATAATATTTTCCTTCTTGATGGTTCAAGGCTCTTTACTCTGTCCCTCAATTCAATTGAGGCATATCCGACCCTCTCCGGACTTTCAAGGAAGTCAAGTTCTTCATTTATCTTCCGTAATTCTTCCTCCTCCTTTATTTTTTTGGCCTTTACCCATTCTAAGGTAGCCTTTTTCATTTTATTTAGATTCTCCATAAAACGCCAACTCATACTACCTGCTTCTGTCAACCTTTCTATCCTCCAATTAGCATGGATCAAAGGGGTGAAAGATTCATCTTTGAGCCAGGAAGAATTAAACTTGAAGGGAGCCCCTGACTTCTTATGAGGACCTTTGATCTCTAGGAGGATGTGAAGGTGGTCAGATATGCCCCCTTCCCCAACCCAATGCCTAAAGACAAAGGATTTGGCCACCAGATCTTTGTTAAGGAGGAAGAAATCCAACTTCTTGGCCACCCTATCCTCACCCATTCTTATGTTCCTCCAAGTGGGTCTAGTTTTGATCATATTTGCATCCACCAGGTGAGAGGAGACCAACTTATTCATAAATATAATCTATGATAGGGTTTGCACGAGCAAAAGGACCCTAGGATTTAGATATCCCCAAGGAAAAATTGAGGTCTCCTCTTAGGATGAGATTTGAGTTATTCAAGCAGGACTTTGAAAATAGCTTGTTCTAGTACTGTACCCTATCCAAAAAAGCCCCATAGACATCTAAAATAAGAAGAGGGTGACAAAGCTCATTTGAATATAATTCCATGGCTAAGGCATTTTCAAAGCCCTAGGTGGAGATTTCCTTCAACCACCCTGATTTTATGCCCAACACAAAGCCCCAAGATCTTCCATGAGGATCCAAGGTCTGAAATAACCACCCCAGGAACATCCTAACAGTGTTCCAACCACTTCTTCCCCCATCCCATAGGTCTCTTGTAACATAATGACGTCAGGATCACAGGACTTCATCAAAGCCCTCAGTGCTAATTTTATGGGTTGAGTAGCTAAACCCCTGCAGTTGTAAGAGAGAATGATCATCGATAACCCAGAGTGTGGGTATGTGCTGCTCTAAGCCCCTTAGATAGGGAATGTTTCTTCCCATCTGCAATGTCGATTTTTTCCTTCACTTGTGCCTTATAAAGGTTGGATTTCCTACCCCTCACCTTTCTAAGGCCTACCAAAATTGGATTAGCCTCTAATCCTCCAATAGCCTCCTCCTTCATGGGTTTCTTCAGAAGTGATCTTAATTTATATGGGGGTTTTCCAGGGATACAGGGCTAAGGGAGGGGCAATCCAATATTAGAAACATATATGGGTTTCGACAGGGTAGCCAGGATGGAGGTTATGATACTATCCAGGGACTCTATGACATCATGCATTTGCAAATATTCCATTTGAGATGGCCTGGAAGGACCAGGCTTTGAATAATAAAAAATAAAAGTACATAAAAAGGTGAAAAGAGAGGGAGAAGAGACCAGTATCGTACCCTCTGGAGTAGATGCAACAGGATCAGCTTCGTGGAAGGGTGAAGATGATGGAGGGCGCTCTATTTCATGTTCCATTTCTATAGGGTAGTTTTGCTCTAACAGTTGTTCAGTGGGGGATGTTCCTGTCATGTTTCCACTTGGTTTGTCAACCCCTTCCATCATCTCCCCCTTAGGATCCCTAGGCTCTTCTGCGGCCGAGGGTCTCAGAGGTCCTCGATTTATCCTTTTCTGCTTCCTTCTTATTTAGTGCCCAAGTGGGAAATCCTTTGCCATATTTCCATATTTATGGCATCGATGACATCGGAATGAAATGTGTTCATAGTCCATTGTCTGTGTAAACTCTAATTCCTTGTATTTGAGGTGCATATCTTCTGCTAGGCCTTATTTAGGATTAAGGTTGACCAAAATGTTGGCAACACTCAGATCCTTGGTCTACTGGAAAGACAGATCTGCTTCAACGAACTGACCCAACATGTTCCCAATTGACCGAAAAGCCGAGTCCGTCCAAAAGGGTATTGGTAACCTTGGCAGCTTTACCCAAACTAGTGTTTCTTTGATTTTTTCCCTCTGGGCATCAAAAAGTGGCATCCATTTCCTAAATAAGATAGGTCTCTTCCCGAAATTCTAGTTTCTTTCTATAACCCATTCCAAATGCTCGTTTTTCTCAAACTTAATCATAAGCCACCCTCGGGCTAAAATTTGGATATATGTGGGACTTCAAGGGGCATCCACCCATACTGAGGTTGTCTAGTCTATGATATAACTGATAGATTACTTTCTTCCTTTGAATCTGCCTACTAGAATGGTTTCCACTGCTTCATTTCATCAATGATTATGTCCACTCCAAATACACAACATGGGCTCTCTTCCTTTTTTCCTGATCAACTTGGTCTTCTTTATCTTTGTTCCTGCAACACCACTCCTTCCACCTTCCTCACCCTCCAATGACCTTTCGATGACATCTGGTTCTTCAAGAATGAGCAACCCAAGTCACCCTTCCCCAATCTAATGAGAAAGGCATCCTACTCCTAGATGGCCTTCTTGTTGTCTGGCCACCCGAAATACCTCCTTCCGATTCTCTCCTCTATGGGATCCTGAAAGCCTTCCTTATTCCTCCGTTGAAGACACAGGGTGATGATCCCTTTCCTATCCCAAAATTGTCTACCTCAAAATGCTATGGTTTCCTGACAAACCCTTAGCTACCTCCAGCCCCGAACTCGCCGCTTCATTACCCTACGAGAAAAGAAAATTTTCAAGGAAACTAATGCCCTGCCACTGATGAGGGTTATTTTGTGCACTAGGAGCATCCAACTAAGCTCCTTTGACTAGATCCAAAAATCTATGGCTCTCTCCCAATAAACCCTTAATACCAATATAATTTTGAATTCCACAGCCAACAACTATATCTTCCAACCCCCCCTGAAAGAGACAGGATTGGTGAAATACCTAGTAGTGTAGGGTTTAACTGATTTGTTGAAACTTGAGAGATTCCTCGCTTCTCAGGAAATGTCGAAAGCTGGAGTAGCCCTGGCTCATTCTCATACTTCCAAGCACAATTGAAAGTACTATGAAGGCTTTCTTCCGGGAGAAATGCCCCATTCTAAAAACCCCATGCCCTTTCTAGAGATTTGTTCTTTAGTCCTACGTTGCCAATGGTCATAATATACCACTCCAAATTTCTTACCGACACCTCGTGCCCCCAAACTTCTAATAGGTCTTCTAGCGGCGGTTCTAAATCAATTGAATCATGTTCAAAACCCATATTTATTGTGTGCTTTAGTGTCTAAACAACCACTCTGACAGTGCATGACCTTCTCCAGCATTGAAACCTCGTGCACACACCACCGTCGAGAAATAGGGTTAGGGTTTGTGCGCACTAAGACAACCATCCTAACCCAACTTAGCCAAAATCAAGCGTTAAACCCCAAGTGTGGCATGGACATCTGCGAAGAACACAGATGTCTGATGAGCTCTGACAGCCCAGGACAACTGTCACGTCGAGTATCCTCTCAGAATGATGCCCGTAGCCAGATTCAGGGCGCCTGTGAACACCATCTACTGCCTTGATGAGGGTTTCAACCCCACTTCTCTTTCCTCATTCTTCTGTTGCATCATTTATTTCCTAGCCATCAACTCGTGAAATTTAATTTTATCCAACAGTTATTACCATTTTTTGGAAATTGAACACATTTTTATGTTGGATATAACGTCAGATGTTCGATGGTAAAAGAATTATCGTCGGTAATTTAATGATAGTAGGGATTATTGGAAAATGTCTGATAATCAATGGGATAAGTAATTCCATCAAATATTTGACTTGTAAATAAATTTCATCATATATTCGATGGTAGTCAGTGTTTTAGGAAAAAAAACAAAAAAAATCATTTAACTTCCGACACTTTTTCCAATTTTAGCCATTCTTCCAAATTTTGCCATTGGAATTTCCACCCAAATGTATTAGTGCAATACTTTTATTCAATGTGACCATCAATATTGCAATGGTCAGTTGGTTCCTTGAATTGACGTGTAGTGGTGATTTTGTTCTTTTTTTTATGTTTCCACTTCTTATTTCCCTCCTTGGAAGTGTCTTGGTGTTATTTCTATTTGGAGGATGTATGAATGTGCGAGAGGGGTGTTATTTTAGTTTTATTCAGTGATTGATTTTTTGTATTGAGAGTGTTGACAATGTGTTATGATGATATTTTTGTTGTGGTTTTCATGTTGAACAACTGAAGGGTTCTACTTTGAAAATGCATGAAATGTGAACCACATAGATAAGTGGGGTGGGTGCTCCAACAAAACAAGGATTGAAAAAAAATTCTTCCTAAGTCCAATGCGTTTTGCACAAGGTTTGTTGATCATATGTGTGTATTTACATTCGTGAGATGGATATCATAGTTCTTTTCAAATATTTTCCATATTTCACTCTCTATGTAATGATTTCCTTGACAGATAATAAAATATATTGAGCAGCATAACAACAAGAAGGGTGGTTTTTTCCATAGAGGTGGTTTTCCACCAAAGATCCTGTGTTCCAATGTGATGTGATGATTTTGTTTCATTGTGAATTTTTATTTCTTATGATTATGGCTCTCATGTGTTGATTCTAGCTGAATTTTCATGTTCAGATCTAATGCTTATTTGTTAAGTAATGAATTAATTTACTGGAGAAAAATTTGATTATTATGAAATTGTTATCAATACTGATTCACCCCTTGCCCCCCTCCCCCATAGTAGTGATCCTGCTTCCAAAATCTAGGTCAATTTGATCAAAATACCATATATGCATGTTCTATAATAATATATTAACCCAAATCTAACAGGCCTAGATTGAGGATCCGTGCTACTGGATATTTTGATTGGACTTGAGGAGACCAACAAAGTCCATAGGTCATAGCTTGGAACCTTACCATAGCAATTTTACTATTAAAACAAAACTACCATTGGATTATGATGAACTAACCTGATGACTTTCCATACAAGAAGGAAGGACAATTAGCGCCAATAAGCCCGCAATTGGTAAATAGTAATAAATAATTTCATCTCCTTGACATTTATATATGTTATAATTGTATTGATTGATTATCGAGTTATTTTTGTGAGTAATATTTGAGTCTCAAAACCCTCCCATATCGTCAATGCATGCATCTACCATAACCATGTCAAATTTCAATGCATACAAGCACAAACTAAAAAAATTTCAATGTTGGCCCGTGTTTGGTAATTTAATTGGAGTAAAATTACTTACATAAATGATCAACCAGGGCTAGTATAGTGCTGAAATGTATGTGCACTGTATGTGATAGGATTATTTCTCACTCAAACAATTCTTAAGTTAATTTGAGATATTGAAATGCACATGTTTCTCTAACAATTATGTAAGTAAATGAAATTGATTCTATTTCTCTAGCTTAAAAGAAATGTCACACTCTTCTTGAAATGAATAACACACTTGTTTGTGCTTACTTAAAATTAAATCGAACGCACTCTTTTTATTTTAAATGAAATCACACACACACACACACTTTTCTTTGAATGAAATCACACTTGCTTGAATTGAAACCACACTTGCTTTAAAATGAAATCACATTGTAAATGAATCTACTCTTGACAGAAAGAAAGATTATCTCTGCAAATTAAAATCCTATCTATATAATTGAAATGTAAAGCTACGTTATTGATCTATGTAAGCCTCTGCTTTTTCAATGTCCACAAGAGATCTCGCTTCACTCAATAAAAAAAAATTATTAGACAAACTCACTATGAAAACAACCTATAAATCACATTTAAAATCAAAATTTGAGCTTAATAGAATCCTATAGAAAACACAGAATGAAATAATAAATCAAAATTAAAAGGAAACATTACTATATCGAGGGAACCTCCCTATAAGAATCATGTATCAATATGATGCCTTCACAAGATGATCAAAAATTAATTGTAATCGCAAAATAGAGAAATAAGAACGAAAGCAGAGTTTTTATTTAAAACAAAGTATTTACAATAT
Organism: Pinus albicaulis; assembly: GCA_034641835.2. Classification (NCBI taxonomy): domain Eukaryota; kingdom Viridiplantae; phylum Streptophyta; class Pinopsida; order Pinales; family Pinaceae; genus Pinus; species Pinus albicaulis. Next base: position 937,775,709 of record CM076579.1, on the reverse strand, counting down.
AAAATCCAAGTTTGTGTCTGCTATGCCAAGAGGAATATTTATAAAACTCCTACGCATTAAATGTTTCAGAGTATTACACCTTATGCTAATCTACACTAGCTAAAATTAATTTTGAAAGATAAGATAACATGATCCTCTCATGATTTTCTATCAACACAGTAAATCATGAGGATAAAAATTTTCATCTCGCTCTCCTGGCTCGCCTCCTACGGTAGTTGCATTTTCCTTTGAACAAGTTGCTATGGTGTCTTCTTTATTGATCCAAGTTATGAAGGGAGGAAAAAAATCTTGTACTATCTAATTTCCAACTTCCGTATGCCTCGTTCTTCAGCTAGAACTTTAGAACCTATCAAACCTTGAACTCAGCTAGAGAATCATACGTTAGCTGCAGAATCACTATAATTCGATAGATAATGTAAATATTAAGCTAAAATATAAATAACATTGTCATTTACAAAATATAAAATGATTAAGTACCTGATATTCCATAAGCCTTGTGAACTGATGCCCAAATTAAAGTTATAAAGGTCAAAAAGATGAGAATGGAGTGTAAAAGGGTTGTCAAAAAGAAGCAATTTTGGGTTCAACATTCCCCCATAGAGAACACATTGCATATCCTCATAAAAAAATTCAAATTTTGTGAGTATTTCTTGTCACTGAGCCTCTTCATATTCATGAGAATGAACATCCAAGTTAGTCTTTCTTTATTTCTTGGTGGTGGTTTCCATCCTCTGTTTCTTCATCAAGATTCTATGTTGCAAGCTTACCACCTTTATTTTAAGAGATTTGTTTTTGGCCTTCAATTTATTGTTCTTCTCATACCATACTCCAAGGTGAAACATGATGTTGTCATTTTTATTTTTCTGGATTTGATTTTGCACTTTCAGTGTTTCATGTTCTTGCTTTAAATGTTTATTTAGTATCTCCAACTCATATATTTCTTATTTAAGAGTGTTTACAATTTAGTATCTTTCTGGAGGATCAAAATGAGTAATTTCCTCTTGTTTTGAGGATGATTCCATTTTTTTTCATGTAGTTCTTTCCTCCGAAGACTCTATGTAGTAATATATATCTTGATGAATAAGATCTATTTCAGGAGTTCTTTTATTTGGGTTGGAAACTGGTGATAGAACTCTAGGTGATGGAACTATTGGTTCCTATTCATCCTCTAAGTTGATGAATCTGGAAGTTTGCTGAAACTTTCCATGCACTATTTTTTTTAGCCTTGCACTTCTTCTTATAATGGATGATGGCTTAGATGGTCATTTAGTAGGAAGGGGATGCTTTTTATCCCTTTCCTACTCTGTTTTCTTCTTAGATGAACTTTCACCTTTGTTGTTGGCTATGTTTATTCTAAAATTTCTCTTTTTAAGGTTCTCCAACATATTTGAAAGAGGAGTCTCATCCTTTGAATGTTTCACTTGTTGTGGAGGTGAGTTATCTTTAGGGTCTATAGGAAGCTTCCTTCTACTCTTCTTTGTCTTACAACTAGGCTCTTTTTCTTCTGGTTCCACAAAATTATTTTTAATTAAGAAATATTCAAAATTGTCTCCTATGTTTTTTAGATGGGCTTCAATCAACATTTTCACTAATCCATGGTGGTATAAGGCATTACCTATGGACTGTATTTTTCTTTGTATATTTCCAGAAAATTTTCTAAATATATGTAGTAAGAAGTATGGTAGGTTAATTGTATTTCCTTCAAGAAAATTCATCATCAATCGTGCATGGTAGAAGAACATGTTACCAAACCTACCTTTAGAAGTTACAAATATTTTAATAATCAATAGAAAATTCCTCCATTTTATCTTGAAATTTGTGACTTGTATCCCCTTTTTAAACATAGAAGTATCCATACATGGATTCTTGAGGAATATTTTCCACTATTTCTCTTCAAATTTCCTATTCGTGAACCAAATTTCACCGATTATAGCTAGTCTGGTAGCCTCTGCTACGAAACATTATGTCAAAACTAGCTTCACATCCCCAATTTCTACTTCAATGAAATGGTATTCCCGGTCGAAAGACTTTGTTACCTCTTTTTCATACCCATTGAATTTATCTACAAATTCCGTCCACTGTGTCTGCTGCAACAATTGTCTGACCTATAGGTAACCTTCAAGGAACTTAACCCCATTCGTCTCTAACCTTACAATGACCCCCATGTTAGAGAATACTAGCCTATAATTTCTCTTTCGAAAAGGTTATGAAATTAAAGGATTTGGGTATGAGTGAATTAGAGAACATTTTTTAGGTGAAGGCAGTCTTGGCAATGAAACAGGGATAAATGAAAATGGAATGGGTTGCGCATGAAGTGGAATGATAAATGGAGAGGAGAGGGTGAATTCAAATTATAACAAGGTTCATGACTGACTTTATTGACAAGACAAATACATTTTTCGTTGATACCAAAGTCATGTGGGAGTAATGAGGGTAATAATTACTCGAACTAGTGGTAGAAACGATTACTTATCATTTATTTCATAACTAAAATGTTTTACCTTTCTTATTAAACTTAATACTTACATACCTTATATTCTTATCTTACTGATTTCTGACTTGTCTTTTGTAGGTTGTCCTTAGGTTGCTCTAGTTGTAATATTCATTGATATTTCTCTTTTTCCATGATCTTCATTTATTTTAATCACAATCTTCCAATTCTGCTGTAGAATTTTACTAGAGATGCATATTATTAACAATTTTGTAGCTTCTTTATTTTCAAAAAGAGAAAAGAGGGTTCAAAATAAAATGGGACTATAATAGGGGATTAGAAAAAAATATATATTCTGCCAATAATTATTGGTTTTCAACATATATTTTCTGTATAAACATGCTAACAATGTTGCTTTTCATGTTTATACCCAAAAAAAAATAAAAAAATCATTATTGTTTTTTTTTTTTTTTTCCTTTAAAAAATAAAGTAGAAGGCTAAACTCGAGAGGAAGAAGAATCTTCCTTGACCAACTTCAAATTTAGATTATATTGCATACTTTTGATGAATTCTTCTTTTAACAATGGTTTGTGATGTATTCATAGTCTATGACCATTTACAAGGAAGGTTATTTTTTCTTCATCAATATTTATAATTATGATTTCTCCATTATCAAAGACCGTTTCAATTTCATAAGGCCCAACTCAATGAGTTTCAAATTTTCCTTGAAAATATTTAAATTTTTAATATAAAAGAAATGCCCAATCACTAGGTTGGAATCTTCTTTCTTTGATGAACTTGTCATGCCACCTGGATCTTTGTTATTGAACTATATTGGTCCTATGAATAACATCTTGTCTTATCTCATGAAGTTCATTCAATTGTTCTATTCTTTGTATTTGTGCTTCTGATAGATCAAGACCCAATTTGTTTGTTGTGTTAAAGGTCTTTATCTAGAACTCATTAGGAAATATGACTTTCTTCCCATAAACAAGTTCATAAGGAGTGTGTCATGTTGTATTTATCCATGTGGTACGATATGCCCATAAAGCTTTTGGAAGCTTTTCTGCGAAATCTCTTCTATGCAGATGCACAATATTGGTGAGAATTGCTTCAACTAATTTTTTGGTAGATTCAAATTGTCCATTTTCTTTTGGATGATATGGAGTATAATTTTCAGGCTTAACTTTGTATTCCTCCATTATATTTTGAACAGACTTGGATGTAAATTGAGTACCTTGATCTGTCACAACTTCCATTGGGACACCAAAATGAGTGAAAATATCCTAAAAAACAAATGAAACTACAACGTTTTTAGTAGCAAAAAGGAAGTTTTTTAGCTTCTACCCATTTTGTGACATAATCTTTATAGACAATAATGTACCTTTTTGTCTTAATGGTGGATTGATTTGACCAACAAAATCCAGATCCCAATTTTCAAAAGGTTCAATAAGTACCTGAGGTTGTAAATGAATTTCATCTTAAGGAACATGCTTTCCCATTCTTTGACAACTATCATATCTCTTAACATATTCTTTGGAATCCTTAAAAAGAGAAGGCTAATAGTATCCTAAGAGAAGGACTTTATATGTAGTTCTTTTATCGTCAAAATTTCCTCTGCATGGATCATCATGAAAAGTTTTCAATATCTCTGATACTTCATCTTCTCTAACACATATTCAAATGATTAAGTGAGTCCTCATCATGTAAAATTCTTCATTTTTGCATTGATAAGTTGCATTAGTTTGAATTACCTTTCTTTTCTCTTGAGGATATAAGTATCATGGTAATTTTCCTATAGCCAAATAATTAGCAATATCTCCAAACCAAGGAGATTTAATAGATACTGCACGAAGATAGTCGTCACAAAAATAATCTTCTATAGGAGTATCATTATTATCATTTTTTATTCTGGATAATAAATCTGAAACTGTGTTTTATTTTCCATCTCTATCCAAAATATTAATATTGAATTCTTGTAATAAAAATAACCATCTTATAATTCTTCCATTAGTACTTGATTTATTCATTAAATATCTAATTGCAGAATTATCTGTGTGAATCAAGGTTTCATAGTCAGTGATATAATGTTTGAATTTCTTTATGGCATGTACAATGGCTAAAAAATCCTTTTTTGTTAAAGTGTAATTTAACTCTACAAGATTCAAATGTTTTCTTGTATATTAAATGGAATAAGGAGTCAATTTTTTTTTTTCTAGTATAGCTCCTAAAGCAGTGTCTGAGGCATTAGCTGAGATGTGAAAAGGTAATTTCCAATTTGGTCCTCTTCATATGGGTGCTTGGTAAATATTTTCTTTCAATGTTAATTCAAAATATTTATGGTAGTTAGAATTCCAGATGAATTCACAATATTTTGTGAGCAATTTGAAAAGTTGAGAGGCAATGTTTGTAAATTTTTCTATAAATCTTCTATGGTAACCAGTAAAACAAAGAAAACTTCTAACATCCCTTTGAAAAGTAAGAATTGATAATTTAGAAATGAATTCTACCTTATATGCATCCACTTTAATTCCATCCTCTTAAATATGGTGGCCTAAAACAATTTCCTAAGTAAACATCATAAAACGCTTTTCATGGCTTAATGAAATATTTGCTTCTTTACACATAATGAGAAAATTTTCCAAATTATTAAGAGATTCTTCAAAAAAAATTCCCTAGATAGTAAAATCATCCATGTAAACTTCCACACAAGCATGAATTAGATCAGAAAAAATTCTTAGAACTTCCCTTTGGAATGTTGTTCGTGCATTACATAACTCAAAAGGAAGTACTCGGTAAGCATAAGTTCCCCATGGAAAGGTAAATGTTGTTTTATCTTGATCTTCTGGAGCTACTTGGATCTAGTTATATCCACTAAAACCATCTAAGAATGAAAAATACTTTTTCCCTACCAATGTGTCAAGAACCTGATCTGTAAAAGGAAGCGGAAAATGATCTTTTAAATTGGCTTTTTTCAATTCCATATAATCAATACATACTCTCCATTTTCCATTATTTTTCAGAATAATTACCAATGGTGAAATCCATTGACTATCTGATATTGGATAAATGAAATTCACTTTTAACAATTTTTGTAGTTCCTCCTTAACAATTTCCCTTAAGTTTGGATTCATCCTCCTCTAGGGTTGTCGGATTGGTATGGAATTTTCTTCAATATAGATGTGATGCATACAAGTGTTTGTGTCAATTCCTTTCATATCAATGTATTCACATGCATAAGTAGAGGAATGTTCAAGTAGCATCTTCACTAATTCCTTATTTTGAGATTCTTCCAGATTATTATTGATATTCAAAGATTTCCCTAGAAATTTTTTTGTTAAATAATTTCCAAATTTCTCCATAGAATGTAAAGCCATTTGTCGTGATGATAAATATTCAATATTACATTGTTCTTGAAGACTCAGATTTTTTTTCAGAATGTGAGGAAGATTCATTATTTTCCATTAAATTCAAATCTGATCTTCTTCATCTATTTTTGAAGTAACAAATATTTCTCGTATATCAAAGTTTTGATTATCATCATATATCTATTCTTCACTTTCTACTTCTATTGTTTTTTTTATGGAGGATATAATGTAAATTTATTTGTTGAACTTCCATCAGAGATAAACATATCACCAGATATAAAACTGATAAAAGCATCAGTTGTAGCTAAAAATGGTCTACCTAGAATCAGTGGATGTCCTCCTAGATTTTTCTTGGGTGTTAATATCATGAAGTAAACAGGATATTCCAAAGAATATAAGGATACAAACACATATTCTAAGACACCACCAGGTTTGATAATATATATGTCTGCTAATTGTCATAGTGTTGTTGTATATTGAATATTAGGGAGTTTCAATTGATCCATAGTTTGTTTACTCATGATATTTATAGTTTCCCCTAACTAAACCAATGTGTTCGAAATTTCAACACCATTAATGTGTTTTTTCACAATGGGACTACCTGGATCCAAATATTTCTGAATTTTTGTCTTTCCCATCATGATATCTACAACTTTTCCAACTAACTGGATTCTTTTAACTTATTTTCTTCTTCTTCTTCTTGGTTTCTTAATAATTAACTCCCTAATTGTATTTGGAAATATGGGTATTTCCTTAATAGATTGTAACAAAGGAATTTTTATACAAACATTCTTCATTTCATCTATCTTGTCATAATCTGGTAATACAATTTTTTTTTTCTATGCCTTTATCAATTTTCAATCTTTCAGGGAAAGGAGGATTTTGAACAAGAATTGAAGGTTGTTCGATAATGGTAGTTGAGTTTATTGGAGTATCATTAGATTGTACAGGGTTGGTTTGTTTCTTAGGATATTTATCTTGATGAAGAGATGTCTCTTTCTCAGAGAGGTCATCCTTCTCATATTCCTGGAAAACAACAGATGGTGAATTATTTTCCAATACTTTACCAGATCTAAGTTGAACATTGTTTAGATCTAATGGAGTTGTCATGTAAGTTTGGAAATATTGTCCTTCTAAGTTGTAGACAGGTTATGATTTTTTATTATTTGGATTTGGAAATGGTTGGTTAGGCGGTTGATTTGGATTTTTTGGAAATGGTAATTAAAGTTGTGGATTTGGATTTTGAGGTTGAGAGGGTTGAACAAGCTGAGGAAAATATTGTGGTGGAAAAAAAGAGAAAGGTAGTTGAAATTGAGTGTTAGTATGAATCTTTTGTCAAAAAAAGACCATTTTAGCTACGCATAAAAAATAGCCCTAACATCAATTATGGCTTCCAATATCTTCAAATCTGTAGTTAGTTGATCCAAATAAAGCTGCACAAATCCAGATCTATGCATAAAAAGACATTAAGCAGTAAAAATGAAATGTTGCTCCATGCATCCAATAGATAAGACAAGAACAATATATTTGAAAGAATTTTTATATTAAAGGGGCACCTGAGAGGAAAACAAGAAAGGTGTTTCCAATTCTCCTCAATGGGATGGGTTCTTGAAAGTCCTCAGCATTTCAGATCTAAAATTTCTCTCTCTTGTTGGTGTAACAAACCCAGACAAACATAGAACTCAAAGGGAGCTCACAAAGCAAATAATGGACAATGTGACAATGATGATGGCTCAAAGTCAGACCAAGAGTATAGATCCAGAGTGATCTATTATGAAAATTAAGGGTGATAAATGAATGAGAAAAACCTTCTATTTATAGAAAAATATTGGGTCATTCTAGATCTTGGTGCATGATTAAAATAATATTAACCAAATCTAGATCCACCTTTTATGGAATATTTTATTATATTTGTTGGAGGGAAAAGGCATTTGACTTGGGTCAAATCCCTTTATTTGTAAATAATAAATAAATAAATGGTTTATTTATTGTTTTAATGAGTGAATGATAATTAAATAAATAATGATTTATTTAATTATTTATAAATGATTTAGTCATATTTAACGGGGAATATTATTTAAATAAGATTTAAATAATTATTCCTAGAAAATAATTTGATAAATAGAGATTTTATCTAATTAATTTCCTTGTTTTGGGTTAAATATGACCGGAATAATAATTAAATTATTGTTTAATTAATTATTCCATGAGAAAATCAAACAAATATAGATTTGATTATTATTTCCTTTTGGGGTTTTCTATTTAGACCATAAAAAACTTAATAAAGGTGTTTTACTATGTTATTTCACATGGTGAAAGCAATTTTACTTAGGGTAAAATTGGTCTTACATGGTGTACTTGGGTTCATCTAATGATAATAGGTTAGATGACCAAAAAAATGGTGTAGCAGTTGCCCCCCGGCGTGCCGATGTTAGGAGAAAATCGTATGGCCAAAGTAAGTTGTAAGAACTCAATCACCAGACATCAAAAGGGAAGTCAGAGAGAGAAATGTAAGGTAGCGTAATGTGCTGAAGAACTATACCCTAAGGAGATGAGACTTACAGGTGCAACAAGTCTCTTTTTATGAGAGGGCACCTGTGCTAAAGGCGGCGGGGGAGGCATACCTATGCCCTCCGAGACAAAGTACAAAAGAATAGTGCGTCCAGTAAACAAGGAACTGAACTATAAATTACATGCTGGCATAAACATGAGCCAGATAAAAGATAAAATGAGGAATCCCACATACATGTTGTGCCTGGGATAACAATCAGGACTTATACAATAATTTCTGAGTACATGAGATAAAAATACAACCCAAATTCCCCCTATAAACGAGGAAGGGCTCGCAAAATCTGACTGATACATGAAAATCAAATAGGCGCTACAAGCGACTAAGGCCGACACCATCAAATATATGGAGCTGCATCGAAGGCTGCAATGAAGAGGTCATCCGGGCATGTGGGGGGCTACCTACAAGGCCACCCCCTCATGAGGGTTGAGACATCTCACACACACCCAGGAATCACCAATATCTTCTATGGCATCACTGGACCATCAAGTATATGGATCTCGATCATGCTGAAAGGAGCTGGAACTAAGAAACCATCAAGTCAAAGGGTAAGTAGAAATCCCTTTGCCTGATCCGAGGCACTGAACAAGTGTGGAAGCTGGAACCAAGGTACACCGCCCTCTAGACCTGTCTTCTGGAATGAATGAGATGATGTTGACAGAAGGAGGTCCACCATAGGTGAGGCAATAAGGGATCCTCAACTCAAGCATGAGATAAAATAGTAGAGCAACTGACAACTGAGACTAATGATGATGATGAAGTGGGGGATACTGAGTAGCGAATGGATGACTTCCCTTGTTAGAGCATAAATGGCATGGATGACTTGGCAGCGACTGACACAATATTATGAGGGATAGGGGACAGTGAGGCTGAAGGCCACAATGTGCGACACGAGAGAGGGACCAAGCAATGAAGGATAGAGGACTACATCGGGGATACAAAGGGACACGGGATAGACTCCATGAATATGATGATGACTCAACTCATATGCTCTAAACAAGGGTGACTCAATGGTGTTGCCACACCGTAGAAGTCCGAATGGGGGACCATAAAAACATGAGTACAAGGGGGTATCTCATGACGAAAATCGACACGAACAAGGACGGGGAAGGATGCAAAGTGGTGCCCCCAATACAAGTGTTGTAATTGAGGAAATTCGATTTGGAGGAGAGGTGAATAGACCCTTCATGGAAAAAATGTGTCCTGGTGAAGTATGAAGGTAATAAAAACTAACAGGTACCCAGAGCTCATGAACAGGCCAGGTCACACTTTTTGGGGTCTGTTCTGCGACCTGGGTAGTAGGTACTGGGCAGAAAAGTGCGACCTGTCCCAGGAAATGACCTGAAAAGTGCGACCTATCAGAGAAAGGGGTTTTCAGTGCTATTTTTGGCTGAGATCTGTGATTTGTGTGGTTAAGGGGCCTAGGTGCCCCCAAGCATGTTTTGGTCATGCCAAAATGTATTTAGGAAAACAGAAATATAAACACATTTGAATGACGTTGTGCACCATTTGTTTTCGTTATGGTTATGAAGTTTGAGAAAGGGAATGGAGGATTACCAATCTCTTTTGGTATTGCATATAGGAATCAAATGGACTTTAATTTTTTGGGTTCGCATACCTGGTGTCACTATCCCAAAGAGAGGATTTGGAGATAATGAACTGATGCTCTCTTAGAAAATCTATAGGTTGGTCAACAACAATGTCTAAGAGAAGGGGTTGCTGATGTAAGATGAAGAAAAGATAAGGGGTATCATCCCTAGAGTGATATGAAGTGATATGGGACTCTAGAGGTTCTTCTAAATGTGGAAGAATAATGGTACTAGAGTCGACACGACCAGATACACTAGGAGATTTGTGGAGAATTTCTTCTCTTAGTCTCTCAAATATGGGTGCCCCCTTACCCAAACAGTGGGTTTCAATGTAATGGCCCAATGGTGTATGTGGTTCGAACGCATGGGGTCGAGGTAAGGGGGAATAGATAAAGTCAGGGGAGGTGATTCCTTCCATAATGTCGTCATCGTGATAGAAGATGGGGTGACTGGTGGAAGAAAGACCCCCTGACGCAGCGAAGCTACCTGAATCATCATCATGAGAAGAGAGGGTCACATGCACATCATCACAAGGGGTGACAAAAGAGTAAGCAGATAAAGGATCTATCGATGTTGAGCCCAGGGTGATCGCTGAAGGGGGGTCGAGTGAAATAGCAGGGGAAGTCTCCAAGGGGACTTCTACCGAGGGTCTCATGGATGATGATAGGTAGAGGATGGTGGAAGCAGGCTCTTTCATCTTGAAATCAAGAGGGGGAATGTCAATGGGAGTAGGTAAATCCTCAATCTGACCTAAAGCATATTGTGCAAGTATGGGAGAGGCGGATTGATTTTGTTCAAACTCGTACTCCCGGACTACTTCTAAAGAAGCACGGTAATGCGTCATGTGGGGACAATGGTGGGAATAATGGCCATGGACACCACACAAAGCACAAGGTTTGTTGGTGCGAATAGTCTTTGGGTTCTTGGTTGCTGTTGAGGAAGAAACAGAGGTTTAAGGAACTGTAGACTTAGGAAACGCGACTTTAACCATGGGTTTAATACGGGGCAACTCAGGACAAGTATGGGTGGCATGACCGATGACATCACACAAGGCGCAAGGCTTTGCAGGTGGAGGAGGGGCAGGGTCAGTCGGGGTGGCCTGGTCTTTGGATGCCCCCTTGTGAGCTTTGCCTTTCTTTCCCGGAGCTATCACAACAGGAGAAGGGTCCTGTTAAGGTGCTGGTGGCACTGTAGCAACAGAAGAAGCTAAGGGAACCAGTTGAACCGATGTCAAAGCAAGGTAAGGTTTTGGGTGACCAAGCGGGGTAGCGGCTGGAGGATCAAGGTACTAGATGGGTATACCCAAGGTAAAATTAGGGAGGGAGAGGGTGGCCATGATGGGGACCGAATAAACTTCGGGAGGGGGAGCAAGGAAAGGTATCTGACCAGTGGGGTAATGGCTAGGAGGGACGGTTCCAAGAGAGTTGAAACGTGGGGGAACCAACCCAGGAGGGTAGAGAGGCTCATGGGTACTAGCGAGATGAGAAGATCCAGAAGGAAAATGTCCGGTCAGTTGAGGCAAAGGGCTAGGAGCGGGTTGCGACGGGTGAGGTTGAGGTTGCTGACTACCCAAAGCGGGCCACTTAAGGTCGGTCCGAGACGATTGCATCATGCAAAAATTCACTAAACTGGGATTAGAGACAGGAGGAGGAAGACCAAGGAAGGTTCCAAGCAAGGAGGAGTCTTTGTAGATGCCTGGGGAAACACTGGTCAAAGAATCAACAGTTTTCTTATTGGCTATAGAAGAGATGGTCGATTCAGGAGAGGTCTGAGATTTTGGCTCATGATATGTCAACTGGTCAATGGTGACTATCTTTCCATTGTGAGGGAAAAAAATCTTGTGGTGTACTGCATATGGGACAAAAAACATGGCATAGGTGTAGCTACACCCAAAAAGAATGTTATAGTCAAGAGGGGCATCGATGACTTCAATGTCCACATAAACAGTCTTGCCCGCAAGGGTGATAGGAAAATTACAGAAAAGGCCAATGGGTTGGGAGGTGTGGCCATCCCACGCATGAAGGGTGGTTGTGGAAGGGGCCAGCTCAAGAGATCCGAGTTGTTTCCAAACCGAAGTAGACATCACACATGTAGATTCACCCTCATCAATAATACATTGAGACACATTAGCGTTCTGGATTTTGACTGGGATTTGGAAAGCGACGGAAGCAGGAAGGGGAGGATGGTCTGACTGACGTGCGTCGAAAATAATCAATTGGTCATCAGTGGGATCTACAGTGCCCATGGCAGATAGTAGAGCCTTCCATTGAGAAGGACATGACTGGAGTAGTTCCAGTGTTGAAATGGTGGCGGGAGACTGCGCCAAATCATCTACTACGTTATACGAATGAGCATCTCGACCGGAAGAAACATTTTGGTGTAATGGGCCCTTAGGAAACTTGATAGGGACCTCAAATTTGGGTTGAGGGATTTGCAAAGGAACATTGGGTGTCGAAAGAGGCTCTGTAGGACCTGAAGAAGGTGACTCGGGGGCAGATGGAGTGAGAGGCATTGGGTATTGATGAGACCAAGTTGAAGGTTAAGGTCGGCGGTGAGAGGTTGGTGAGAAGTCATCATGAGAATATGGTAATCGGAGTAACCAGAAGGGGAAGGTTGAGTGGTTACCAGGGCATGAGGTGGTTGAGTAGCCATGAATCCTTGCTGAGGGAAAGGATCGGTAAACACGGCTGGTTGAGAAGTAGCCACATTGGGGGGAACATTAGGGAAGGTATGTTGTCCCCGCAGTGTAGCCTGAGACTCCCACATCTGCCGCATCTGTGGTAATAGGGGACAATTGTGAGTGTAATGACCATAAACACCGCAACACGAACAAGGATTATTGGTGCGAAGAGGCTTGTCCGGCTTGGGTAGAGAGCCCTGTGGCTGGTTAGCAGTGTTGGAATCAATACTTGGAGGATTGGATCCACGACTACCAGGGGCAGATTGATTTTGATTGCCTTTCCGCTTTCTTTGAGAAGAAGGAGGATTAGTCACACCCTTCTGTGCAAATATTTTCCCTAGAGGGGGTAGTAGTTGCTGGTGCGGGGGTTGAGAAGGAAAGGGAGTTGGAGGTCCAAATGTTGGAGGAGCTGGGACACCAGGTTGTGGGTAAGGATAAGGGTTGGGATGGGAAACATTGAGGTAAGTAGGAGGGTGGGCAAAAGGAGGAGGCATGCCGTATCCTGGATACATGCTACCTGGAGGGGGGAAAGTGCTGGAGGTGTTGGCCCCTCCCGAAGGGAAACCATAGCCCATAGGAGGTTGAGCGTAGGTATGTGAAAGAGCTCCAATGATACCGTCAACAGAGTGAGATTCTCCCAGGGAATTAGCGCCACTGGGTTTGGGGAGGTCAGGAAGGACGGTATAAACATAACCAGATTGAGCATAGATGAGGTCATATTTCAAGGCTATTTGAAGGGCGGCTTCTTCGGTTTGAGGGAACTGGGATGCGACATCTTTTTCGATGGAAAGTAAGAGAGAGCGAAGGAACCAGTTCATATAGACCTGATCTTCAAAGGTGGGAGCTCGACATAAGCTCCTTCTTCTACGCCATTCCTGGACATGAGAGGAAAGGCGAATCAAAGAAGATTGATGGAAAGAAGTCAAGAGTTCTATACCAGTGTCGTATTGGAGAGGGAGCTGGAAATAAGATAAGAAGGCTTGGGCAATGGTCACAAAGGTGGTATGGGAAGAGGCATTCTGATTAACATACTATTTGGAAGCTTCACCAGTAATCATGCATTGGAACAATCTAAGATGGATGGAATCATCAGTAATGGAATTGGATGAACACCACATGTGGAAAGATCGGATATGGTTGGAGTGATATTCACTAGCAAGGCCTTCGAACTTGGGAATGTCGGAGGGGAGCTTGGTTGGCATAGCAAGCCAACTAACATCATGGCAGATAGGATCATTGATCAACTGATTGAAATCGAGGAGACTGAGACTGGCCATATAAGGGAGCAAAGGGACAGTTGAGGTAGTTCCCGTAGTGGTTCCACTAGAAATGGACCCAACAGAAGGATTGGGGTTGCCTCTAGCGTTAGGTCTTGAACTAGACATGGTGAAGGTAACAGGAGGAGAACCAGAAGGAGGGGGAGAACCCGAAGAATTAGAAGAAGAGACGAAGTGCAGACTCGGGGGAGGACTAACTCGACGATGACGGGAAGGAGTAAGTCGACCAACTTGAAACTGAGGGTGAATGCCAAGAAGTCCCTGGGATAAACGCCTTGGAGGCGCAATGATGACGGGAAGAAGAAAAACTGACAAAGGCAGGGAGGTGCAAAATCAAGTGAGGTCAATGTTGAAACAAGGGCAGAGAGGCGCAGTGTCAATTGATTTTAAAGTCTTTGCCAGGCGGTGTTAACCAGGCTTCTTCAATTAGGTTCAGTGTGTGGCATGCGTTAATTTTAATTTTTAAACCTAGACGTTTTGAGAGTAAAAGAAAAAGTGTGCTGCGTAACTGAAAATAAATCTTCAGAGAACAGTAAATAAGACTGAAATAACAGAAAATTAACAGCTAACAATGCATTGATCTAACCCAAGAAGGAGGGTCTCTCAAAACTATTCTAAAAGAGGGAAAAAATCTAATCAAAACACACTAAAAGAGGCCAATAGATCTAAGGTCAGGAGGGACATGGATCTAAAGGAGAAATCTTCTGAAAAGAGGTGCAGAAAACAACAAAGAGGCAGAGGCAAGGTTGCTACAACGAAGGGGAAAATTAGCTAAAGGTAGAAGGGACAAGGAGGTGACCCTAGAGGTAAAACCAAACAAAACTATATGAGGTGATTTGAAAGGGAGAAGAGCTGATCTAGAGCGATCTGAAAATGAGGTATCAGATCTAAAAAGAAGAAGGCTGAAACTCTGAAAATTCAGACGTCTGAAACAGCTAGAACTCTTCCAAAAAAAGTGGAGGGGACTAAAGCCCTAAGGGGTGAGATTCCCACTTATTTGAGTAAAACAAATCAGAAACATGTCTAAATGGGCGGAGACAAAGGTTGGAAAACCCTGACAGATGCTTCAGACAAACCTGGAAAAATTGCTAGAAAAGCGCAGAAAAAAGTGCAAGTCGTAGGTTCTGACCTGCTTTCAGTCCAGGTCATAGCTTTTAGGTAGAAAAGTGCGTCCTCCAGTCTAGGTCGCAGGTTTTGGGCCGATAAGTGCAACCTGCAGATCCGGGTCTCTCGGCAGCAGATTTCAGAAAAAGTTGTCATCTCAGCTGCGACTGATGTCTGTCACCTATGCAATAGGGCCAGAAACACACAAAAGTTAAAAATTTTAATGTTTGAGGGTTTTAGAGGTGAAAAG
Organism: Pinus albicaulis; assembly: GCA_034641835.2. Classification (NCBI taxonomy): domain Eukaryota; kingdom Viridiplantae; phylum Streptophyta; class Pinopsida; order Pinales; family Pinaceae; genus Pinus; species Pinus albicaulis. The sequence goes on along the minus strand of CM076579.1, from coordinate 937,760,441 downwards.
CACCATAAAAATAGGAAAAAAAAAACTGAAGTGAAACCTTAGGGTCTAAAATAGCTGGATATGCAGGAATATACAAAATGACAGTGGTCGCAAAATAAAACCCGTGTGGAGTCACCAATTGTTAGTATGAATATTTTGTCGGAAAAAGACCACTTTAGCTACGCATAACAAATATCCCTAACATCAATTATGGCTGCCAATATCTTCAAATTTGTAGTTATTTGATCCAAATAACGCTGCACAAATCCAGATCTATGCATAAAAAGACATTAAGAAGTAAAAATGAAATGTTGCTCCATGCATCCAATAGATAAGACACGAATAATATATTTGAAAGAATTTTTATATTAAAGGGGCACCTCAGAGGAAAACAAGAAAGGTGTTTCCAATTCTCCTCAATGGGATGGGTTCTTGAAAGTCCTCAGCATTTCAGATCTAAAATTTCTCTCTCTTGTTGGTGTAGCAAACCCAGACAAACATAGAACTCGAAGGGAGCTCACAAAGCAAATAATGGAGAATGTGACAATGATGATGGCTCAAAGTCAAACCAAGAGCATAGATCCAAAGTGATCTAATATGCAAATGAATGAGAAAACCCTTCTATTTATAACAAAATATTGGGTCATTCTAGATCTTGGTGCATGATTAAAATAATATTAACCAAATCTAGATCCACCTTTTATGGAATATTTTATTATATTTGTTGGAGGGAAAAGGCATTTGACTTGGGTCAAATCTCTTTATTTGTAAATAATAAATAAACAAATGATTTATTTATTATTTTTAAGGAAGAGGTTAAATGATAATTAAATAAATAATGATTTATTTAATTATTTATAAATGATTTAGTCATATTTAACAAGGAATATTATTTAAATAAGATTTAAATAATTATTCTTAGAAAATAATAAGATAAATAAGGATTTATCTAATTAATTTCCTTGTTTTGGGTTAAATATGACCCGGAATAATAATTAAATTATTGTTTAATTAATTATTCCATGAGGAAAATCAAACAAATATAGATTTGTTTAATATTTCCTTTTGGGGTTTCCTGTTTAGACCATAAACAACTTAATAAATGTGTTTTATTAAGTTATTTCACATAGTGAAAGCAATTTTACTTAGGGTAAAATTGGTCTTTCATGGTGTACTTGGGTCCATCTAATGATAATAAGTTAGATGACCAAAAAATGGTGTAACATTGAGGATACTGGGGATACTTACCATATGGATTTTCCATCCTTGTGCCCATATTTGAGTTCGAGGCTTCCAAGGCATGGGTGCAATATAATTACCTTATGGTGGTTGTGCATATGTTTGAGTATTGGAACCCTCATTCATATTTGTTTGCTGATTTTTCCATGGTATCTTAGTAGTAAAACAAAGAGGATCTAATTGATTTGGTATTACTTCCTATTTATAAACAACTTAAAGACCCGTAATTGAAGGAAATTCCTTTGTATCATTATTTTATGCACATATAACACAGGTTTCTACACTTTTTAGGTCAAGAGTGAATTCTCTCAAGGCATGTGTCTTTCTACATTATGGACAAAAGATAGATAATGTGGTATTTTTCGGCTTTTTGCTTGTTTTTTATTTTAAGGGTATATATTTGTTCACTAAGACTCCCCAAAACATATGTTTTGAAATTTTCAAGTAAGTTTTCTATTTCTGCTCTACTTACTATTCCAGCTACAGATTTATTAATCCTAGACATAACAAGATCTCTTGGATTTTTTCAGTTTTGGCCTTTCCTCTTGAAATAATGTACAAAGTTTAAAATTGTCTCTAAATGATAATTGTGAAACATCTCCTTTACCCATTAAATTGAGAAGATCTACCGCTCATCTCTAATGGATTTTAGCAAAAGATCTTTCAAATTTTCATCATCTAGATTATGCATTTTAGCCCTTTTAAGATTGTATGAAAATATTTCAACCAAATCCTCAAGATTTTCATCCTGTTTATGCATCATTTTAAAGAATTCATATTTAAGTTTATGAAGCATACAATAATATTTGTATTTTTTTAAGAACACATATTTCATTTCCTCCCATGTTCTTATGGTATATGTTCCTATTCCCATAAACCATTTTAATGTTGCATATTTAAGTGTGGCTAGAAACAATTTCAACTTTTGAGTATCAAGAAAGTAATCATAGGATCTACACAAAACTTCAAACTCAAAGGGAAATTTTTTAGGATCCTCATTCCTTAATCCATGGAAATTAGGGAGGATAGAGGGTGAGATATTTTTCATTGTGGCTATGGTAACTTCATCAAATATGGGGAATCCAAAAGGTTATGGATCTCCTCTACCACCTCCTCCACCTATTCCACCTCTTCCACCTCCAATACTAAGTGGTTCACCATTCACATTATGTACTTCTACTTCCCCTTCTATTTCCATTGTAGATTATTCAAAGCTAATATAAGGTTCCAAAATTGCATTTTCTAGTTCTCCCTATGGTTCTTCCATCAATGGAATGTTAAAATGGGTTTCTTCTTCTTCTTCACTAGGGATTTATATTTCTTGTCCTAGAAGTTGTTCTACATTTGAATATATGAATATTACTCCCTTTTTGGGGATGTAGGATCTTCTTCTTCTACTACAACTTTAGTAGAGGAAGTTGGTGAATCTCTAGGTTCGATTTTAGATCAAAGTACCTCAGAAACTATATGTCTTCTTACAATTGATGGAATACGAGTTGAGGTGGATGGTGTGGCATTGCAAGGTCTTGGTGGGGTGAGTGGTGATGTTTTAATTGAAATCTTACCTCTTAAAAATCTACCTATATAACTCTTTCCCCATGCATATCATTTTAATTTTTATTTATTTTTTATCAAAACAAAAAGAAAGACTCCTTTATACACATCCCCCGAAACATCGCCATAGTGTTTGGTAATTTAATTAGAGTTAAATTAATTACATAAAATATCAACCAGGGCTAGCATACTGATGAAATGTACGTGCATTTTATATGTTAGGAGTATTTTTCACTCAAAAAATTCTTAAGTTAATTTTAGATATCAAAATGCACATGTTTCTCTAACAGTTATGTAAGTAAATGAAATTGATTCTAATGCTCTATATTAAAAGAAAGATCCAAACTCTTCTTGAAATGAATAACACACTTTTTAATGCTTACTCAAAATTAAATCAAACACACTCTTTTTCTTTTAAATGAAATCATAAACACACTTTGCTTTGAATGAAATCACACCACTTTTTCTTTAAAATTAAATCACATTGTAAATGAATCTACTCTTGACAGAAAGAAATATTATCTCTACAAATTAAAATCATATATATATATATCAAATGTAAAGCTATGTTATTGATATATTTAAACCTATGCTCTATCCATGTGCATAAGAGATCTCGCTTCACTCAACAAAAAAAAATGATTAGACAAACTTGCTATGAAAACAACTTTAACCTCACATTTAAAATCAAAATTTAAGCTAACAGAATCCTATACACTATAAGAAAAAATGACATTGGTGAGGGGTGGAAAATGTCACCATAATGTCATTGGTGAGGGTCAAAAGAGCCTTCATCACCAGAAACTGAACGTCACCAAAGGTGGCATCGCCAAAAGTAAAGGTGTTGTGGTGACATTCAAGGTCCGTCACAAATAATGGTTTATAATGACGGATAGTGACCATCACCATTTCATATGAGAAATGGTGACGAACAAATGAAATGGCGACGGACAATAGCCTTCGTCACCAAAAACCTGAACGTCACCAAAGGTGGCATCACTGAAATTATGTGTTATGGTGACATTCAAGGTTTGTCACGAATATTGATTATAATGATGGATAGTGACCGTCACCATTTCATATGAACAACAACGTTTTTTGGTGATGGACCTTTCATGGCCATTACTATTGGTGCTATATATGGCGATGTTCGTTGACTGTCACCATTTCATATTTGGTGAGAATAAAAAATTGTCATGATAAGCTCATTGGTGACATCAAGGTCCGTCATGAATAATAACTATAATGAAAAATATTTACCCTCACCATTTCATATCAAAAACAACAATTTATGGTGACAGACCTTTCATGGTCGTCACTATTGATGCGTATATATGGTGGTGTTCGTTGAATGTCACTATTTCATATTTTGGTGATGGTCAAAAAATGTCACCATAATTTCATTGGTGATGGTCAAAAGAGAATCCATCACAAAAAACTGATCGCTGCCATTCCCTATGAATATTAGGGAACGATGGAATCGAACCACCAACCTCCTGCTTGTAAATCAGGTGCTCTTACATTGAGCTAGCACCCTTTAAAGACGTTGACTTTTAAAAATTATATCTTGAAACCTTTATAGATTTTAAATTCTACATAAAATAAACTCTCTACAATCTTTTACTAAACAAGAAAATCATTTTTGTTTCCGTTTCCATGCCTGAAAACCATGGAGATCCCTGTCGATAGTAGAATAAGATATGTGCCTGTTGCTCAAGAACACATTCCTTATTAACCGTTCTTACCTGTCAGAAACCAAAGAGACAACACAACATCAGCATACACAAAATTCCCTACCAATATATAATTATAACTTAGCTAAGAAGTCTGAAAGATGTTCTTAATTAATAAAATTTGTATTTGGAAATCCTATTTCTTGAGATTTAAAAAATACTACGTTGTATAACATTCTATCTATTTATCCAGGAAATTATATCATAGCACATGTCACACAGTAGCAATTGTGGTAAATAAAGTAAAATGAAAAATTTTCTCAAGAAAAAAGATTTAGAAAAGAGAATTGAAAACTATATGTTTGTCATCACAACTTTAATTAGTTCAACAAAAAACTAGTTGGAGTTTGAAAAATTAATATCATTCATAGGAAAAGAACATGACAATCGCCAGACTCTCTATTCATACAAATATTAAGGCTAGTCACTATTTCCATTGCATATAACTAAAATTTGGGTAGTGGTCTAACATTTAGAGCTGATTAGCGAGGAAGACTCGGCGATACCATCATTTTTTTTCCATTGTATGCCGTGTCCCTAGATCAAGATCATATTTCTGGCTCACCCTTTAAAACACAATTCTACCTCTCCATTTGATTTTGTTTTGTCAATAGAATTCACAAGACCTTCCCATCCTCTATTTTAAATCAATCAATAACCATCCATCAATGATATAAAGAATAACAGATACACAACAAATGCCAAATATGCACTTGATGTATACCTATGTTCCAGGACTCATCTGACCTTACTGGTGCAAAGAGCTTACCCTGAAAAAATAACATCCACGTGGGATTTACAAAACGTTTTTAAATCAAGCTCCCAGTAAACCAATCAAGAGATGAACATCCTTTTAATCAATATAATCTCTGACTTAAAATAAAAGTGGCCTAGAATTGAATGTTATATCAACCATGTCAATTAAATTACATTGGGTGAGAAATAATGGCCATGCATATTGGTTTAGTGAAATAATTGATCTAATAAATATCAAAATAAAACATATGAGTTACAGCTAAGAAAGCAAATAAATGACTTACATCTAAGACATGAGGTTTAGCTGTAAACCCTGTCGTTAGATAACTCTTCTTTATGAAAAGACCATTAAATGTTTCCTAGTACCAGGTGTAAGTGGTATTGTAACATTAACCACTAATAGAGTTTGTGTCCATGAATACTTCTCAAGATCCGCTCCATTACCAACATTTGGGGCTCAATAAGATACATGGAAAAACCATCAGCAGGAAAATGAAATACACATCATTGTAAAATAAGGGGAGAAAAATAAAATACAAAAATTGAAACAGACAGTAGGATAACTCATTCCTGCAACATGATTATCTTGTCATGAACAATAAAAAAAGAAATAAGGAGAAACATAATTTTTTCCACATTTTAACAATCATTTCCTTTTGCATATTCTATGAGAAATTGACGAAAAAATTCAGCTAAAGCTTGTCAACTTCAGGATTGTAGTAAAACATAAAGGAATAATGGAAAAAGAGATTATATAATCGTAAACATAAGTATAGATTCTATACAGATAATTATTTATTCAAGACATTGTATTTTGTGAAAATATGGAATTTTAGCATTATAGATAGCATTTAATTATTGTTTGTAAGGGATAACAAGTAGGAGATCGGCACATTCCAATGAAGAAACATCACATACCATGGTGTCATATAAAGGACCAATCGAAAAGTTCACAATACATTGTTGTGAGACTATAAAGTGACGGCCCTCTTTTTGCACTAATCCTAATTGGTAGGGGGATGGGTGAGTGATCGTGGGTAGGTTGAGGCACTGCACAAAGTCCTTGGTGATCTTTGAAATAACAAAATTTATGGTACCATTTCCTTACCACCATATGTCAAGTATTTACGAAGTCCATTCAAGAATTTCTTCAAAGTTCAAAGTTCAAACAATTAGATAACCCAAAGATGTAGCCTAAAAAAGGTCAGATTTGAAAATTAGATAACCAAAGATGTAGAGTATATATCTCACATTTATGTATCCTTATTTCCATAAATTGAAATGACACTTTTTAGCATACTATTGTGAATTCAGCCCAAAATGCTAGAAGAAAAATATTGATGGTTATTTTGCTGATATATAAGTTTTATACATCCATTTATTTAAACAGTTAGCTTGCAATCTCAGACATATCTAAGGATGCACACAATATGTTGCATCCTTAGTGCTGGTACGTGAACAATTTCATAACAATTCTTCTATCTATATAACAAGAATTTCAAGTTTTCCCCTGTTGTATGAGATGGACATTTGTCCTTCAAACATAATTATGAGACATAGAACCACTTTCACCCTTAAGAAAAAATGTGGTTTTAAATGCATGGTGAACTCTCCTAGCTCAAATTTTCTCTTATTATGGTATTGGATTCTTATACTAGTGCCAAGTTTAAGGTTGCCAAAGACTTTATATTTTAACTATGATATGGTGCACGCTAGGCTTCAGGACAACATATTCTTTAGGAATTTCATGTTGGGAAACCTCCAAATCTATGCCCAGGAAAACTCAAGTTAAATGGAAATATTTTTGTTTAATGATTTTGATTCATCTGGATGCACATTAATATATATGTTTTTTCCTAAATTTGAACCATATATGTATTTTTGGACAACCAGTTTTTTGACCCAGTTTTTATCTAGCTCTGATTCAATTCACATTTTCGAGGTTAATTATTTGATGACTAGTCCAATTCATGTAATTAAATAAGGCATAAAATATAAAGTGGTATCTGTGTGTTCATGTAATTGTTGCATGCATAAGTAAGATGGGAGTTACAAAAATATTCAGCTATGCCCAATTGGAAAATTGGAGTCTCGTAGATGTAAGAAAATGTGCAACATAATATCCTAAATTTATAAATAAGAATATTGTGATGTGTGATTAGGGAAAAAAGTCAATTCGATCATGGGTAAATGAAACTCCAAGTTGAATGTAATATCAAAAAGCATTGTGCCAACAAATTTAGGTTGAATTTAATATCAAAAAGCATTGTGCCAACAAATTTAGTATGTATGTCATATTGTTGCTCCTCTTCTTCATGTGGAAGGCATAAGAATTTTACAAAAATAATGAAAATCTAAACTAGGGACATGTTGGAACCCAAAAATTTTCCTTGCCTATATATAGTAAGAGAGGAATCACAATTCATGAGGATACTAATTGTGTGCTTATGAAATCATGATAGTGCTTGGAATGACAAGAAAGCCACTAATAGTGACTCATGATAATTGTAAATAGTCATAAAAATATAAATGGAAGTTTGTATCGAAGGATTTTAACAATCATTATTTGTTGCTAATTGAGAAAGTTTGAGTCCAATAAAGAGATCAATTATCAAAAATCCTTAGTGATTGAGTATGATTATACACATGTTGCTTGGTTTATCTAAGGAACTTGATAGGATAAATTAATATCCTCAGCAACCAAGTTCAATTGCCGCTTGTGACGTGATTGTTATTCGTGAGACCATTGTTGATCGGTACAAAAAATGTATATATTCTTGGAATATGATCTAACTATGAATATGAAAACGTTCAACTATCTTATTGAGGACATTTTATTTATGAAAATATGGAAGTCAAATCTTTGAAATAACATAATTTATGGTAGTGACAAGGTATGCAAGGCAGTGGTAAGCTGGAATTCAAATTTGAAATAACACAATTCCAAAATACCTTAGGGTTTACAGTGGATCCACCAAATATACTCTGACATGGAGATTTTTCTCATGGTGATTTTAGATTGTTGGAGTATCTTTGGTGGAGCTAGTGTTTCCCTCAGTTTTCCCTATCTAGGTTTTCAAAATCATGGAGAATTATATGATAGGTTGTGATTGTATTCATGGGTTTCATTTCTTCTTTACATATATATGAAGTTTTCGGGTGAATGCTCCAAGCAATCCTAGAATCGTAAGGAAAAAACACATAAAGTACAAAGAATATTGAACAAGAGAGAGAGCGAGAGAGATAAAGAGAGAGAGTGAGTGAGTGAGTGAGAGAGAGAGAGAGAGAGAGAGAGAGAGAGAGAGAGAGAGAGAGAGAGTAGCACTGCTCTTACATCCCTAACCCAAGTATGAAAAGGAATTTGCACAAGTGCATAATGTACTATAATAACAACTCTCTCCTTCCTCTATTTATGTGAGAGGTAAAGGGGCTTTACAATAACAAGTGGACCTAGTCCACTACAATAAAACTGGTAAGACACAAGTAGGTCCACCCATGTGAAGCACTGTACTCTAAGTGACATGTGTTAGGATCAAATGTGAGAGTGATTAACAAGTAAGGCCTCCATGGCATGAGCACTACTTCCCAAGGTCCAACAATCCTACAAAGGTCCTAAGCTCCAATGCATCTCCAAGGTCATGTGTCTCCTTAAGGACAATGCATATCCAAGGTAATTTGTCACCTTAAGGACTCCCACACCTAAATATACACTCCCTCAACCCAAGAGTTCACATATCAAGGGAGTTTATGTGCTCATGGTGATTTTGGGAGTTTTTTCTCATTGTGAAATACTCAACTCTACTCCAAGCACACAAAATCCCTTCATGCATCAAGAACATGAAGTCACCAAGCTCCATATTTATCCAACACTTTTAGGAATAATGTCTTTCATATAGCCAAACAAGGTCTAGCAGCAAATAGTAAACCACCTCCAATATCCAAGTCCATCATGGAAGAGCATGGGCCAAACATACACTATGCACCCCACATATTGCTTTCACATTGTATGGGAATTTCCAATCCTAATGAAATGAGTTTTTTTGGACCCTAAAGGTACATCATATGACAAAATTATGGCCGTCGTAAGTTCAAGGCCTTCCAATTCTATTTTATTTGTGCAGATTTAATTCCATTGGATTGCATGATTTAATCAAGTCAATAGTGTGCATTGGCCATGCTGACTAAAATATATGCATGGTAAATAAATAATAGACAAATACAAACTTATTTTTCTCATTTAACATGTAGGATGTGGATATGTAATAAAGGGTATTATAATTAAATCACGGGGATTGATTTGAATCATGGAAGGGATTTATATGCTTGCAACTGATGTTACATGGCAGCAAAGTAACCATCGATCCAAATAACATTTAGGGGGTGTATCCAATATTTAAATGATGGCTCTTCCATATGTTTAATGTTGGTCTTGATTTTTCCATATGTACTATATTCATCAACCAGAGCACTCTCTTAGCCTAGGACTTCTGATATGAAATAACAAGCACTTTGTCTTTTAGCACAAAGCATTCTTCAAGCATAGAAGTAGGTACAAAAACGGAGTGATACAAGTTCATATTTTTTTTAATTCAAAAGTATCAACAACATTTTCATTATGATTAATTTTTTCCATAGTTTCCTTTCATTAATCTTATGATATAATTCATGAGTTTATCTTCTTTGATATATTTCTATCATCTTCCTTTCTTCCCTTTTGTTGCCTAAAAAAGAAAATGATTTTTCACATCGAACTTACTGGAGAACAATATGTAATCAGATATTTTCAACACTTGAATCACAAGTAATGCTACAACTATACACAATCAAACAAGAATCACAAGATCATGTTAAGGACGTTGGAAAATGTAACTAGTTCCGATCTTCATATTGTCTTTTGGCTCATATGTGTATCAAAAGATGAAAAAGAAGATTATTTTGTAAAGCATGGGTTTCAGGTTCAAGTATTTTGTCAATTAGGTCAAGCATTCTATTAATGATGCTAGGACATACATAAGTCAAAGCGTCAAATTTTGCAAAAGACCCTATTAGGAACTTGTATAAAGAAAATAATTATTATTTTGTCTCTAGAATAGTTTAGAGAAATCCCAAGACCAATTCGGAAAACTATGATGAATTCGGCCTAGAGAGGGCTATTTGAACCTCTTAGAAAGGCTATTTAAATGAGGAACTTCAACCACATTTGATACACACATCTCACATTTGATCTGCAATTGGAAATGATGTGAGAAGGACTTGGAAGGCAAGGAAAACCCTAACAAAGGAGAAAGAAACCCTAGCGATGTTTGATCTCTTAAATTATTTCTATTGCAGCTCACATGTACGAATTAATTAGAGTTTCTTGATACTCTACAATTCTGAGAATTGCAGGAAAAGTAGAAAATATTTTTTCATAAGTTGAAAGGCTAGTCTAGCCTTGATTTGAAGATATTTTGCTTTGTTGTCCTTAGAGAGTCTATTTTTCCTCGGAGAAGACCTGTTTTATTGTTGGCTTGGTTCTTGGTGGATGTCTTGTTTTTGTCTTGAGTCCTAGAAGTCTTATTTGAATTGATTCTATAAGAAGAGAATTTTTTTATGGGTTTTCCCCTTGGAGGGGTTTTACCCTGGCTTGGAGCCTATATCTTGCGTACTTATTTATTGTTTGTTATCTTCATTGTTTGGAAAATTATTTGATGATAAAAACATAATAATAATAGTAAAGAAGAAAAGATAAATGAATATCACAAGTAATTTGTCAAGATAAGAGAATTTTGTATTCTTGTTTCCATAAGAAATTTATCAACATGGTATTAGAGCTAAGGTCAAGTCATAGGCAGCTGGAATATCACTATTTTTTTAATTAAAAAGGGTTTCCAAGTAAAGAAAAAGAGGTTTTTTTGAATTATTTGAAGTTTGAATTAATGAAGAGCGAAGCAAAGTAAGAGCAAAAGGTTGAATGTGGGATCAAAGGCAAGTTTGGGCACTCGAATGAACAGGACCGATTCTTTTGTCAGATATACCTCGAGAGGGACTGAGGGCTAGTATAAGGTTGGAAAAGAAACTAAAAAATATGAAACTTTGTGCTACAAAGTTGAGGGTTCTAGAGTATTTGAAGAGGCCTATAAACCTCTAGACGCAGGGCGAGAAGAGGCCTAACCTAGGTCGCAGGTTCTGCCTCACTTGGAAAGAAAGGTGAGTTATGTAGTCTTAAGTTTGGAAGGCCTAAAATGGCTTAGAAGCATAAATTTATGCCAGGGAAAAATTCACCTGGAAATTAAAAGGAGATCGCAGGTTGGTGTGGAATTTTAAGCCTAGTCTTAAGATTTTTGCAGTGACTGTTGTAAGCCCTAACCAAAGGGCTGAAGTTGCAAAGTATTTGCACAGATTGATTGCCTTAATATAAATACCAAATCTAATGTTAAAATTAAATATCTGTTGATGAGAAGGAATCCACAATTATTTTGAATAGAATAAGGTTGAGTTAGAAATATTGTAGTGGTAACTACAGTGTACCCTAACTAGAAGACAAAAGGAGCAGCACCTTGGCATCTTAGTCTTGGGACCATTTAAAACAAGCCTTCAATTGAAGTGAACATTAAAGGCATCATCAAATTTAGGTAAGTTTTGTATTGATATCTATGTCTCAAGCATTTAATACTATGTCTTCATTCTGCAAAGAAAGTAATAAGCTTGATGGGACATCCAACTTCCAAGCATGGAAGAACACGATAGATCTTATCCTCATATAAAATGATGTCATGGACCATGTCGTAGAAAAATTTGCAGAACTAGATAAGAGAAATACCAAAGACTATAAAAAATAATTCAAGGATGAAACAAGGGACTAAATAATCCTTATTGAATTAATCAAGGATCACCTTATTCCATTTGTTGTAGAATTGGATAAGTAAAAACACATCTATGACAGCTTGCCTAAGCTATATGCAGTAAGCACTTCACGAGAGAAAATATATTTGAGGAGTCACTTGTACAATTCAAGGCTATACTTTGATGAAGACATCTCCTCATACCTAGTGAAGACATCTCAGTTGAAGTATCAAATCCAAGCTCTTGTAAAAATTGTTTCAGATGCAAAATTTTAACCTGTGTGCTCAATGCTCTACCTCTAGAATGGAAGACTTTTGTGACTAGTATCTACTCATGGAAACACACTCCAAGCTTATTTTTGGTCTCAATTCATCTTGGAAGAGACTAAATTGAAGGAAAATGAAAACATCGATCCTAATAGTAAGTCTCAAGCCTTTTCTGCTAAAGTAAAGAAGTTGAAGGAAAGGAAGTTTGGTAAGTTCGAACCTCGTCAAAAGAAGATTAATATATCCAAAATAAAATTATTTGAATGTAATGATTATGGACACTTCAAGAGAGATTTTCGTAAGAATCGTTAAAGGAAAGGGATGGAGCTCACGTAGTTGAAGAAGGAAAAGAACCTGAAAAGAAGCCTAAGGTTCAATATCCCAAGGATCTCTTCTATTAACTCCATCATAATGACGTTTGTATTTTGGAGAGTAGATCATGTAGAAGTATTAATTTTGGCATCATAGATAGCATCATGTGAATATGATGAATTTAGGTATTCATAAAAGAAGTCATCTAGAAGTAGTACCAATGCATGCATCAACTCTTTGTATCATGTCATAGCAAGAGAGGATCTCAAATATACTTTACAAGAAATAAATCATGAAAGATTATTCAATTTGTAAAATAAGAATCATGATGACATTGCAGGAATATTCTATACTTTTAGATTTTGAGAGCAAGTTTCCTAACTGTTTGCAGGTACAATTCAACATGGAGGAAATTTCATTTTCAAGATAAGAATAAATTTTTGACTAGATGGCTAGCTTAAGAAAAAAGTATGCATGAATTTGAATTCTTTTTTAGTAAATTTGGTTCATGATTTTAGATTATTATAGGAAAAGAAAGTTGTGGGAATATGATGTGTTGCATAAGCATGATTTGTTTTGAATTTTAGAATTCATCGGTTGAATACATGATAGTTGAGCATGCAGATCAAAATTTGATATGGTCTCTTAAGGTATGTAGGACTACTAACTTTAGAGGGAATTATATAAACTCGGATAGATGTGACTTGTTTTAAATCCACATTGATAAGTGGATTGCTATGAGTATGTAAAACTTAGAAAAAATTGCAAATTTGGTTGTTAATTTATTCAAGTCAATAATGAAATGCATTATATGTTATGAAACAACAAGAATATTATGTCTAAGTAAATTAAGTTTACTGAATGATGAAATAACTATGCTCATCTATACACATAAATCCTTTTAATTCTTGTAAAAAATGAAAGGCGTCATATTAACCTCACCTTAAACCCAACCTTGTTTTCTAGGAAAGCATGCCAATCAACTTTCATTTCCTTCAGAGTAACCTGATCATGAGGTCTAAAACAACAGGAGGTATAAAAAAAAATATTCCATATGAGCCTTTTATAACACAATATATACATTTTCCATTTTTGAAATATGTAGATTAAGAAAAACAACTTATTTGGTGAAACTCTTCAGTAGTCAATTAGCAAAGACGAATAATAAATTACATCACTATTATGAACATGGAAATCAGTCAAAATAGCTCACGGTGAAGGTTGTTCTCATGCTTAAGATATTATCTCAGAAAGGTTAAAAAAAATCCAAAAACAAACTGAAACTATTATTCATTTTACTTTGTACAATATTAAGAAAACCAGGTAGAATCCACTTCTATGATTGTAATAAAAGAAGATTATTAATTTACACGGTTTACATTCATTTTAACAACATTCATTTTCTCAATACAAGTCTCTCTAACTTCTGTATTGATTTCATGCTTGGAACATTACATTACATTCAAATCTAAAACCATGTGAAATACAATCACTACACCCTAATTAGTTGTGGATCACAGTGTGGCATGCAATTATATGGTAGGGAAAACAAAGTAATAAACTAAGTGGACCTTTTAACAAGCTCCAGACATTAAAAAATCACCCATGGTTTTATAGAGGAGGCTTGAGAAGCATTGGATGAGAGAAACCTATTCTCTCAAAACCACCCAAATGTTTTAAGTAGTGTTCCTATACATCCCTATTATTTATAGAAAATGGGTGTGATTTCGTTGAAGATTTCCCTAGATTTAAGGATCAAAACATAAATGTTTCAGTCAGCACTACCTCAAAGTTTTACATTGTCTCACAATACTGAAGCATGATATGAGGTTCTAGGTTGTTGTAGATATCTGATTGCATTTCTAGATTTGCTGTGGTGATAAAATTTATATATCATTATAAAGTCGCTTCATGCAATAACCAAGTATTCGAATTAAACTTTACTCAGAAAATAGTTTAGTGATATGACCTGACCTAGGAAACTTATCAAATTTTTCTTGTTGAGCATCCAGGCCTACTCTCAAATTCCAATATGAGATATTCAATCTGTCAGGGAGCAACAAAGTTGCATGTCCAAAACACCCAAGCCAATCAAGCAGCCATGATTTCAGTTATGTGAGATTAAGAAAAAAATTTGCAAAAATAAGCTTGGGGTAATGGCGAGGGAAAGGGTGAAAGTGTATTACCTGAGTGATGACACATGAACATGTCCATTTTTTATTTCTTCCAAGCCTATAATTCCTCCATTCTAATGGATGGATCATGGAACAAAGCCAAGCCACCATTCCATTTTCTTGGGTAATCATGTAGATAGCTCAAATTAATGTAGATTCTTCATAGATGGTTGCCAATAATCCAATTTTTAATGGCCTTGACATTGAAACTGTTCATGAAAATGAAAGTGACCTTGCTGGCACACAGTCCTTGCACGTAAAAACTACGAGTTACAGCTGTATAGAACACGTCAAAGTTGAAGAAGGAAAACAACCTGAAAAGAAACCTAAGGTTGAATATGCCAAGTATATCTTCTATTAGCTCCATCATAATGAGTTTTTCAGTTTGGAGAGTAGATCATGTAGAAGTATTAATTTTTGCATCATAGATAGCATCATATGAATATGAATAATTTATGTATTCATAAAATAATTCATCTAGTAGTAGGACCAATGCATGCATCAAATATTTGTATCATGTCATAGTAAGAGAGGATCTCAAAGATACTCTACAAGAAATAAATAATGAGAGGTTATTCAATTTGTAGAAGAATAATCATGATGACATTGCAGGAATATTCTATACCTTCATATTTTGAGACCAAATTTCCTAACAGTTTGCAGGTATAATTCAACATGGAGGAAATTTCATATTCGAGATAAGAAGAAATTTTGGACTATGTGGCTAGTTGAAGAAAGGGGTATGCATGAATTTGAATTCTTTTTTAGTAAATTTGATTCATGCTTTCATATTATTATAGGAAGAGAAAGTTGTGGGAATATGCCTTATTGCAAAAGCATGATTTGTTTTGAAGTTTAGAATTTGTCAGTTGAAGACATGAAGTTCAACATGAATATCAAAATTTGATATTGTCTCTTAAGGTATGGAAGATTACTAACCTTAGAGGGAATTCTATAAACTCAGATAGATGTGACTTGTTTGAAATCCACGTTGATAAATGGATGGCTAAGAGTTTGTAAAATTTAGAAACAGTTTCAAATTTGGTTGTTAATTTATTCAAATCAATAATGAAATTCATTCAATGCTATGAAACAACAAGAATATTATGTCTAAGTAAATTAAGTTTACTGAATGATGAAATAAGTATGCTCATCTTTACACATAAATCATTTTAATTCTTGTAAAAAATGAAAGCCGTCATATTAACCTCACCTTAAACCCAACCTTGTTGTCTAAGAAAGCATGCCAATCAACTTTCATATCCTTGAGAGTAACATGATCATGAGGTCTAAAACAATAGGAGGGATAAAACACAATATTCCATATGAGCCTTTTATAGCACAATATACACATTTTCCATTTTTGAAATATGTAGATTAAGAAAAAAAACTTGTTTGGTGAAACTCTTCAGTAGTCAATTAGCAAAGTTGAATAATAAATGAAATCACTATTATGAACATGGAAATTATTTAAAAGAGCTCACAGTGAAGGTCGTTCTCATGCTTAAGATATTATCTCAGAAAGGCTAAAAAATCCAAAAATAAACAAAAACTATTATTCACTTTACTTTGTACAATATTAATAAAACCAGGTAGAATCCACTTCTATGATTGTAATAAAAGAAGATTATGAATTTACATGGTTTAAATTCATTTGCTAAATACAAGTCTCTCTAATTTCTGTATTGATTTCATGCTCAGAACATTACATTACATTCAAAATCTAAAACCATGCAAAATACAATCACTACACCCTAATGAGTTGTGGATCACTGTGTGGCATGCAGTTATATGGTAGGGACAACAAAGTAATAAACCAATTGGACCTTTTAACAAACTCCAGAATTTAAAAAATCACCCATGATTTTATAGAGGAGGCTTGAGAAGCGTTGTATAATAGAAACATATTCTCTCAAAACCACCCAAATGTTTTAAGTAGTTTTCGTATACATCCTTGTTATTTATAGAAAATGGGTGTGATTTCGTTGAAGATTTCCCTAGAGTTAAGGATCGAGACATAAATGTTTCACTGAGCCCTACCTCAAAGTTTTACATTGTCTCACAATACTGAAGCATGTTATGAGGTTCTAGGTTGTTGTATATAACAACTGGATCATTTACATATTTCCTCGAAAGCCTCTGCACCCAGACAGGCATTGTAGCAGAAAAAAATCATACTGTGGCACTTTTTCTGCATCTTTCCATACTCACCTCAACATCTTCATCGAAGCCCACATTCAACATTTGTTCAGCCTCATCCAATACAATAAACTATAATTATTACAAGACTAATGCACCAAGATTGACTCAAAGCAAAGAAAAAATAACTATTTACATTAACAAAGAAAATAGAACACCTTTTTGACTCCCCATTTCCTCTATACTTTGAGAGTGATCTCGGTCTCCCATTTGAAAAGACATTAGAATTTGAAGCTATATTCACTAGTTATTGTACAGCCATGTCTCTTACGTGACGCCTTACACTTATGAATGCTTGCAGAAGAGAAATTAATTGAAGGAATACTGAACATTAAGACTTAAGAGGACTTGACTCACAACATTAGCCAGGTTCAACTGACTCGACTAAATCTTCGACTTATTCAACCAGATCAACTAATGTTGTTCAATCTTGAAATGAAATATCTAAGTGGATATTGTTTCATAACTAATGCACCTGCCTTTATCATTGTTGTTGGGATTGGTTCATTGACTGGATCTAGATCTGACTCCATTCTATAAGCTACCTTTTCCTGGTCAAAATCTTGGATTTGTTTTTGAAGTACCAAATATTTTCAGGCCTCTTGCACTCTATGATGTACCATATGTCAATAAATTTCTCCGCAAATTAGGTCTTAACCCAAGATACTATTTCACGCTATTTATACACAAGACGACCCCAAATTTTGCACGAGGAAAATGTTGTTTGATAGAGTGTTTGCAACTGGTTTATTTCTGGGACACATAGAGATTCCTACCATAAAATTATGGAAAACGTTTTCTTAAAATATCAAGAAATTTAATGATGGGGAAAATTCAAAAGACACATTCACCATACCAGGAAAAATATGATTTACTATCTGAAACAAAATCGATAGAAATCTATTTGCAATTTTTAATGCCATACCAGTGAATTTTCATGTCGAGAACGCTTAGTAAATATATTGAAAATGGGCCAACACTATTGTGCCATGAAATCTTGGCTTCCATATGGGAGCGTGAATGTGGAATAGGAGGTGGAGACTCTGCCATTTGTGCTGATAGAGAGGATAGTGCAGCAGGCTCTCAAGCACTGGGCCCAAACTAGAAATTGATAGTAACTTTTCACTACCAATGTTGTATCTGCGACGAGCTCTAGTTTTGCAGCCTCACCCTCCCTTTGGATTAGAAAGAAACGATGATTTCAATTCGAAAGGAAATGGCTAGGGAAACTTACCAGCAGACTTGAAACCCGCCAAGGGAAGGAAGGGGCTATGCTCCTTTCCAATATACCCGCCCAACTCCACACATGCTCAATTCTATTATGTATATATATTAAGCATTGAAAGCACCCATAGTTCCAATAAACCCTGAATTCTGATCAAATTTGTATTTAGCTTATGTTGGGCTCAATATCGACCTGGTTATGGAACAAAAGGGGATGTTGGGATCAACCCACCCGCCTCCATTGTTTTTAAGTAAATTGAATGATATTTTCTTATCACTGCTACATAAGCCTTTTCCTTTGTAAATGAATCTACGACTCCCTCCACCTATGCAACTACCACCTATGATGTTGCTCAAACTAAACTAATGAGTCAACAATTTTCTAGGAATTAGGACTTGCTAGCCTCCGCTTCCTTAGCTCAGCTTCTAGTCTTCTCTATGCTCCTCTACTAAACCCTAAAATCTACAAAAAAACTAACAAAAATAAACCCTTGAGTTAATATGTTGATTGACATTGAATGTTCGTCCTCTGTAACATTTCATATTGGTATTTGATGCTCCCCAAATCCCTTATGCCTATAGGTTTCTCTAGGAAGATGGCCTCAATGGAGAAAATGCGTAACCAATACGTATATATTTTTGGCAAAATCTAGATAAATTTTATAAAGTAGCGGGAAATGGTCTGCAAATAGGGCTCTGGTCACACCTCCTTGTTTCGTAGCATTGAGAACTAGAAATAACACACTACTCTTTTATTTTTACTTCTAAAAATAAATTTGGTCTCTCCACATTCTACCTTAACGTTGAGACTAGGTCGTTAATGGAAGCGAGGGAAAGGGTATTTCAATGAAAATAACCTTTCTTAATATTATTTTATTAGTTTCAAATTTCTTAGGATTTTAATTTATTGGGATAAATTTCAATTAAAAATTAGTTTTTAAAATTTTTAGGTTTTCAATTTATTGAGAGAAATTTAGCTTTTCCACTTTTAATTCTAGCTAGATGTTGTCATGTATAGTTAAAAGTGTAATGATTCTTTAAACATTTTGACTCTGCAAAAATAAAAAAAAAATGAAATATAAGTATAAATAAAAGCCAAACATAATACAAATATTATAATGTTTTGTTAAACATTTTGACCCAATAAAAATAAAATAAATTTATAATTAATTATAATTAATAATTAAACTATGTTAGATCCTTCTTAACTCCATATCTACCAAACAATGAGAGGGATCAAATATATTTAGATGCAAATATTTTTTAGAGTGGAAAGAAATTTGATCGCCCTAAGTGCTTGGTAGATCTGTAATTGAGGTGCTTGGTAGATCTGCATTTGAGGTGGATCTAGGTTGGTATAAAAGTAAGTTATGATTATTTAAAAAAAAAAAATAGAGAGAGTAAGAGAGGGGTGTGAAAATGTTAAAATTTTATTTTATTTTAAAATATTCCTATATAATTATAAAAATTGAGTGATTATTTAAGCATGCTATATAATTATAAAATTTTTGTCATTTCATAGCAGTGATAATCTTTTCTAGTTAGGCATAACGATCTATTCTTAACCAACATGTTTTAATTGAACCCAAGAGAAACACCTTAAATTATAAAAAAAAAATGTTGAAATGTCCATTAGTGGTAAGTAACGCTATATTATCACTACCCAACCATAGGAAACATTCTACCACCTCCTCTAAGCCAAGCACTCTTGAACAACTAACCACCCAATATAGAATTGTGTTGTCTCCATCAAGGCTCAATGATCATGTACCTAATGGAAAAAACATTCCACTTACATTTCACTCATCAATGATGTTGTCTTTTCATGGCTAACACATTATTCAACACATTGTCAATTTACATATTCCTCCCCTAAGCTTGTGTTACAATGTTTTTTCAATGATAAAACCTTGTTAAGGGGATCTCCTAGTCCACACCAAACTAGTACACGATCCTAATTGTCTCATGAAACAACTTAAGTCACTCACAAAGTATACCAAACATATAAAATCATTCTCCACTCTTAGTCATGTTTACCTGACATGCCATCCATTATGCCATTGCTAATGGCACCTCAAGTAAGATCCTTGCATTCTCCCCTCAATTTAATTGTTAGCATCTTCATCAACATGGCTCCATTGGCTTATCTAATGGACAAGGCATTTATGGTAAACATACACTTTGTAATTTTTGCATTTAAATGTGGTGTTGATACCATTTTTCATGAGGGTATACTTTTAAATCCACTTAAGCATATAATACGTCTCAAGAAGCCTAGTATTTTTATGGCATTTGCATGCCATTAATAGTTGTGCATGACCATCAACCTCTTGTATCACTCCAAATATGCCTAGCCAACATGCCCTAACCAAACCCAAGTTAGGCTCCTTAAGATATAGGAAATGTTGCAGTGCTTGTTTCATTATAAGTGATATTGTGTCATCACCACCCACACGTAAACAACATTTCACTGCCTCCCTCAAGCCAACACACTTGAATAAATAACCACGTAGTGTAATACTATGTTGAATCCATCTAGACCAACTTATTGTAATTCTATAAAGTTCATGTACATAGTGGAAACAAGCTTACACTTACCTTCGATACACTCATCATCTGTGTTGCCTTGCCATGACTAACACACTATCAAACACATTGTTAGATTGTGTTATCCTTCGGTGAATTTTTGTTGCAACACTTCATTGATCATTCATCCTTGTTAAGCTAGACATCCTTCATCCTCCTAGTCCATACCAAACTAGTACATCATCCTAAATGTCTCAAGTATCATTTTGAGTCAGTCATGAGGGCTATGAAACATATAAACTGTTTATCCTGTTTGCTTAGCATGTTATATAGGATAACATTTCTAGTGGCACCTCGAGGAAGGTGCTTTAACATGTTTTCTTAGCATATTATATCGGATAACATTTCCAATGGCATCTCAAGGAATTTCCTTTATCATGTTTTCTTAATAGGTTATATAAGATAACATTTCCAGTGGCACCTAGAGGAAGGCCTTGTTTTCCTTCACAAGTACAACACTTAGAGCTCTTCTTTGATAGTCACCTAATGACCCTCCAATTGTACTTGGAATGCCATCAATTTTCCCAACCACATTAAATTTTTTTACTTATCTATTACCCACAACACTACCCTCATCTAGGGCTCTTCAAATATGCCACCTAATAGTGATTTGAGTCCTCTCAAAATCACTATTCTTGTGTACCAATTTATTTGTTGCCCAATCTATGAACAAATGTGAACTAATCATCATATAATCCTTCTAACAATTTGTAAATAACTGAACTAGGGTCACCAATCATACATTAACAGTCCATTTACTGATAGTTTATAGACTTCTTCAGATCTCTATCCAAAACTCTATGGACAGTCCAACAAAATCAATTCCTCTTCATCTCAATCCATTCCTCATATGGCACATTTCTTCTACTCCATCTTCTACTTAGGTTCCACCTTCCTTTGGATTTTCTATCTCCACATATACTTCTGCAAACCATCTTCCGAATTTGTGGTATATATTGCAAAGATAAACCTCTCTCTAAGGGTCAAAACCCCTCTTCTGTTATGTAGATTTGTCACAATATTAATGGCATACCTTATGGATTGAACATGCTAGGAAACCTCCCTAAATAGGGAATTATACTTTCATTCTAATTTCTTTAGAACAAAGCATATCCACCCATAGTAAAAAATACAGCTCTTTCCTCCATAAGAGACTCGGCCTAGCTCATATGGATCCATAGATTCTGGTCATTTATTTGACTAAATCTTGACCTGAACTTTAGATCTCTATGACCCTCAAACTATGATTACCTCATTCAATATTACACATGTGACTAATTTTGTTTTGGCCCTAAATCCTAATGCATACCCTCCTCCATTTGTGTGGGTATTTATCATAGGCCTTGCAACCTAGTAACCACCACAAGGTAGGGTCTCAACCCTCTCTACTATTTCAAAATTTGATGTGGAATTCACACAGAAACACCACTGAAATCACATGCCCAAATTCTCATGAGTCGCCTATATTGAGCTTTATCTTCCCTAAGAGAACCAACAATATGCCATCCTACTTCCTATCTCGAACCCATTAAGGTATGTGACATTCTTGTGAACCCTCACATGATGATCTTACTCTTGGTGGATGATCATGGCCTCCCTTTAGCAACACTTACTCAGCCCTCTAACTCGACCTACTTTAGGACTACATCTTTCCTATCCTCCTTGCACTACAAGGAAAATACCCTCTAGTAGTTGTTTTTGAGGAACCCCTTTTAAAAATACCCTAAACATCTGTTTCTAGTGGAAGTTACTAGAGGAGGTTGGCGAGCGAAGGTTTTTGCGGATGTTTTTCGTCCGGTGCACTTATCATCATAAACTGCACTGGTGCATTCAATAAGAGAAATCACCAGTGTGCACAAAACATTGGCACACCAGACACCGCGCGCTCCGTACACACTCGCCCGATGCGTCTTATTATTGTAGCACATTAGTGTTTTACAAATATTCCGCACTGGTGCATCATAAAACAGCATGCCAAAATAGAAACTACCCAGTGTGGTCTTAATCAACTACACTGGTGCACTTATAAAACCCCACACACCGAAACAGGGTTAAATAAAAAAAAATACGGCCAAAAAACTGCATTTTTCACTTTTCTCAGTGCTCCAGAGATCTCAAGCATTGGTGCAATTTATCCTTGTCTGAGCCACCCTGACATCAGTGCTCCCATTGCACCCATTTCATGCATTGCTACTGTTCATTGCCCACCAATCTCCAGACTGAATTTTGCAAAACAGTGGGAAAATTTTCTTTGCAAATTCTACAACCAATATGCCTCCTCGACGGCCAAATGTAAAGGTATTTTTCTTATTTTTCCATAATTAATCCTTTTAGCAGATTAGAATTTCAAATAACCTTAAATTTAACCATTTAAAAGAAAAAAAAAATTGACGCACAGTGCGCTCGAGCCATTCGGTTCACACCAGTTCGCGGTGTTGCTTGTAAATTTACAGGTTGCACCGCAACTAGTGGTAATAGTATCTGCACCGGTTTCGAGGTGGTACCAAAAGGCACACTATGTTATTTTAAAATTTTAAAAAAGGTGTGTGCGGTCGGTTACCCGGCCGCACCATTGACCATGTGAAATAGCGACAATGTGGTGCATTGACTTAAATATCTGCCCCGGGGCAGGTATTTTTGTCAGTGCACCACATTCCCCATTTCGACAGGGTCAATGGTCTAGCCTGGTAAAAGACCGCATCTTTGACTATGTAATGATGTCAGGAGGTTAGTGCACTGACCGAACTATACACCCCGTTGTGTAGATTTTAGTCAGTGCACCACACTCTTGACACTGTACATAGTTAATGGGATTTAAAAATTTTCAGGTGCATCGCCGCCGGTGCATTGAATATCATCTGGTGCACCATCACTGGTGCATGACAAAGAAAAGACGTACCGAAACCAGTGCATGCCTGTTTTTTGTGGTGCACCAACTATTTTTTTTTTTTTTTTCCAAAAAAAATTATATATGTATATTCCTAAATACATGTATCATTTAACAAAAAAAATTATTTAATATGTCAATCATTTAGAGATGTGAAAGGAGATAAGAGGGGGAACAACAACAACAACAGGCGGAGTACTTTGACATGGTTTGCTTGTGGGAGGCACAAGAGAGAGAGAGAGAGAGATGCGTACCCTCGCCATATTACAGTAGCTACCCAGGGGCTCCTAAGGTAGCTAGGCCTCCTCAAGTTCTATGAGGAGGCTACTTCCCTAAAGGGCCATGGTGTGCTTTTGAGACATCTTATCCGTAGGTGGAATGCCCACCGACAGGATTTCTGGGTTGGTCCTAACTAGTGGTACATGGCCAATGCAGAGGACATATATTTCATTACAGGTCTATCGAGGAGAGGGGTGGATTTTCCCTCGTTCCCATAGGTTCCAGTTGGATATGGAGTAGGGAGTCAGTTGGTGTACTCCCAGAGATACATTAGCACAAATATACTGTCTCCTTTACATTTTCAGGTCTCCGGAGGTCAGTTACCTATTGGTGCATTTGGTAGTCAGGAGGAGAGGTTCCTCTCACTTTTGATTTCGACCATTTCACACAACACCAGTGACGGGCAATGCATTAGTTGCTCGCTTCTATATTATGTTGAGTCTTTAGTACAGGAGCCACGACTTTTCAGGTGGTCTGCCATTCTTTTGCAATAGTTCTGTACAGCCTTAGATAGATGTCATGCTCATGCACAAGAGAGGCTAAAATTCCCTTTTGCTTCAAAGTTTTTTGGTTTATTTTTTGAGAGGTTTCCAGAGATGAGGCCTAATTTTGTTCGACAGCCTTGTAGGCCAATTTCGAGGCATGGATGCACATGTGGGAGCAGATGATGCCCAAGAGGGGTGAGACTGTGTTTCCAGCGAGGATATCGCATGATGCACTAGAGTTGCTAGCCAGTGCTGATGAGGATCCCTTCATTATGCTCCCCTATACTTATGCTAGTTTGGATTGGCAAGGGTGTTCTAACATCCTCTTCACAGATGATGTGCTGCCGGATGATAGAGGCAATATTACTATTTTATTTAAATTTATTCTAACTTGTTCTTTAACTTGTTTTTATTAAATTGTGTAATGAAATTGTCTAATTATTTTTGTGTACTTGTACATATTTTGCAGACATTGGGTCTTTTGATGGCGAGGACATGCAGGCACCGCCACATGATCTAGGTGTGGATCCTAATGATGATCAGGGAATGCCAGATGCCGAGGATCATCAGGAGGTTGGTGCCGAGAGACCTGCTCCTGCTGGTGCGCCGGTACCACCTTTTGCTAGGTTCGGTCGGCTTGATAGCAGATACAGGATGGAGTTTTGCAACCAAATCACTGCATTGATTGTTGAGGCGGGAATGAGGCCCGCTACTATGAGAACATATAGGCTGATGGTAGGCTATTACATATGTGGAGAGGTATGTTGCGTGACATGTACAACCTGATGCGGCATTTTGTACGAGATACGACCTTAGTTATGCGATTGAGGAGGACTGTTGCACATTATAAGCATGGTCGAGATGCAACACGTGATCGATAGTCCACAAGTAGCGACACATCATGTGATGATCGTTCACCTCGCGCCGCACCAGATGAGAAGCCTCCACTAGCATCGAGTAGCAGTCATCATGGACAGCAAGATGGACCATCGGCCACGTCCAGTCAGCAGCCTGTAGCATCCAACAGTACTCATGATCATGAGCAGGCTAGACCATCGATCATCGAGGTTGCACCATTGACTGAGTAGCCCTCGACTAGTACTACTATTGATGATGTACCACCAGCTAATCCATGACATTTATATTATAGTTGTATATTTTTGACATTATTCATTTATATATATATGGTCCATGTATTTTATGTTCATGTTGCAATTTTACTTAATTTACATGTTGGTGATCATCATGATGTGTATATTGTTGGGTCATGTTAGATATGTTCATTTAATGTGCAGCTTGAAGATAGATGTGTATGTGATAGCATGAGTTATTTGACATGAGATGTATATTTGATGTTTGTGTTTTGATGATGTTATACAATGCTAATTGTGTTTTGTTAGATGATCATGATCATGATGATGTTAGAAAATTTGAATGTGTTTTTTAGTCGAAAATGATGTTTGTATGATGGTTATCATAATTGTGATGTTTATTAATTAATTTCATATTAAATGACCATGATATTTATTAAATATTATGTTGTGAATGTAATTGGAATTTTAATTTTAATTGTATGTAAAATTGTAAAATTGTATTTGTATTTGTAATTGTAATTTTAACAATAATTGTATGTAAAATATTTGTAAAATTTTAATTGTAATTGTAATATTTAATTTACTTCGAAATGATTTTAAGTGCAATTGTAACTGTATATATGAAAAATTGTAAAATTGTAATTGTAATTCTAATTGTATGTAAAATTCTAAAATTGTAATTGTATTTGCAATTGTAATTTTAATTGTAATTCTAATCCTAATTCTAATTCTAATTGTGTGTAAAATATTTGTAAAATTTTAATTGTATTACTGTGAAATGATTTTAATTGTAATTGTAATTGTATGTAAAATTCTAAAATTCTAATTATAATTGTATGTGAAACTGTAAAATTGTAATTGTAATTGTAATTCTAATTGTATGTAAAATATTTGTAAAAATTTAATTGTATTAATGTGAAATTATTTTATTAAAATTTGTAAAATTGTAAAATTGTAAATAACTGTAAAATAATAAATCTAGAATAATATGAATTTTTGTAACGTAATAAAGTTTAGAAAATAATGCAAATAAATTCATGTACTTTAAAATTATCATTATTTTATTATGATATTACATATAAAAAAAAAAAAATCATACAGTACGCCATTTTTATTGAGATCAACATAATTGCAAATTATCAAGTGAAATATTGATTTTAGCATTAATTCAAAATACATATTATAATGTTTCGAAAAAAAGAGTCTTATAAGGTATAAGGTAATGAAGTCCTCTTCTTCATAAAAAACCATTTTAAAAAGTATAAATATTGATGAATTAATAACACATGTACCATTTCACATGTACTAATTCCATTGAACGGGTTTTAAAAGAATTCGAGTATATTACCATTGTGTTGCCTCCTATGGATTGTAATATCCCAAAATAGGGACTACAACAATTTATGAATAGTTATATAGAGAAATAACGTAGATAATCGAAGTAAGAGAAGGAGGCCAATATGGAGGCTCTTTATTTACATTTACATCAGCAAAATATATGCACAAACTAGCCCATGAGATGTACAACAGGAAATAGAAGATTTTTATAGAAGAAAATCCTCAAAAAGAGGTGTTGCAACCATGTATTAAGACTGAAAAGAGCTTGAAAATGTTATTTTTATTGGCTGCAATATTTGTAGATTAGACTCTAGATCTAGAGCAGATCTTTGTATAAAAAGATAGATCCATATCAGATCTGTACACTAGATAGGCTCTTCTTCAAATTCCCCTTGGGGTTTTTAGCAATAAATGAAGTACAAGGAGTAGATCTAAGATCTAATGCTGCAGATCTACATAAATATTCAGAAACACATGAACATTCAGATCTGATCTTATATATGCAATCTAATGATCCCCTCCAATTGGATCTCAAATGTGAAGGGCAGATCCCCAACACATGAAAACCACTCCTCCAAAAAGTGTGCCAAAAGACCTTGCAACAGTACCCACACAAATAACGCAGTTCTAGAAGCAAGATTGCACTGTAAGCTTTAGAACAAGTTTGGCCTCAAGCTAAGATCTAAAAATGTAGCTCCAATCATCCAATACTTTGTTGCCAATGGGATAGAAGGCTTCCCCACTGAAAAGGAGCACTAGAATGGTCTAGATATGAGTATATCTAGCCTCCACTTGCTATAGCTTACAAAGACAACAAAACTGTCAACAGGATCTGCGTTGTAGTTGGAAGAAGAAGCTTGGCCTTTAGCCTGATAGTGGACAAGAAATGCAAGACTCTTCCAAGAGGCCTCTCAAGGAAAGAGGTGGGATTCGATCAGGAACACCCAATGCTATACAACATTATTCTCAACTAAACAGCCAGAGAGTAAGAAATGTCTAAACCGACAATATCTTCAGAAATAACATAATCATCAACAACCTTCTCATGCTACCATCCTCTTCCTTTTATAATATGAGAGCTTGCAAAATGCTAAAACGTCTCAATGAAATAACTCCTTTCACATGAGCCACCTCCAACTAAAACTGCGATGTGCCTCATTGATGGCCACTTCTCAAAGATAGCGTTGTAGATTTGGTCATGGTTGACCCAGTCAAAATATCAACCCCTTTCACACCTAAGGGTGCTTATTTAAATAGCCCAGATTTAGCCTTGTTCACATGTGGCATTGATTTATTTACTTTTTAGGAGTTTTATTGATCCTCCTTTACACATTTATTCATCAAACAGAAAAATAAAACAAAATTGAATATTCCCATTAGCTTGGGATTAATTGGGAATATTACATTCCTCCCCTCCAAAATGTTGCTTGTCCTCAAGCAACTAATAAGGTGAGTGTTGCAACTCTTCTCCTCCTCCATTGGTGACACCATCATCATGTGTTAATCTTCCTCCATAAGCTGAGTGTTCACCAATCCAACCCTCCATGAATTGTTCCTACAATGTTCTTATGAGAGGTAAATAGTCCATCCCACAAGGAGTCAATAACTCAAATGAAACAAACATGGTTGAACCAATGCTCTCCCTGAAACATGTAGCATATGATAAATAGATATTCTCCATCCAATGTGGTACATACATGCCTCCCATCCTCTCTCCATACATCCCCATAAAAAGTACAACTATATCATCAATGTATGGAATCAAAACTACATATATACAAACAGAAATTTGAGCATGTGGATGTGGGTCATAGTCCCACATATGGTACCAGCGCAGTGCATATCGTGCTTGCATCAAATCAATATATGGTAAGTGGTTTCCCCACCACTTACTTGTTGTCCATGTTATCTCACTATGTCTGAAAGTGTGAGATATGTTTGGTGCTTTATGAAATCACTCATCATGATATAAAATCTCCCTTTTCTCATCAATGGAGTGGCCATATTCAGAAATTTGTGTGGCCCATTGTTCGCCATGAGAATTACAAGATTTATTGCTCCTCCTTGGAGCCATGGCTTGCATAAACACGGTGAAACAATATATACAATCAGAAAATAAAACATGATTTTCATGATAGATTCTTCACCAACAATGCTCCTCATACAAATGGAGTGGTGCATGGATCTATCTCCTCTCTCAAAAGAAGGGAGAGATGGCTGAAATAACTCATTCATAGAGTCATGTTGCTGCCCCAACTCCACATAGTTCATGCACTCTTGAAAATGCTGATATTGTTCTTCTTTCAAGCCTTTCCAATCAAAGCTCCTCATGATGATGTTGTGGATATTCATGGAATACATGTGGCTGAAAAAAAACTCCTTATAAGCTCTTTGTAGTGACTTCTCCTTGAATGTGGAGGCTCCAAAAAATAATATCCTACCATGATGATAGATTACTCCTCCTTGGACTAAATATACCTCTTCATGTAGCTGGTTATCAAGTATCATACAAGTGTGAATATCTTTGGAATAATCCACCAACTGTTAGGATTTCCAATACAGATCTAAATTGCTCAACAATGACAACGTTGACGATATATCAACAGAAATTTATGTCATGTTTCTGATCTCCTCCTTGACATTCCCCATGCAAAAGGTGTGTGTTGGAAGGCCATTCCTTCCATTCTCCTCCTCCCATAGCGTAGAACCAGAAATGAGAGTGGGTGATGATGATAAGGGGAGAATATTTCCCTCCTCCTTGAGCTTACCCAAAACTCCCAGCACTGTAGCTTTGTCCTCTAGTGCTCCAATCCCTCTTGGATATAAGCTTGGAGCATCATGTTGTGAGTTATTCCCCACAAAATCTAATCAGGTGGCCTCCTAGGTGGTTTTCCACTAGATAAGAGTGTCCCATGCAGATATCTCATGAACATGATATATGGGACTACAAAGTCCTTGCTTCCACTGTCACAAATCAATCTTTGATTTCTATGTGGAAGTGGTATGTGAGGGGTATGTATGCATGCCTTTGATCAATTGAGATTCACCACTCTTCTTATCCACCCATTCCATTTGTAAAGCCTCCCAATAAGTGGTGACTTTCCCCAATGTAATCAACCATTAAACACCCAAAATCACATTGGTGTCTGGTATGTTAACCACAAAGAAGTGATCAACCAAAGTATAAGTTCGCATGGTGACTGCAAGTGATGGGACATAATGCATGAATTGCATTTTTCTATCTCCTGGGACCAAAACAGAGAATCCCTCAAAAGTATCAGTGGGTATTTCCCTCCTTTGTACAAGATGAGCATCAATGAAGTTGTGGGTGGCCCCACTATAAATCAATGCATAAACCCTTTGATTCAATATTGAACCTTGAACTCTTAAGGTCAAGTACTTAGGTACCCCCCTCAAAGATGCAAGAGTTCCTCCAATAGGATAAAATGCTCCATTCCCATCTCCTGATGCACTGTTGGATCTCCTCCAGCAGTGTCAACGTCGTGACCTCTTATTTTTTCATCTTCTTCTTCCTCCTCAATATCTGAGAAGACCTCTATGTAATGTGCTTTTCCAACAACACATCTATGTGTAGGTGCCTGTGAATCTTGGCAAGTGAAGCATAGATTCTTCTTCCTTAGATCTCTCCGGACTTCATCATCAAGAGGCTTCTTATATGAGATTTCCTTCGAAGGAGTAGCTTTCTCCTGCTTTCCTTTAGAAGGAAAAGAGGGCCTATGTTGAAATTTTGCCTTTGATTTTGGCAAGGCATATTGAAGGTCTCTAGCCCTCTCAATGGCATCATGCAGAGTAGTGGTCTTGGTATACTTTACCAACCCATGAAGAGGTCCATCTAAACCATCTATGAACATGTACACCCTTCTTGCTGCAGACAAATCGGGAACCATAACAGATAATCTTAAAAATTTAGAAATATAAGACTCTATATTACCTAATTGTTTTAACTTTGCAAGGCTCATGAATGGTGCCTCTGGATCTCTTCTGTCAAATCTTTCCAGCAGCCTTCTAGTGAACTCTAAATAAACAATCACATTGGAATGACCCAATGTAGACAAGCCATGGAACCACCAGTCATGTGCTTCACCTTCAAAGTGCAGCGCTGCAATATTGATAGCCTCCATCTCAGGGACCTTGTTCAAATAAAATTAGATGTCAAGTTTTTCTACCCATGCTTTGGCATAACACTTGGATGACTCATCGAAATTGGGTAGAAAGAATCTTCCCATACAGTGATGTCAATCATGATTCTGAGTGAATCCACCATCTCTATGTTGATGCCTTGGTCTTATTTTGTTCTTGAAGTGACAAACCTCTTGAAAACTCAAGTGATATTTGAATATCTGGTTTTGAGACTCACATTCTTCAAAGTAGTCTTCAAGGGATGCTTGCTCTTGAAACCATTCATTTCCCACAGCCAAAAATGTAGGCATGGTAGAGCATTGGGAAACTTGTGGCTGATGCACTGGTTGATCATTCCATGGTGAGACATGCCATAGCCTTCTCCAATATGAAATCTCTTAGGAGATTATTTGATTTTTTCCAACCTCCTCTCTTTGCTCTCTCTAGCAAGATCTTGCATGGCTCTCAAAAGGATCTTTGCAAAGTCCTTTCCTTCTTCATCACTTCCAGATTCAGGGGCTTTACCCTTGTCTTTATCATCATTTGTGTAATAAAATACTTCTGTCTCCTTTCTAGATACCTCTTCTCTCTGTCAGTGAGAGGATATTCTTCTTCTGAAGACATATTGGCTTCTCAGAAAGCACAAACTGTGCCAAGATGATTGCTCTGATACCACTATAATATCCCAAAATAGGGACTACAACAGTTTATGAATAGTTATGCAGAGAAATAACACAGATCATATAAATAAGAGCAGGAGGCCAATATGGAGGCTCTTTATTTACATTTACATCAGCAAAATATATGCAAAAGATAGCCCATGAGATGTACAATAGGAAATAGAATACTTTTATAGAATAAAATCCTCAAAAAAAGGTGCTTCAACCATGTATTAAGACTGAAAAGAGCTTGACAATGTTATTTTTATTGGTTGCAATTGTTGTATATTACACTTCATATCTAGAGCAGATCTATGTATAAAAAGATAGATCTATATCAGATCTGTACACTAGATATGCTCTTCTTCAAATTCCCCTTAGTGGAGTAGATCTGAGATCTAATGCTGCAGATCTACAAAAATATTCAGAAACACATGAACATTCAGATCTTATATTATATATGCATTCTAATGATCCCCTCCAATTGGATCTAAAATTTGAAGGGCAGATCCCAAACACATGAAAACCACTCCTCCAAAAACTGTGCCAAAAGACCCTGCAACAGTACCCACACAAATAACGTAGTTCTGGAAGCAAGACTACGATGTAGGCTTTAGAACAAGTTTGGCCTGAAGCCAAGATCTGAAAATGTAGCTCCAATCATCCAATACTCTCTTGCCAATGGATAGAAGGCTTCCCCACTGCAAAGGAGCACTAGAATGGCCTAGATCTGAGTAGATCTAGCCTCCACTTGCTACAGCTTACAAAGACAACCGAACCCTCAAAAAGATCTGCGTTGTAGTTGGAAGAAGAAGCTTGGCCTTCAGCCTGATAGTGGACAAGAAATGCAAGACTCTTCCAAGACGCCTCTCAAGGAAAGAGGTGGGATTCCCGATCAAGAACAGCAAGTGCTAAACAACACTATTCTCAGCTAAACAACCAGAGAATAAGAAATGTCTAAACAGACAATATATTCATAAATAACATAATCATAAACAACCTTCTCATGCTACCATCCTCTTCCTTTTATAAGTTGAGAGTTTGCAAAACCCTAAACCATCTCAATGAAATAGCTCCTTTCATATGAGCCACCTCCAACTAAAACTATGTTGTGCCTCATTGATGGCCACTCCTCCAAGACAACGCTGTTGATTTGGTCATGGTTGACCTAGTCAAAATATTCAGCCCCTTTCACACCTAAGGGTGCTTATTTAAATAGCCCAAATTTAGCCTTGTTCATATGTGGAATTGATTTATTTATTGTTTAGGAGTTTTATTGATCCTCCTTTACAAATTTATTCATCAAACAGAAAAATAAAACAAAATTGAATATTCCCATTAGCTTGGGATTAATTTGGAATATTACATGGATGCTAATTCCATGAACAAATTCTAGAAGAATTCAAGTGTCAAGAATGCAATAGACAAAAAAAAACATATTTGGACTATTTTTCATTTTATTAAAATATTTTTGAGATTTTTTGTGGGGTTTATGGGTTCATGGGATAGTAGACAGTACTGACCCTGCCGTATTTGTATTTCAATTGAATTTTTCCTAGAGGCGATATGACCAAATTTTCTAGCTATAAATTTAACAAATAACCCATATATTTTGAGAATATGATTGAAGACTAATGTCATATATTTGAGCACTATTCCATTTCTTCACCATATTAGCACAAAATAGAAAGACTAACTTCTTTCACCATAATAACACACAACTTTTAAAAAATAAAACACTCAATTCTATGTTTCGAGGCATTTTATGCAAATGATAGGCATTTCTATGGAGTTTTATCCATATTCTGCAATTTAATGAGGGTTGGAGGAAGCTTACAATCCTTTATCTGTTAGTAATTTCACCCTTCAGTAGAACCAAAGAATATTCAGGTAGATTCCTCAGTGAAGTATATTGGCCATAATCAATTCCTTCGAGACCTCAACACAAGAAATAGATATGCGTGTCAGAAATAGATATGCATGTAAGAGGCTCCTGTTGTCACCTTTTCTTGTTGCAGGTTGTGGAAAGGTTAAAATTTATTTTTCTGAAAGAAGAAGAGGTGTAGTTTTGAAAAGAAATGGCCCAAATATTTTCATAGAAAAATGTACATTTACAACATGTCTAAAAACTAAAATATGTCCAACTTCAATAAACTGCTCAGAAACAAAACTTTCCCAACCATTTGTGAAAACTGCCCACGTCTTAGCATAGCACAGGTTCACATGCTACAATTTCCCACTTAGGCCCTGTAGTATTGCACCTTCACATGCACCACATTGCATTCTCTCCACATAAACAGTGGGGACCTCCTGCAATACACAAAATGCATTGGAATAATAGTTATTTCCACCAAGAATTTATCCAATTCTAATTCTCAAGAATAAGCAAAATTCTAATTCTAATTGCATATTTCCATCAAGAATAAAAAAAATTCTAATTCTCAATTTCTATGGTTGGATTTCACTGAATTTTGGTGTACACACCTAAAATTAATTTCGGTGCCTTAACTGCAAATCGGTGCTACTGTACATATAACTGCACCAATGTGTTTTAGTTACTGCGCACCAGTTCATTTTAGTTACTACGCACCGGTGTCGTGTTACCAATGGATGCACTGGTGTGTTTCTATTAAGTGACGCACCAGTGATGAATAACCACAAATAAAAAAATCACAAATCTATTTTGTTTAAGTGAAAATAAAAGCGATAAATTGAAAAATGGGAAGAAAAATATTTTCAAAAATATAATTTCATAAAACAATTCTTTAAATACTAAACACTTTTCATTATTTCACTATTTTTGCAAAACTTTTCAGCCAGATATTAGCAGGAAACGTACCTGGAGCAAGAGAGCATGATAGCATTGTAGAGCAGTGAAATACGTTCGAACAGAAGTATTCAGACAATCAGAATTCCAAACCTCTGGTGATTCAAACCCTGTAGCATAGAATTTCAAATGATCTCGTGATTAAATTTCATTTTTTTTACTTTTTTTCTGCATTTTTTTATGAAGTAAGAAAAAAATTTCAATCCGTTTTTAATTTTCAGAGAAAAAAAAAAAAATCCATTTTAACCCTAAACCCTTCATTCTTTTTGTTTCTGCCATTTCTTCTCACTATTTCTATGATTTCAGAATTAGGGCTTTTCATTTTAGATTTATAGGGTTTGTATTTTGTAATGAAATTGCTTTCGGATCCATCGCATTGAGTGGGTTTTTTCTTCCATCGGTGTTTCAAACTAGCTACCAAGGTTCATCATCGAGATAATATTGACATCCAACCCATGAGACGACTTGCATAATCGAATCCCAAACCATGTCAACCCTTGCGTAAATTTTTGAAAAAACAAGATTTTTTTTTATCGGTGCACCCTGCATAACCTAGCGCACTGGTGCGCTGTATATTCCCAACACACTAGGAAAGTACTGTGTAATAAAAAAGAAAAAAACATTTTTTTTAATCAGTGCGCCATATGTAAAATAGGGCATGGGTGCACTATCTCATTATGGCGCACCGCAAACATGTTGTTTCACAAAAATTGTTTTATTGTGTTAATCGGTGCACAATATAACATATAATGCACTACATGGGGTCTCCTAGTTTACAAACATCATCATATGGTGGTCCCTTGTTTGCGCGGGGCGTGTATGCTACAAAAACTAACACTCGACGATTTTTAGTATTTTCTCTATGCTAATCAATGCAGTGGTTAACATGTAATGCACTAGTGCTCCTTATTGACATAGAGCACCGTGTGATCTATTATACTATTTGGGCAGTGCGTTTATAAGATCCCCACGCACCGACGTCGGTGTGGACACCATAAATGGAGCACCGATTTCTTCAAAAAAAAAAAAAGTTGAAAAGTTGACAATTTATTTATAAATATATTAATTAGTGATATGGTACAGGTTTCATATTGATAAAGAAATGATTGACAAGAGATCAAGTAACAAAAATACTGATAACACATCAAGAAAAGAAAAAAGTCCAAGTTCTTTGTAAATCCTTTAAAAAAAAATAAAATTGAACTATATATAAGTTTAACTAATATGTATTGTTTATTGTGTATCATGCAGAGCCACAAAATGACGAAGCTCAATAAGATTATTTATGATCTAGGACCAAAAGAGCATAAAATCTTGATGGAAAAATTGCAAAAGAATGAATCCAGTGAATGAAAATATATTATCGAACCAATATGACTTTCTTTTTTAATTTTCATTAATAATATACTTAAAATTATTAGATAAAACGTGTCAAATAATCTATTATTTCACATATGTTTAATGTTCTACAGGGACCAACAACTCAAAAAATTAATGTTGTTCTAAGAAAAGGAAAAAAAATAGAACATGCGAATGAAAATGAATTGCTCCTTAGCTGATCTGGAGTGGTGCTGGAGGTTAACGAAAGGGGGGGAAAATTTTACAAAAGTTTGAGGGATATAGTGGAATGAATGTATAGACATTCTTTCCATTTACAATACAAAAATCAATCCAATGATTCCAAGAACCAAATTTTATCTAAACTACAGGAAGATTTTCCAGAGAATTACTCAATGAGACATGTCAGACTTTTAATAGCAAAAACGTACAAAAAAAAAAAAAAAGGAATGAAAAATAAATATTCCTTTAAATGTTTGTTTACAATTATTTATAAATACCATTTTTGTTATATTTACTTTTCATATATCAATATAAAAACTAAATAGTTTATTTTCGTGTTAAATTTTCAGAAAGATTATGAAAATCTCAAAAGATGAATGAGCTGATATCAGAAATATGCCAGTAGGAATGTCCAAAAAGGTGTACAAGGAGATGGTCAAAGAAATGGACAAAAATGCATTGCAAGAGGAGCCATCTCAACAAAACCGTGCTTGAAATGTAATATGTCATCATTGAATTTTTCGATCATTAGGTACAATAAATAAACAATTTAGCATTAAATATTAATTTTCAAGTATTTTCTTGTAGAAAAGAAAAGAAAATGGAACCCATTCAGCACATAAAACAAGACGACAAAGAAGAAAAGGGTTGATATCTAAGTTTGTGAGTAGTTGTTACTTCCTTATAACAACTTAACTAGATTTCACTTTTGTATTTTTTTAATTGTTTTACAAAAATTATCATTGAATGTCTTCAAAGAGGTGCTAACATACAAAGAAGAACCATCAAATGAATTCATTGATATTGGGTTAAGTATGGGTTGTGAGTATATGTTGGCATATCAGAAATTAATTTTGGAATTTGTAAGCATCTATCGATCTTGTTTTACTTAGATCCATCTATAATTAATAGAACAAAAAAAACTTTTATATTAAATATATGATTTTTTATGGGGTATAAAACTTGCAGGAAACAAAGTATGGAACTGCACCAACAAATGAAATCTTGAAATATGGCATGGTACATGGTTTTGAAAGAATGTGTATAGTTTATTAGTCAATTTTTGCTATGGTACGTCATTTCCTTTCCATTTACATTGATGTATATTATTTAATATTACAATTTTCATTATTCTCACCAATGTATATACACTCATTACAGTTTATTTTTGTGTTTGTAGATGGAAGGTGAAGAAGAAGGAAACAATCAATACCTTGAACAAAACATTTCTGAAAATAACCCAAGTCATGGAAGTAGCTCTAGTAGTGATAGCAGTTCAAGCGAAGAATGATGATCACTATGTTTGGATATCAAAGCAAGGCATTGTATTTTTTGAAATATTTGTCTGTGAAATTAGACATTTTGTTTAATGTAATGGACATAGTGTCCCAATTGTAAGATAAAGTGATAGCAATAACTATCCCATTTTGTATTAAAAATACTATCTTATATGTGTGTGTGTGTGTGTGTGTGTTTTAATTTATTTTATTGTGTTCTCCATTGTCGCGATGAAATGTAACACCACTGATTAAATTTATGGGTGATTAAATATTATAATGAAGAGATGTGAAATTTGATGATATGATATAACAAATTAATCCAAACATCACATTCAAATGCTCTAATAAAAACTTAATTGATATGAATATTGTTATAAGATATATATGTGTCGACTTTTGATGAATAATGAATTTTAAAAAATCTCAATAATTATGATATGATATAACAAATTAATCCAAACATCACATTCAAATGCATTAATAAAAATTTAATTAATATGAATATTGTTATAATATGTGTTGACTTTTGATGAATAATGAATTTTAAAAAATCACAATAATTTCACTGTCACACGTCAATGTTTTTAAAAAATAAAAAATGAATATTGGTGCATGTCAGTTACTGTATACCGGTGCATTTGTATATTGCAGTGCATTGGTATGTTTCAACGACCTATGGGCACTGCACAAATACCAAAACCAATTAAAATCTCAGTGCGCTTGTGCGATATTGTGCACTGGTGCGTTTATGTGAGACTACACACTGGTGCATTTGTACGACGTATGGGCACCTCACAAATACCAATACCAATTATAAATATCGGTGCATTTGTCTGATATGACACACCAGTGCATTTATAAAAGTCTACGTACCGGTGCGTTGAGACGACCTATAGGCACCTCACAAATCCCAAGGCCAATTAGAACGGCCCCATGCGTTGTATCACCAACATTGCACCCGGTGTAGTTTTATACCTTGACAGCCTGGTGCATGCACCTTCGACCGCCCTGGGGCCACCGTCTAAATGACATGCACTGGTGCGTTCAAACCGTAATAGTGCACTACTGAAAAAAAAATATCTGTAATAACCTCCATTTGCTCATTTTTTTTAGTTGTGTTGAATTTCCATTAAAAGCTCCACCAAAACCTGCGTAGCCATAATCGGATGTTGTAGCAAATGTTTTTTTGAAAATTTTGGCCAATTTTATAACACTAAAAACCTCCTTTATCACCTCCACTAGAGGGTCTTTTCTTTGTGATGTTGATAAAATGAGCTCCTTCTCACTTGATGTCTTACCTTCATACTA
This sequence comes from Pinus albicaulis, assembly GCA_034641835.2. NCBI lineage: Eukaryota > Viridiplantae > Streptophyta > Pinopsida > Pinales > Pinaceae > Pinus > Pinus albicaulis. The sequence continues at coordinate 937,721,737 of CM076579.1, read as the reverse complement.
AGGCCCACTTAAATAGCTTTTCCTAGCTAGGCCTCTTAAGAATGCTTTAGAACTTACGAACTTTATCTACTTATACCTTACGGAATATTATTTTTCCGTTTAATTTTCTTTAGATTTTAAACCTCATCTCTGGTCCAAATCCCCTTTGCTTGGGTTATTTTCCCACAAAACCTTTTGTTTTCAAACTCACACAAACCCATCTCACTAGGCTTATGGAGTACCTCCCAAGCTACACAATTCAACAACATAGTCTAGTTGTAGTAATCGTAACTTTTTCAAGCTCCTATAGTCAAGCAAGGACTTGGTTGGGTTCCCAAGTTTAAAATTAAGTAAGGGTAGTTTTGAGGGCATGATAACTAGCAAGGGTTAGGGCATGCCAAGGAATGAAATTTTGTGCTAACACATGCTGGACAATGTCAATGCATGTTGAACAGTGTTAAGGAGTGTCGAGGCATCACAAGGGAGAACTAGGTCAAAATTCATGGAAATGAAAAAATAAGGGTGTGTTCTAGGTAGTTTCAGTGAATTCAAGTGCGCCAAGGATGAAGTGTGTTAGAAAAAGTTCATAATAGGATTTGTAAGAGGTTAGCCTACGATTTTGATAAGGGGCTCGACAAAGAAGTTTTAAACAAAGGGAGACTTTGTGTTGGGCACAACACTATTTTTCCTTTATCTATTATTTTTATATGACATGTGGCACACTTTGGCATAATGCTTATGTTTTAAACTATTTTAAACAATTACATATCGTACATTGTTGTGTATAAGTTTTGGGGAACTCGGCTTGTGCCGAACTATATCTTATGTGTCTTGTGTATCTTGTGGTTCTTGCAAACTCTCAGTTAATGCTCTACTGTTTATATGAACTGGACATACATGTGAAATATTTCCAATGTAAGCTATGTTGCTTAGTTGTTTTATGGCCATGGCTATATGTGATCCTTGTCTTAGTAAGTTCTTAAGTGGGAAAATTTCAGCTTGGACATGACTAGCCTAGGATGAGGTATAGGAAGTTCTTAGGTGAACAAGGCACAATCTACTTGTAGTAGGTGCAATTGATCAAGTTGTTACTACTGAAGCAGACCAATGTCACATGAACTGGAGTAGCTAAGGACTTTATTGGGTTCCCAAGTCGTGAAAAAATTTAAGGCTATTTATGAGGGCATGAGTGCCAATGCATGCTAGAGAATGCTAACATTTGCCATATAGTTTGAAGGCATTAAAAATATGCTAAGATGTGTCAAGTGCTAAGGCATTAAAAGATCTGCAATGGTGTCGCAATACATGTTAGGGACTATCAAGGCAACAAAAAGGAGAAATAAGTTAAAATACAAGGAAATGAACACATCATAGGGTTAATAAGTCATCAATTTAAATTTTCCAAGAGGGGCATGCTATGAACACCAACACTAGGTGGAAATGAGTGTCAAGTGCCAAGTGTTAGTGCATTCTAAGTGCCAAATCATCCTCTGTAACTTCTCTTCTACTTTCTAGTAACTGATCTCAACTAACTTTAATATTAAACCATGCCAAAGCATACCAAGGCATCTTAATGAATGATAAACATGATAATTCTCATGGCCACTTTAGGACTACTCTCTTCACCCCCTTGATAAAATGAGATCCTTCTCACTTGATGTTATTTCCTTCATCCTAAGGACTCCTTAAATAGTTTTTCCTAGACCTCTTAGGAACCCTCTAGAACTTACAATTTTTATCCACTTAGACCTTAGGAAATTTGATTTTCCTTTTTAATTTTATTTTACATTTTAAACCCCATATTGGGTCCAAAATCCCTTTGCTTGGCTTCTACTCCCACAAATCCTTTTGTGACCAAACTCACACAAAGCCAACTCACTAGGCTTGCGAAGTACCTCCCAAGCTACAAAATTCAACAACATAGACTAGTTGTAGTAAGTATAACTTGGTTAAGCTCTTGTAGTCAAGAGAGGGCTTGGTTGGGTTCCCAAGTTGAAAATTAATTAAGGGTAGTTGTGAGGGAATGATAGCTAGGGAGGGTCAGGGCATGCAAAGGAATTGAAAGGCATGCTAACACATGTCAGACAATGTCAATTCATGTTGAACTAGAGTGTTAGGGAATGTTGGGGCATATCAAGGGATAACTAGGTCAAAATGCATGGAAAGGAAAAAATAAGAGTGTGTGCTAGGGAGTGTTAGCGAATTCAAGTGTGCTAAGGATGAAGTGTGTTAGGAGAAGTTTAGAATAGGATTTACAAGAGGAAAGCCTACGATTGTTATAAGGGGCTCAACATAGCAGTTTTATACAAAGGGAGATCACTTTGTGCTAGGCACAACATTTTTTTTCCTTTAGGTTTTTTTTTTATATGAGATGTGGCACACTTTGGCTACATGCTCATGTTTTAAACTATTCTATATAATTGCATATTGTACATCGTTGTGTATAATTTTGGGGGCACTTAGCTTTTTTCAACTTATATCTTGTGTGCCTTGTGAATCTTGTGGTTCTTGCAGACTCTCTGTTAATGTTCTATTGTTTATATGAACTGAACATACATCTGAAATCTTTCCTATCCAAGCTATGTTTCTTAGTTTTTTTATGGGCATGGCTAGATCATGTAATCCTTTTCTTGGTAAATAGTTAAGTGGGACAAGTTGAGCTTGTACATGAGTGGCATAAGATGAGTTATAGGCATTTATTAGGTGAACAAGGCATAATCTACTTGTACTAGGTGCAATTAGTCAAGTCGTTGTGGGTTAAGCAGGCCAATGTTTTCACATGAACTACAGTAGCCAAGGACTTGATTGGGTTCCCAAGTCATGAAAAAATTTAAAGGCTAGTTGTGAGGACATGAGTGCCAAGGTGTGCTAGGGAATGCAAAGATGTGCTAGATAGTGTGAAGGCATGTCAAACATAATAAGATGTGCTAGGTGATAAGGCATGCCAAGATGTGCAAGGGTGTTTCAATGCGTGCCATGGACTGTCAAGGCAACAAAAGGGAGAAACAAGTTAAAATACAATGAAGTGAACACATAGGAGGGTTAATAGGTTGTCAATTTACCTTTTATAAAAGGGGCATGCTAGGCACACCAACACTAGGTGCCAATAGGTGCCAAGTGCAAAGTCTTACTACATTCTAAGTGTGAAGTCTTCATTTGTTTCTTCTCATCTACTTTCCAAAAATTGATCTCAAATAAATTTAATATTAAACCATGCCAAATCATACCAAGGCATCTCAACGTGTTTCATACATGCTAATGCTTTCCAAGAACCAACACGTGCCAAGTGCCAATATGTTCCAGGAAGTGTTATGCATGATATGAAGTGGAATGGCATGTTGAAGAGTGCTAAGGTGTGCTAGAGAGTTCTAATGCATGTTGAGGAGTATTAAGGAGTACTAGGAAAAAACATTAAGGGAGCACTAGGTCAAAATTCATGGAAGTTAATGAATATGAGGAATGTGTGCCAAGGAATAGTGTTAATGAGTGCTAGTTGTCATGCCAAGAAGGGTGTGACAAGGTATGCTAAGCATTGGTAAAGCATGCTAGGGAATGTCAAGGCATGTAAAGAAGTTCCAAAGTTTTCTAGGGATTTCCAAGGTGTTCTAATTGTATGTGCCAAATAGTGCCAAGATATGCCAATACATTCCATGTGCTAAGGATGTGCAGGGTGTCAGGGTATGTCAATATGTGTCAAGAAGTGTCAAGGAAACAAAAGGAAGAACCAAGCTAAAATGTAAGTAAATGAACACATAAGAGGGTTTATAATTCAGGACTTTATCTTTTTCAAAAGGAGCATCCTAGTCACACTAATAATAGGTCCCAATACATGTCAAGTGGCATTGTGTGCCAAGTGCTAATGTATGTCAATGCATTCAACCAAGGTGTTCGAGGGCATGCTAGGGACTACATGCATGCCAACACATGCTAGGATAGTTCCATGTTGTACTAGCGCATGCCACCATGTGCTTGGGCGTCAGTTTCATGACAAGATGTTTTAGGTACAAAGATGTTCCAAGACATGCAAGGTGCTAAGAAATGTTAGTGTGTGACAAAGTAATAAATTAAGGTGTGCCCGGATTGTTGAGGAGTGTTAGGTCTTTCCCATTAATAGAATTTTCAGAGCTTTATTATGTATTAAATAACATATTTCCTACACACACTAGTGTAACTTTATCTAAAGGGAATTTGATATATAATAAACTTAATAGATCTAAATCATGTGTTGACTTATAGGAAAACTATATTCGACTAGTGATTACTTGAGGGAAATGATACACACTAATTACTTATTTAAAAATTGACTCATTCTAACCACTATGACCTTGGAAATATCATAAAAAATACTCCACAATAATGGTCGTAAATAGTTACAGTGATGCTTTTCTAAGGATCATCATCATATGTGACATTGGTGATGAAACTTAAAGGTCCGTCACAAGTATAACCCTCACCAATGTCCTTTTTTCTTGTAGTGATATAAAACACAAAACGAAATACTAAATTACAGTTAAAAGAAAACCTTACTATCTCAAGGGGGGCCTCCTATGAGAAGTAGGTATCAATATGATTCCTTCACAAGATGATCAACCACACATTGACATCGCACAACATAGAAATAAGAACGAGAGTAGAGTTTGTATATAAAACAGAGTGTTTATGATATAAAATCCAAGTTTGTGTCTACTATGATGAGAGGCATATTTATAAAACTCCTATGCATTAAATTTTTCATAGTATTACACCTTATGCTAATAAATAGTAGCTAAAATTAAATTTGAAATATAAGATAATGCGATCCTCCCATGATTTGATATCAAAGCAGTAAATCATGAGGCTAAAAATCTCCATCTCACTCGCCTGGTTTGCCTCTTACAGTAGTTGACCTTTCCTTTGACCAAGCTACTAGGGTGTATTCTTTATCAATATGCTATGAATGTAGGAAAAAATCATTGTACCAAGTAATTTCCACCTTCCCATATACCTCGTTCTTCAAATGGAGATTTGGAACCTATCAAACCTCAAATTCAGCTGCGGAATCTTATGTTAGCTACGGAATCACTGTAAGTCAGTAGCTAATGTAAATATTAAGCTAAAAAATATTGAACATTGTCATTTATGAAATAGAAGATGATTAAATACCTGATATGCCATAATCCTTGTGAACTGATGCCCAAATTAAAGTTATGAAGGTCAAAAATAGGAGAATGGAGTGAAAAAGGGTTGTAAAAAGAAGAAATTGTGTGATTCAAAAACCCCATTCTCAAGTAATGGGCGGTCATGGGCCAAGGTTACTTCTTTCGTGTGGTCACCCCAAGCCAAGTTAAGTCAACCAACAAAACCGTCACATGGGCACCCCGACGTGTCCAACATGCGACATCCCCATAGGAATCTCGCATTCATGTGGGTGTACTGAGGGCACGGGCATTCTCCTTCTTATGAAAATTAGTGAGCAGAAATCATTATCTCATTAATGCAAAAAAATATTCTCATTTGTGATTTCCATGTTACATGATCAATACAATTATAAATTGGATTTTTACACCTAAACATTAATTTACTTAATTTTCTAAAAATTATTATGAGACCCCCTTGTGGGAACTTTTTTCATGGGAAATCATGTGCTGAAATTAATTATTTTGTGTGGGTTCCCCTTGCCAATTCGGGTTGACCGACCAACTCATCACACGGGTGCCCTGACGTGCCCATCAAGCAATGCCCCCATGGGCGTTAGGCACCCTGGCGTTCCCAGCACGTGATGCCCCCATGGGATTTGGGCGCCCTAGTGTTCCCAACACGTGCTGTTCCAATTGGAATCAAGAACCCTAGTATGTCCAACACATGATTCCCCCATGGGCGCCTAGGCACCCTGCCTTTTTCATTCATCAGTGACAACAAGGTATTATAATTTTTCAATACCATGTTGCATAATAAATAAATTATAGACTGACTTTTAACACCCAAACATTACTTTAGTTAATTTTATAAAGATCATTATGAGACCCCTTGGTGGGAAATGTGTTCATGGGAAATCATGGGCCAACCTTCCTTTTTTTATGCAGACGCCCATTTCCAAGTTGGGTCAACCCAATAACTTGTCACATGGGTGTCCCTACCATGATGATGTCCTGGTGTTCCTGAAACTTAAAGATAATGATATCACCATCGTTAATGCATAGGATACTATTTTGTTCAAGACACAAACATAGGAGACATTTTTTCTCAAAGTGATACACTTTCTAAGATATATAATCACGACCATAATAAAAAAATATTGGTCTTATTTTTTATTCATCATTGTAATGTCATATTATTTCTTAATGTTATATTTCGCATAATATACCTTAAAAAATGATTAATAATGCTCCATAAAAACCCATGATTAACCTCTAAATCCTCTAGGTCCAAATTAACCCCCTAAACAATATACATTAACCCCCTAACCCCATAACCCCATTCCCCGTGCTAAGAAAAATAATGAGGAGGGGGGGGGGGGAGGGTGAATCATTATTTTAAAAACTTGATTTAATTTTCTTATTTTGATTTCTATACTCGAGTATTCTAAAGTAGACTTGTTTATATACATGACTTTCATGCAGACAACTAGCGTATATCGAGTCAACTTAGTTTTTTAGTCAATTTTATCTTCAACCAATATGTTGCTAATCCATCATATTTAGATAGACAATAACCATGTGTAGTAAGAAAAAACTAAAGAATCACACATAAGCAACACATATGAACACCATGTTTTTTAGGTGGAAACCCAATGTTGGATAAAACCACTATTGTTGTCATCTTTGTCTTCTTTTTACTATAATGAAATAATTCTTACATTCTTGTATTGGTGCAAACTTGTACCATCATGCATGCATCCACCTGCAGAAGGCTGCAACCTTATCTTGTTCTCTAGCACCTACTGGAAGGGATATCTAACCCCCTGATTCAAAACATCAAAACTTGTAGGCCACCTTTCATTAAATTTTCAGACTAAACCCACTACTATCATTTAATCCCAATACTAAATATCAAAACCGAAACCGATCACTATAATAAATCACTCAATCATTGAACCAACTGAATCAACCAATCACTGAACCAACTGAGACCAAAATCAGTCAAATTATTTTCAAACAATCAAAGCAGTTAGATCATTGTAACTAGAATACCAATATTGAACCCAAACACCACATCAAGTCACTGAACCAACTAAAAAACCTGATCAATAAAATGTGAAATTATATACACTACTTTACTTGAGAAAATTTGTGTGTATACGTGACTTCCTTGAAGTATACCTGCGTACATATCTCAAATCATTGAACCCTTAAACTAAATCATTGTCATTCTAAAAAAAACATTGTGTTATACCTTGAACCACTGAATCGCTATGAAAGAATCACATAACCATCACAAATATTCAATCACATATAGCTAGTAGAATCATCATTCTTCAGTCAATCAATTCAACTTTAATCGTCATTATTAAGCCTAAATCATCAAGTAAGAATTCATTGAAAGACAACAGAAACAAAGTAACACTGATTAGACTGATTAGACATCTTATTCAACAAAACTCTTGCTTATATACGTGCTTTCTGCAAACCACTTCCGCATGTATACACACTCTTCATGAATCAAACTCGCATACAAATCCGTCTAAAGTGCAAAATCAACATGCGACTTACCAACTTGAAACCCACGTATGTACACAAATTTTCTTCTTCATACTTGCATGTGTATGTGTCTTTGCTTCACATAACCCATGTTTACCTATCAAAACATCGCCTTCATGATTCCTCTGTATTTGAACTTCTATTCCTTTTTCCAAAGTATCTGTCACATGTAGACACATTCTGTTGACATCTTAATCAAGTAGGTTTCTCTCAAAAGGCAACTCATCAAGTAGGTTGCCATCAAGGACAACACATTATTCATAATGCCAACAATCTTCCTCTTTGGACTTGATGGAAACTACTTTGGTATTTATTCACCACAACTTGTAGATACCTGTAAAACATATCAAGCTAAGCACCAAGTTTCTCAAATACCAAGTTACTCCCCCCCCTTTGAATCAAGGGCTGACCAATGCTGAATGAAGGCTTCTCTTTCCTTGTAAAGACATGAGAAATGTTTATCTCCACTATATGCTGATCATGCTCCCCCTGATAACATGCTAAAACTTTTGAAATATTTGTAATGAAGTACATGACTCTATGACTCAACTAAATATGAATTTTACTATCACCAAGGACTAAAACTTACATCAATCACCCAATCACACTGGGGTTACATATTTGACTTCATCATTACATAAGCCACACAAAATGGTATTAAATTCATATTTATGTGACCCCAATAGTTCAAACATGACTGAATATTACAATTATTACATCATACGTCTTTACATGACCTTTACATCAAGAGACAGATATTAAATTTATAATCAAGACCAAAGAGACCTCAAAGAGTGAGGTAGCAACAAAAACAACTATATGAGTACATTCAGTATCATTATCAATAATAAGAATCATTATGTACCAATACATTTTCAAGTAAATATAATGCTAGCAATGCAAATAATCCTCCTGAACTACTAGCAACATCAGCAAACTGTTCTCAACTAATTCAAGAGCCAACAATAAAAATCATAGTAAAACATATGTGATTGTTTGACTAGAAACTCATGTATATACATGAATGTTCTTCATAGGATCCGTGTACAGAAAGTAAAGTAATGAATCTTCACAATTATAGCTCCTCTTGAGCCTGTAATGTCTGAACTTATTCATTGTGACTATACTAGATGCATTGTTAGTAATAAAAAGGATGGGTATCAAAAGCAACCATGAGAATCATCATCAAGACAAAATATACATTCCTCCCCCTGAAATTGAAGGATTGACCAAAATAATTAACAGAGTGATGAAGCAGGGACCATTCCTAATTTATGGATGATATATTCAAATGCATCACGTGGAAGCAGTTTTGTAAATATATCAAAAAAAATTTCTTCTGAGGGAACATATTATAATTTGACCTTTTGTTCAAGCACCTGTTTTCTTAGAAAATGATATTTAATTTGAATATGCTTGGTATTGGAGTGCATAACTTGATTTTTTGAAATACTAATGGCATTTATTTTATCACATAGAATGGAAATGGGTGGACAACAATTGATTTTAATATCCTGCAATGTTTGCATCATCTAGAGAAGTTGTGTGTGGAAATATGCAACAAAAACATATTCTTCTTCTACAGTAGATAAAGAAATTGAACTATTTTTTTTTGCTGAACCACGATACCAAGCTGGGCCCCATATAGAATTCTCCTCCACTAATGTTTTTTTCTATCATCAACATTTCCTACCGAATATGCATATGTATAAGCATGAATAGTATTATATGTATCTTTTGGATATCGTAAACCAAAGTCTTGAGTGCCTTGTAGATACTTGAATATTATTTTGACTGCTTGAAGATGAGTTTCTTTTGGATTATCTTGGAATCGTCCAACAATCCCAACTACATGCATGATATCTGGTCTCGTTCCTATAAGATAAAGTAGACTTCTGATCATGGATATGTATTCTGGTTGGTCGATTGCAGGAGAATCATCATGTGAAATGAGACTACATTCTGTCACCATTGGTGTGCATACTGGTTTGTAATATTTCATTCCATATTTCTTCAGAATATGCTTGAGGTACTTTTTTGTGAGAGAAAGATTTTATTCTTTGATTTTTGTACTTGTAAACCAATAAAGTATGTTAGTTCACCAAGTAAATACATTTCAAATTCTTTTTTCATGACAGAATAAAACCTTTGACTGATGAATTCTTCATTTCTACCAAAGATGATTTCATCCATGTAAACAACAGTTAAAATTTTACCATCATCTGCCTTTTTGTATAGGTTTCTATCTGCAGACCCCTTAGTGAAGCCTTCTTGTTGAAGATGCTTGTCAAGGTGATAATACCATGCACAATGGGGATGTTTTAGCCCATATAATGCCTTATTGATTTTGCAATCATTTTTTTCATCGTTTTCTGGAATGAACCCTTCATGTTGTTAAATATGGATTTCTTCTTCTAGGTTCCCATTTAAAAATGCATATTTAACATCCATTTGATAGAATTTGAAATGATGAAAGCTTGAAAAGGAAAGAAACATTCTTATGGCTTCAATTCTGGAAATAGATGAAAATGTTTCTTCAAAGAATATTCCTTCTTGTTGAGCATAGCCTTTGCAAACAAGTATTTCTTTATTTATAATTACTTTTCCATTCTCGTTCAATTTATTTTTGAATACCCATTTTTTCCCAATAACATTCTTATCATGAGGTCTAGGTACTACTTCCCATGTATGATTATTTTCTATTTCGTCAAGTTATTCATTCATAGTCTTAACCCAACATTCATCTTTTCTTGCTTGATTTACATTTTGTGGGTCAATTGTGGATATTAATGCTAGATAACTAGGAGTCCCAACAAGGGATCTTCTAGTTTTTACTCCAACTTTCTTTTCACCTAGGATTTTAGATTATTGATTATTTTCCTCAACATACCTGGATGGTGTCTTTTCTGATGCTTCGGTATTATTAATTCCTTCTTCTGATGCTTCACTGGTTTCTTCCCTTACATCACTTTGGATTATTGTGGAAATACATTCATCATCTACTAGTGTTTCCCTTATGGAACCTGTGCATGCTCTTTTAACTACAACATCAATACTTTCAACAATATTTTGTATTTTTTTTATCGTAGCATTTGTATCCGTTACTTCCAAAGGAGTAACCAAGTAGGATTCCTTCATCTACTCTAGATTCAAACTTGACAAGCTTATCATTATTATTCTTAATGTGGCATTTACTTCTAAAGATTCTAAAATTCTTGACAGTTGGAGGCTTATCAAACCAAAGTTCATTAGGAATTTTATCACTTTTTACATGGATATGAGCTTTGTTGAGAATAATTACCATTGTATGTGTTTCTTTTCCCCAGAAGGTATGAGGTGTCCCAAACTCACCAAGCATGGCACATGCCATTTTTTGAATTTTTTTTTCATTATTTATGTTACCCCATTTTTTTGAGGATTCATAGCAATAGAGAACTGCATCTTTATGTCATGTTGTTCACAAAAGTCAAAAAAATTATCTGATATGAATTCTCCTCCCCTGTTAGATTTGAGACATTTGATTTTCAGGTATAACTAATTTTCTACTAAATCTTTGAAGACTTTAAATTTATAAAATGCTTCATATTTATGTTTTAATAAACCAATTCATCAGATTCTAGTAAATTCATCAATAAATAAGATGAAATTTTGTTCACCTCTAGGTGATTTTTTCCTCATTTTCCTACACAAATCAGTATGAATAAGTTCAAGTGGCTTACGTGTGAAGCCTTCTTTGGCATTGAATTTTACCCTAGTTTTCTTACCAAATTGACATTATTTACATATTGTACGTTATGGTAGAGAGATGTTGGGAAAATCACAAATTGCTCCTAGCTTGCTTGAATTATGTATTTGAGTAAAGCTTATATGTCCCAATATGCTGTGTCGTGACCAGATTTCCTCTACTTTTCTTAAGTAACAGTGTTCTAGAATGCCTTCCAAGACATAGAAATTACCTGGAGTTCATGTTCCTTTTATTATGGTTTTTCATGTATCGAGATTATGAACCACACAATTTTTTGATCTAAAAAAAATCAATTCCCTTGGTCACACATCTGACTAACACTTAACAAGTTATGCTCTAATCCATCAACAAATAAAACATTTACAATTTCAATTTTTATTTTAGAAAAATAGTTATTTTTCCTTTGATAGGAGCAGGTGAATTATTTCCAAAGGTTACATTATTTTATTTCTTCATTTCATTAAAAATACATAAACTTGTCTTTATCACCTGTCATGTGTTTTGAGCATCCAATATCAATGTACCACATGTTTTCTTGATCTCCTGCATATAAATATAGACCACGGTTCTCAGATCAAAGGTATTCATTTTCCATACCTTAGATGTTGTTGCCATTTTCTCATTCTAAGGTGTTGATCGTCCTTTGCTCTTGAATTCCAATTATTTATGCCCAAAGTTATTGAAAAAATAGCATTCACTTTCATATTGAAGAGGAGAGAAGGCATTGTAAGAGTATTTCTTTACCCCAAACTCATTGTTTTGTTTTCTTGCTTCTTTAGTCATGATAGTTTTGTAAGAAACACATTAATATACCTTATGAACAAAATTGTGACAAGTGAAACATTGTCCATTAAAGTAGAATTTTCTAGGATTATACTGCCTTCCAGTGTTGTCTTCCTTTTGATTGAACCAAGCAGAATTTACCTGGGAAATATTTGGTCCTTTATTCTTTTGTTGGAGGGTGGAGTTTTGTTGATTTCTTATTTTTATTGCATTGAGATAGCTTCCTATTTCTGTAGAAGACCTTATAGTCTTTGATGTTTCTTCACTGTATCCAAGACATGTCTTTATAAGAGGAGAGCATTTAACTTTGATGATTTCATCTGAGGGTTCATATCCTTTAGCAAATCCAATATTAAGACTTTTTTCTTTCTCAAGTTCTTTCCTTAGAAATACTATTTCACATTCTATCTTTTCACTATGCTCTTCCTTTTCTATGATTTGTTTCTTCAAAGTTTCTTCTGCTAATTTAGTTTCTTCTACACAAATCTTAAGTTGAGTTATTTATTCAATAAAAATATTATTTTCTTCTAGGGCATTCATGAAATTATCATCAGACTCATTAATATTTCTATCTTCAAATGCCATAAGTAATTGGTATTATTTATCAAACTCACCTTCTTCACCATTCAAAATACCATCACTATCTTCATGTGTATAAAAACTTCTCTTGTTTTCAAACCTTCTCCTATTTATTTTTTCAGCTTCTTTCCCTTTCTCGTGATTTTCTATATAGGGACACTTAGCAGCGTTTTGACCAACTCTACCTCAATAAAAACACTTGAAGGAAATCTTACCTCTAAATCTTCCAGTACCCACTTGGAGTTTCTTTACGAATTTTTCCTCTTCTTCTCTTGATACGTAACCTAATTCTTCCTTTTCTTTTCCTTTTGCAGTAGTTTTAAATGCAACTTATCTGATATCTGAAGGATCCACTTTTCTCATTTCATAGGATCTTAGAATCCCATGAAGTTGTTCAACAACAAGATTCTTCAAGTCTTGCATTTCTTCTATGGCAGAAACTTTCAAATCAAATTTGGAAGTTAGAGACCTTAATATTTTTTCAACCAGTGATGATTCTTTTATTTCTTCCCCAAAATTTCTCATAGAATTCACGATCTCATATACCCTAAGAAACAAAATTGTGATACTTTCATCATAGTGCATTCTGAGAGTTTCATATTGAATTCTAAGAGTTTGAATTTTGGCACTTTTTACCTTGGTGTCACCTTCATAGCTTTGGATGATCTTGTCCAATATAGCCTTTGTTGTATTCAACTGCATGACCTTCACAAATTCTAAATTTTCAAAGCTTCCTAACAGAGCATTAAAATACTTTTCATTGGTATCACATTTATTCTTTTCTTCGCCTTCTGTGGGAATGGAGGATGGATATTGATAGCTTCTTTCAACAATTACCCATACATCTACTCCAAGTGAATGTAAGTAATATCTTGTTCTTACCTTCCAAAAAAACAGATTGGTTCTGTTGAACAATGGTGGCTTGATAGATGTTGTCTCCTCTTTATTTCTTATCTTGATGAATCTTCCTTCAAGTGATCAAGCTTCTTTCGAAGGACCTGCTCTGATACCAATTATTAGGAAAAATACTAGGGGGTGAATCAATATTTTAAAAACTTGATTTAATTTTCTTATTCTGATTTCTGTACACAGCTATTCTGAAGTAAACCTGCATATGTAAGCGACTTTAATGTAGACAATTAGTACATATCCATTAAACTTAATTTTTCATCCAATTTTATCTTAAACTAGTATGTTAGTACTTCATTAGATTTAGATCTATAGTAACCATGTGCAGTAAGAATAGAATAAAGCATCACACATAAGAAACACATACAAACACCATTATTTTTAGGTGGAAAACCAATGTGGGGGAAAACCACCATTGTTGTCATCTTTGTCTTCTTTTTATTATGATGAAATAATTCTTGTAGTCTTGTACTGTCACTAAATCATACCAGCACATAGGAACCCACCTATAGAAGGCTACAACCTTCTCTCATTCTCCAACACATACTAGAAGGGAGCTCCAACCCCCTGATTCAAAACATCACAACTTGTAGGCCACGTTTCATCAAATTTTTAGACTAGAACCACTACCACCATTTAAGCCCAATAATAAATATCAAAATTGAAACCAATCACTGTAACAAATCACTCAATCATTGAACCAACTCAATCAATGAATCAATGAACCAACTGATACCAAAAATCAATCAACTTATTTTCAAATAATCAAAGCAGCAAGATCACTGTAACCAGAATACCAATAATGAACCCAAACACTGCATCAACTCATTAAGCCAACTAAAAGCCCTGATCAATAAAATTTCATAATATATATGCTATTTTACTTTAGAAAATATGTGTGTATATGTGACTTACTTGAAGCATACCTGCGTACAAATCTCAAAACATCGAACCCTAAAACTGAATCACTGTCATTCTGAAACAAACACTAGGTTATACCATGAACCACTGAATCAATTTCAAATAATCATATAGCCATCATATATATTCAATCAAATACCATTAGTAGCATCATAATTCTTCAATAAATCAATTCAAATTTAAACATTGTTGTTAACCACAAATCATCAAGTAAGACTTCATTGTTAGATAGAAGAAACACAGTAAGACTGATTAGAATGATTAGACATATTATTTAGAAAAACTCTAGCTTACGTACACACTTTCGTCAAACCACTTTCGCATGTATATGTGATCTTCAGGAATCAAACCCACTTACATATATGTATAAAGTACAGAATTGACATGTGACTTACCAGCATGAAATCTGTGTATGTACGTGAATTTTCTTCTTCATGATCGTGTGTGTACATGACCTACGTGTACCCATAAAATCATCCCCTTCATCATTCCTTTGTATATGAACTACTGTGCCTTTTTCCAAAATCTCTGTCACATGTAGACACACCTTGTTGAAATCTTAATCAAGTAAGTTGTCATCAAAAGACAACTCATCCAGTAGGTTTCCGTTAATGATAACACATTAGTCATAATTCCAACAACCCTAAGCCCCTAAACCCCTAAACCCTAATCCCTTAACCCCTAACCCCTAAACCCTTGAATAGTAACCCCTTATCCCTAATCCCATAAATTAATCAACCCCTAACTCGACCTAACCCCTTAATCGATCATAATGAAAATACTCAAACAATATTTCTAGTCAACATCAAGATGAAAACATAGTTCAAACACTTCCCAAAATAATATTATAAAATACATTTAAAATAGAAATATAATGCATTTTACTATACAAGTGCATACAATCTAAAATACAATATACATATAAAAATTTACAAAAAAAATCTACAATACAAATACATATAATAAATAAATTACAAATGGATAGTGTTCATGTCTTCCTTTAGCGTATCCATAGTCTCTACAATGCTCTTTAGTTGGTTTTAATATAATTATCCTTGCCCTCAAGCCCCTACTATTTATACAACAGAAATAAAATTTTCCATCCTTAGAAGCCCTCAATGTTGATCGCATGTATCCTTGGTGTCCTTGAGGAATGTTATGCGACATTTTTTGTCACCAAATTTCCAATGACGATGACGTTCAAAAAGTAATGTCAAAATAAGCCTACATTAACCTTTAAAAACAATCGCAACTAATATATATATATATATATAGAAATTATGTCAAAGTTATACGATTTTAGGGCCTCTATACAGATGCACACACATTTATATTTATTATAATTATAATTAATTATTTAATAACTTTATATATATAATTTATATTATAATAATATAATATTATATTAATATATTATAGTTATTAATATGAATATATATATATATATATATATATATATATATATATATATATATATATATTGATGTTATACGGGAAAGCGATGGAGGGTGACAGCAGAGCTTAGAACCCTAATCATGGCAGTGGGAGGCAAACCCTGGCTCTCTCAATTTCGGTGCAGGTGATGGAAGGAGGTCTATAGGTTCGAGACATTTGTCTCAGGCTATCAAGGTACAATGGACACTTGGGCACACCACAGTACCCCATTCTCGCATTGGAAAGGGAGCCAAGGAATGAGCATTTTAGGGTTAAGCATGGAAGACCATGCAGTTTATGCCCCTAACTTCATTGCCATCCATGGAGAAAGCACGCATGCATGGGTTTTAAGGTGATAAATCACTTTGGAAAGGGTTTTTTAGCTGCTAATGGGAATAGAAACCATGGTTAGAGAATGGGACTCCGTAGAACTTGATCTTGAACTTGAATATCTTCTTGCGGTCTGGGGTTATGAAGTATCGGAGAAAAACCTTGAGAATTATATTTCAGAAATCAGTGAAGCTAGGTCAAAGCTCAGAGGTTCGGGGAGGTCTAGGGCATATGGAATAGAATATGCCTTTTTGAGGAAAGCCTACTTAGTACTTTAAACAGTGACTGGAAGGCGAATAGCAAACATGAACTGCATTAGCATCTTGCAAATATTGGGTTGGTGGCAGAAGCGAACGACATGGTAGCTCATATAAGTACTCCCTGGCCCGATGACCTTAAAAACACATTATTCTCAGGAAGGTTAGAGAACATTGTTGCTAGTTGTGGGATACAAGGGAATGTGGGTTTGAAGCCCATTGTCAATAGGATCTCATCAGAGGAGTCCATTTAGATGCATCTTTTACTCTCAAAAGTCCCTTTCAGTGGAAATAGACCTAAAACTATGAGTATTTCACCCATTACAGGGATTTGAGGTGGTGGGAACTTATCCAGAGGTTGGCAAAGGTGTTTTTCAAAACCCTATTCTCAGTAGGGAGCCAGATATCAGAATTTTAGGTGGGATCCTACCCACAAAGAAAGCTAGGTAATAGGAGAGGTGTTCGGGCGTTTGTAGAGAAGTGGAGGTGCATGTAGGATCTAGGGTCGTAAGCGGTCAAGCAGGAGGGAGAACCCCTCAGGAGAATCCCTGATTTCAGGCGAAAGGGTGACCTGGGTTGCTTGATCCAGAAGGGCCAAATGCTCTCGAAACCCCACAGTGGGGTGAGGAAGGAGGAAGGAGTGAGATTGCAGTAAATAAGAGAAAGAAAATTAAGTTGATAATTAAGAAGGAGGAAATCCCATGTTGTGTGCTTTTGATTGACATTCAAATAGACAAGGTAATGGAAGCTGCTAAAACAATTATAGTAGGCCAAGTCAAAGGGAGGACATTCACGGAAAAATACATATCGTAATGGACCTCAAAAGAATGTTAAGAGGCTTCAGAGAGACAATTCAAAGTCCAAACCCTAGCTAGAGGGTGGTTTATGATCAAATTTCCAAAGAATGAATAATTGGAATGGGTATTGCTGCACAACTCGAATTTTGGGAAACGACCTATTCTTTTTAGGAAATGGACACTGTTGTTTGATGCACAATGTGAGAAAATTGAGGAAACCCCAGTGTGGGTTAAAATTTTGGGACTTCCTGTCCCTTTCTAGACAGAATCGATTTTTATATCAATTAGGAACACCCTAGGGTAGTTCCTGGAGGAGGATACGTCTTGCCAACAGACCATGTACAAGAGTGCAGCAAGAATTTTGGTCAGACTTAAACCAAAAGAAGGACTATGAGGAGATACATCTAAAGTACAAGGACCTTTCTTTTACCCAGATGCTTGACTATGACCATATTCCCTTTCGATGCAACCATTATCACAAATACAGTCATCTGGCTAAGTATTTCCCTTTAGGTCACTGAAGAAGAAGGAAGAAGAAGAGGGATACCCGAATGCCAACTGAGATTCAGGAAGAAGAGGAACTCAGAGAAGTTGAAAGGGATTTGATGGAAGGTTTGGAGGGAGAAAGTGGACAACAGTTAGAAGAGGGCCCTCAAGAAATTCAGACAGAGTCAATAAGTTTGATTGCACATAAGTAGTGGGAGGAGAAGCCCCTGATTCCCACTGGTCCTTTAGATGTTGTGGCCTAGACACCTTAGCAGGAGGGTACAATCTTGGACCCTATCATCTCTCAATGCTTCACTTTGTTTACTTCTATTTCTACTTTCTCAAGGCCTGGTCCCTCTAGGCCTGTCATAATGGAAAATATACATATGAACTATGTTTCAAAGACCTTGGACAATATCATTACTTCTATTCCTAAACTCCTCATTGATCCTCCTATCATCCCAGGCCCTGAGCTTCCCCCCTCCTTGTCCTACCCTCCAAAGAAACCTCCTTATAACCTTAGACCTAGGGACAAGAAGCTTATGCCTCAGGATGTGGTGGGAGGTCTCGGACCTCGCCCTCTTCCGATCGGTCCGAGGAAGACTAAGGGTCGGTAATAAAAAATTTCCAAAGCCCAGGTAAGGGAAAAACTTGACATTGTTGATGGGAAACAGATTTCTCTTTCAAAGGTGCTTAGAGAAGCATAGAACCCCTCCCTGGGTTATTGATGATATTTTTACCCTTCGACTGCAAGGGGTTTTATAATGAACCTAAAAAAACTAGCACTTATGGCTTTGGTGAAGTCCTATGAGCCTGATGTCCTTATGCTTCAAGAGACATTAGGGGTAGGGGAGGAAATTGTTGGAGCTTTGTCCAAAATGTTCCCAGGTTGGTCCTTTTAGGCTTTGGACACTTTAGGGAGGTTTGGGGGTCTGGCATTGGGCATTAAGTCTGGAATATTGAAGGAGATTAACTCTTGGGGAATGGAAAATGTCTTAGCAATGGAAGTCTATTCCATTGAACTCTGCCATCCCCTCCTGTTACTAAATGTTTATGGCCCATGCTTAAATAGGGTATCCTTCTGGAATAAGTTTTTTTCCAAATCATGTATGAAAGATCCAAACCTCACTCTGGGAGGGGATCTGAATTTTTCTATCGGGCTCTTAGAAGCCTGGGGTCCTTATGCTCAAGCGGACCCTCTCACTGACTTTTTCCTTAACAAGATAGGTTATTTGCATCTGGTGGATGCCAACTTAATTAAGACAAGACCCACCTGGAGGAACATAAGAGCTGGAGAGGACAAGGTGGCAAAAAATCTGGATCGTTTTATTCTAAAGGTAGAGCAGGTAACCCGATCCTCGGTCTTCCGGCACTGGGTGGGGGAAGGGGGCATCTTAGACGATCTGCCTATTCTCCTAGAAATCATGGGACCCCACAAGAAACATGGAGCCCCTTTCAAGTTCAAATCTTCATGGCTCAAGGATGAGTCATTCAATTAATTATTCAAAGACACCTAGAGGAAGGGGGAGGAGGTTTGGCCTAGAAGAAAGAGCATCCACTTCATGGATAACCTAAAATAGATGAAAAGGGCCACTTTGGAGTGGGAAAAAGATAAAAAATATAGGGAGGAGGAAACCCTTCAGTTGATCAATGAGGAACTGGATCATCTGAAAAAGTCAGAGGGTGCAGGCTATGAAACAAATTAAATGAGGGATAGAATTAAGAGCCTAGAATCGGCCAAAAATAAAATTTTGCTTAAAAATGAAGAAAGGTGGCACCTAAAAAGTAGGGAAATATGGTTGTCAGTAGGGGACGAAAATACCAATTTTTTTCCAAAATTACGCGAAAGGGTGCAAAAATATAAACATCATTTGGGGGATGCAAATGGAGGAAGGGAGAACCGCAAAATCCTTCACGGAACTATCTAGTTTGGGATGAAACAACTTCAGATCGCTATTTAAAGCTCCATCAGAGCCCTCAATAGCAGAAGTGATCAGAGTGACATAGTTATTCCCTAGATATATTGAAGAGGAGGGAAATAGCATAATGGATCCTGTGACAAAAGAGGAGGTGGAAGGGATTCTTAAGTCAATGCAGAAGGAAAAAATATCTCGCCCAGATGGATGGATGGTTAATTATTCAAAGATTTTTTTGAATCTCTGGGGAGGAGTTTCTTGGGGTGGTAGAAATTCAAGGGTCTTCGGAACCATCCACCAACCCTTCAATTCCACCTTCCTCGCTCTCATCCCAAAAAAGGAGGACCCCAAATCCTTTTAGGACTTCAGGCATATATCTCTTTTCACCTTCATCTAAAAAATTATTGCAAAGGTGATAGCCACTCGCATAAATCCTTTCCTCTCAAAAAACATCTCTAAGGAACACTTTGGGTTTTTCAATGGAAGGAAAATTCATGAGGAAATAGGGGTGGCTCAGGAATCTCTACACAGTCTCAATAGAAGTAGGAAGAAGGGAGTGATAGTGAAAATCTACCTATCTAAAGCATACGACCAAATAAGTTGGTTGTACCTTCAGCTGCTCCTGACCCATTTGGTGTTCAGGAATGATTTCATAAATTGGGTGATGGGATGTATCACAACTACTAGTATTGACATTCTGTTCAATGGGGTTGCAACTCCTTTATTTCAAGTTTAGAGGGGTCTTCGTCAGGGTTTCCCTTTATTTCCCCTCCTCTTCCTCCTTGCAGCAAAAGGCCTAACTCAGATGATCCATGATGCAAAAAGGAGAGGAGAATTCAAATGATGAAGTGGTAGTCAGCCTATCCATCAGTCATTTGTTATTTGTAGATGATATCCTTTTGTTCAGCAATGGATTTAGTGAAGACATCAAACGAATCAAATCAGTGTTGTATATTTTTCTCAAGGCAACGGGACTGAGCATCAACAAACAAATATCCTCTATAAACATGGAAGGGTTTACAAGGGCGGAAGTGGGAAGAATTTATTAAGTGCTCCCCTTTGAAGTTAAATATTTTAATGACATCTTTAAGTACCTAGGTTTCTATTCAAAGCTATATTCCTATAGAACTCAGGATTGACACTGGCTAGTGGAAAAATTGAGTTAGAGTGAAGCACTAGAGCTTCAAATGGTTGTCTAGGGCAGGAATTTTTGTGCTAATAAAAGTAGTTGCGTTGGTTATTCTAGTGTATTGGGTTGCTTTAACTTGGGTCCTGAAAGGTATACTCTCAAAAATAAGGAAGAAATGTACCCATTTTTTTTGGGCGCGATCACAAGTAAAACATGTTCTGCCGTGGGTGGCGTGGGAGAAATTGGCGAGACCAAAGGCTTGTGTAGGATGGGGAATTAAGGAGCTCTCCTCTTTCACCCCTTCTTTTCCAGAAAAGTTGGGATGGAGACTTATCACCATAGAGAATTTATAGACAATAGTGGTTAAGAGAAAATACATTAACCCTATATCGATGGGGAACTGGCTGCGCTTACTTGTAAAAAAGGCACAAAATGCCTCGATTGTTTGGAAAGACACTCTGGCCTCTATCAGGATCATTGAACAAGGTTTGGCTTGGCATGTAGGAAATGGTGAACAGGTCAGACTTGGATATGACCCTTGGGTAGGGTGCAATGGGGGATTTGCACTCTTCAGAGATTTGGTTGAATATCTTGCTAGCAGAGGGATCTACTATGTGAGTCATATTGATCAATTACGTTAGTAAACCATTTGGGGACAGGTGTGGAAGTCATGGGAGGACCTTTATATTGAAGGAAGGTGGAGGGAATAATGGCATGGATATATAAACGAGATGCAAAGAACAAATGTCTGCATTCAAGAGAGGTTGGATGATCTGAGATGGGTACATTCCCCTACCGGCGAGTATGCCCAAAATTTTGGATACAAGTGGCTAATGGCTCAGAAAGGGTGGGTTGAGCTAGACTGGTAGTTTAAGCCATTGTGGGAACTCTAGTGATCAGCAAAATTGAGGCTCTTCTTCTGGTATATTTTAAAGAACGAAGTACCTTCCTGGGATAATATGCAGAAAAGAAGCAAGATTGGGTCGAGTTGGTGCTCACTGTGGAAGAATGAGGAATCCGTTCAGCAACTTTCCTATCCTTCCCCTTTAACATTTGTTTATGGGAAAAATCTTTGAGCCTTCTAAACCTCTCCCAGCAATGGGAAGGTCCCTCCATCCCAAAGGCTTGGAAAAGTGGTGGAAGGAAGCCCCTAATGATTGGGAGAGGAATTTCCTGCTTATGATCTCCTGGGGAACTTGGATTTTCAGGAACCGACTTATCTTTAGGGACACTATGATTCCTATAGCTCTCCTTGCATCAGAAGTGGCTTCCATTTACGAACATATACCTATCCCCAATGAATCCCAGTTGGTCAGGGTCATAAAGGAGGAAGAAATCAGGGGTGACATTCCATGGGCCTACTTTGATGGGGCTTCATATCCTCTAAACAAGTGTGGGGTAGGGCTCACTATCCATTTCCCTTCAGGAAAGACCTTAAAATCCTCTATGAGGTTATGATCTAGAAAAAACAACTTTTCTGAGCTCCAATCACTTAAGTTTCTTCTGTGCTGGCTTACTTGGGCTGAGAGCAGCCCATATATTTGGAGACTCCATGGTTATTATTAAATGGTTTAACAGAATTCAAAGATGCCAAAACTATATCTTGCTTCCATTATTAGAAGAGGTTCTTAACTTGAAAGCTCATTTTAATCAAATCTTTGCTTGTAATATTTATAGGGAACAAAACATGGACGCGGACCTCCTATCTAAGGAGGGCTACAACAAGCTATGGGGTCTTAGGTAATCATAGAATTCGAAGGAGAATTGATCTAGGTCGCGGATAAACCTCCATTTTCTCTCTAAATGATAAATCAGTCAATTATTTTTGTTTGCTCAGTTATACATACTCTTGTTTTATTGTATTTCAGACTTGCTTATACTGTACATCTCTCTTTTTGTCTTTGTTTTGGATTGTTTTCCTCGTATGAGGATATCTGGGAGATAAAAAGGGGTTTTTTCAATTTTCAAAACTTTGTACATCTGAAATAGTGTTTACTACTCAGATGTTTTTTGTGTAAAAATCAGCAAAATGCTTGGTTTCGACTCCTGTTCAGGGATGTTTTCCTTTTCATGGGAATCTCAAGGGTCAACACAGGCGCTATATCTTTAAAAGCTTCTTAAGGCTAGTGGAAACAATGACATCGCTTTCCTTATAGCTGCAAACACTATGTTCTTTCAGCTTTGGCTGAGGGGAGAACATACAGTTACTTTGAATGCCAATAGGCATATACTATGTAATTTTTTATGATCATAATAGAAAGTTCGATTTTTCTTTTTTCAGAAAAATAAAATAAAATTATATATATATATATATATATATATATATATATAATATTATATTTAATTATAATAAGATTGTTATATTTATTTTAATTTTTCAAAATAATCAATGTAAAGAGGTCCCATATTAGATGTTGTCAGCACAAAAAGCCATTAATTGTGGAATCAAACGTTATGCAACAATTATTTACCATTTGTAGGAAATTGGGCAACATGTTTTCATATTAGATATCGTGTCATATATTCGACAGTAAAAGAACTATTGTCGGTTATTTGATGACGAGAGGATTATACATTAGGGGAATTTTGAGGTCTAAAATGGGCCTCCTAAGGAAAATGTACAACCAAAATAAACTTTATAAGAACCAATATGATTCAAGATGATGATGTCAACCATGGGGGATGATTCACCATTTTTGGAGTAAAAAAGTTAAAGGAATAAAAAATAATAAAATAATAAAACTATTTTTTCAACTTATCTCCCTAAATTTTTACTCAAATTTCAAGCGAGAGTACTCGTTGGATGAAAAATTTAATTTCTCATCCAAGGAGTACCCATGTTGCATACTTTCGATGGACTTTCCTACACGAAAAATTAGAAATACATGAAAAAACATGATTGCAATCACGTTTTTCATGTATTTCTCATTTTTCGTGTAGCAGGGTCCATCGAAAGTATGAAACATGGGTACTCCTTGGATGAGAAATTAAATTTTTCATCCAATGAGTGTTTTCGCTCAAAATTTGAGTAAAAACTTAGGGAGATAAGTTGAAAATATGAGTTGAAAAAATGGTTTTATTATTTTATTATTGTTTTATTATTTTTTCCATCTAAAATTTGATGATGTAATATAATATTATTTTATTATTTCCATTATTATTTTATAATTTCCTTAGGAGGCCCATTTTAGACCTCAAAATTCCCCTAATGGGGACTCATCTGATAATCGACAAGATAGGGAATTTCATAGAATATTCGATCGGTAAAGAATTTTCATCAGATATTCAACGATAGTTGGTATTTTAGAAAAACAAAAACAAAAAAAATCATTTAACTTCCAACAATTTTTCAGATTTCAGCCATTCCTTCAAATTCCACAACTGAAATTTCCGCCCAATTGTAGTAGTGACTACTGTTGAGAACTCCCCCATAAAGTGCTTTCTTTAAATTTCACACATGGTATTTGTATTTTGATATTTGTAATCCTTGTAGATACTCAATATACACTTCTTCCTATAGGTCTCCATTTAAGAATGCTAACTTGAAATCCATGTGATGAGCTTTAAATATTTTGAAGCATGCAATAGCCAAAAAAAATCTTATCGATTCGAGTATAGAAACTGGTGTTATTTTTTATTTGAACTAAACACCCTTTGCTTGTGCATACCATTTACATAGTAGTCTATATTTATTCCTAATTACCTATCCATCTTCATTCAACTTATTCTTTCAAACCCACCTATTTCCAAACACATTGTTGTCCTTGGATCTTGGCACAATTTTCCATGTATTATTCTTCTCAATTTGGTATATTTCTTATTTCATGGTCGTGATCTAATGTTCATCTTGAGTATCTTGTGAAAGTTTCCGAGTTCTATCATGGAAAACATTAAATATTTGTATCACTTGATTTACCTATAATTTTTCTTCTAGTTCTAACTCTTGATTCTTTATTTCGAGTATCTGAATATGTGGATAATGCATTTGAACATACCTGGATACATTTTTTGGATGTAGTAACTGTATCTCTTCCTTTTATTCCTCCTCTTTCTCTTGATGATCCTTTCATTCTTCCTCTTATTCTTGTTTTGGGTCTTCATTCACTTGTAGCTAAGTTTGAGGTAATTCTTCATCTACTATTACATCAATGCTTTCAACTAATTTGCATTTTCTTTTGTTGTAACATTTCTATCCCTTATCTCTATTTGCATACCCAAGGAAAATTTCCTTCATTTGTTCTATAGTCAAATTTTCCAAAATTGTCTTCATTTATATTTATGTATCACTTGCTTCAAAATACCTTGAAGTGTTTGGGTGTAGTTGGCCTACCTTTCCATAAACCATAAATTTTCTTTGTGTTGTTTATTCTAATTTGTGCTCTATGCCAACTTTAGATATCTATGTAAGCCCACGGGTTGTAGAGAAGATGGTGGCAGGTTGTTCTATTAGGGAACTTTGTGGTGAAAAGTTCAATGCTTCAAAATTTCGTGCACAAAAATCCATGCATGATAAGGGCTAGTGTGGCCCAGGATAGATGCAATCCATAGGTGATTATAGCTTAGATGCCACTAGGTCATGGATACTCAAGCCATAGTTTAGGTGTGTAAATTGTATAAGGACTCACATGACCTAGAAAACAAAATAAAAATGTAGACAACTATGTAGACTCCTTCTCCCCGGCATTTATCTAGTAGATTGGTTATGTTGAGCATTGTTCTTTCCATTTATTTCATTGTCCTATTATTTCTTTCAAAAACTCTATTTTTTTGTGGGGTCCTTACAATAGAGAGTTATCTTATAATCTCATTATTTTCACAAAATTTATTAAATTTATTAGAGGTAAACTCACCTCCTCTATCTTATCTCAAACATTTGATTTTAAAAACAATCTCATTTTCAATGAGACCCTTAAATGTGTTAAACATCTCAAAAGAATAATTTTTTTATCTAATAAATGCAGCCCATATCATTGTTGTGTAATCATCAATGAACAACAAAAAATATCACTAACCTTAAAAAAATTTCTTACTGGTTGGTCCACATGGACCTGCATGAATAAGTTTCAATGGCTTGGATGTGGAGTATTCTTTTTGTTTTGAAGAAAACCATGGTCCTCTTCACATGTTGACATGGATTACAAATAGTATTATTTGGTTTTTTTAATTTTGGCATGTCTCTTATTTCATGTGCTTTGCTTATTTTTATTATATTGTCAAAGCTTATGTGACCCAACCTTCTATGCCATAACCATCTCTCATCCACTTTACCCATACAACAATTTTCTCCTTTTACTCCATTAAGAATATACATAATTCTTGAAGTCTTATTTGCTTAATTACTAGTTTTCTTGTTTCTGTTTTTCTTATCTCACATCCTTTAGAGTGAAATTTGAGATCATAACCTTGTTCAAACAGTTTATTGGTACTTAGGAGATTTCGTTTTATACCTTCAACATACAAGGCATTCTAAACTTCAGTTTTTGCATTTCCAATATTGATTGTACCTTCCCCAACTATCCTTGTTGATGCAATGTTTCTAAGTATTAATCAATTATCTAAAAATGGGTTGGATAACTTGTTATGCTTTTCAAGAACCTCCCACTCAGTTAAAAAATAAAATATCTAGCTTGTACTTGAGTTTTGCAGAACTTATTACTTGAAACAGGTGTATGTTTTTAAAAAATTTAAGTTCTTTAACTCCATTTGTTTTTTCTAAAATTAAACATGTGCAATGGCCATATAATGCAGCAAATAAACATCAATGCATAACAGCAAATTTAATCTAGGAGTTCACCCAAATATCGTGGGCTACGTCTCCTTGAGCTCTAGTCATCTTGACTTGGCTCTTTGTGATTATGGAAAATTTATTTTACAAGTTACAAAACTAAACTCCAATGGTTTACCGAACTGAAAAAATGGATTTATAATACCATCTATACCCATTTCATGGTTGTCATCACTCTGCAAACATATCTAGGCTCCCTTGGACTTGATTCCTTCTGTCAGTGCTCCTGAGCTACACTAAGACTCTCTATGGCACAAACTCCTTCGTAATTTTTTTTTGTCCATGAAACCTCACCTACTATCTCCAGCACAGATCATACCTTCAAAATGGACTGATCATTTTCTCCAAAAGAGCACTGGCTGCCCAATCTAGGCCTCCCTCCACGGTTGCCACTAGGCTACCAAAAAATTCCCTGTAGGTTCTCAACCTTCAGAAGTCCTCAAATGGCTCTAAAAATCTCTTCAATGGATTAAAAATTCCAAAAATAGTCAGAATGTACTATTGTTTCACTAATATTGGCCTTTCGCTACTCCGGTTTTGTCTCCAACACCTAGTGGCACCCCCTAGCTCTCGGGTCAAAGAAAAATTATTTGTGAGTTCTCGACCTATAGAATTCCTAAAAATATTTTGAAACTCCTCCATTGGATTCATAATTCTCATTACAATCAGAAATGACTATTGATTCGCTGCATAAGGCCTCTAGCTGCCCTAGCTAGGCCCCGAACTGTTGTTGGCACATGCTGGCCCTAGTGGCCCCAGGAACTTCACTAAAGTATATAGGCCTTCAAAAGTGCTCTACATGCTCAAAAAACTACACCATTAGTTCCATAACATCTTAAAAATCCAAAATTCACTATTGGATTTCTGAATAAGGCTTCTAGCTGCACTGGCTAAGCCTCAAACTGTTGTTGACCCATGGTGGCCCTTGTGGCCCCTAGAACTTATCTGAAGAAAAAACCTACTAAAAATTCCTTTAATGGCTCTACAACCCTCACCAATGAGTCTGGAATTTTTGAGATAGTCAAAATTGACTATTCACACTCTAAAATTGGCCAAATCTAGCTCAAGATAGAGCCTAAACTAATTTTTTCCTAATGACCCCTAAAAATTCTCCATCAAATTTGGAGGAGCTAGACTTAACTCCAATTAAACAAGCCAATTCCCACTCCTACTAAAATTATACCATACCTAACTGTTAATTTTAATGCTTGGGGTAGGGCTAGGCACATGTTGTTGGGTGTGGAGCCTGATTTTCATCATGATTCAGAGATCCTTGTTTTAGCCAGATGTATACCCCAGGAAAACTATATACCCCTATAGTGGGGGGGTGCAGGGGGGACTTGTCCCCCCTCGCAAGGTCTCGGGGGGGGGTGGCTGACCCCACGGCTCAGGGGTCCGGGGGCCAACAGTCCCCCGGCGGGGATTTCGGGGGGAGCGCCCTGAAGCTAAAACATATGTAAAATTGCCTTGTAAAAGTATAGTAATTTCTAGTCAATATGGGCCATTCATTAGGCGGATGATCTGACGGTAGAAATTATGTTTAGTTTAGGGTTTTTTTCCCTAGAAGGCAACCCCTCACTTGGATGAGGGCATTATATTGCAGTTGTGTATTGTATGTGTATTCTCAAAGTGAGAAATAGATAGGGAGATTGTGAGAGAGAACAGAGTATATTACAACGGATTTGCTGTAGGTTGTGTCTCTTCATTTTGCTGGATAATAGAAAGGAAGGACTGGTTGTTCGAGGTGGACGTAGCCCAAAATGGGTGAACCACGTATATCTATGTCTCTCTAGTTTTATGTGTTTTGTGTGCTTGTGTTTTCGCATATTTTACGCGTTACATTGCTCTGTAATATATAATTTTATAACACATGCCCCGAGCCCCGTGGTCTTCTAACCGCACATGACGGTGTAAACTGTTGCATATAAACCGTGCATTAAAACAGCATGTGAACATGTTTCAAGTTAAATGTTGCGGGGTCTTAAACTTTTAAAGTAGTCGTGACCATCGGAACCACCATTGCAAGAACCCCACCATGTGGCAATATGAAATAGGCAAAGACGGTTATATATACGGTTAGGGTTAGGCCCATGGTCGTGGGGTCGTAGTCATATGGGAGGGGTTGGCCCCTCCAAACCGCCAATTATGAAACCGTTAAACCTTATATATAACGAACTAGAATATGTTATTAAGAAACACCATAGCACAGATGGTATGGGCGTGGGTCTGCGGGTAAGAGTTCCAGGGTTTGACTCCCGGCCGCACCAACAAAGTTTTGTTTAACCATTCTTAGGCCACATGGCAGCCTCCAGGCCTGCCACGTGGCAGCCTCTAATTGGTCTGAATAAAAAATAGTCAACCAATTTCCCAATGATACAATCCCACATGGCAGCCTCTAACTGGCTTGAAGAGAATATTTTAGAGAATATTCTAGGAATATTCTCTTTTTTTGAATTTTCCAAACCCAGTCAAACTTGGTCAAAGTCCAAAAATTGTAGTTTACTAGACTTTTCAAACTGCGACAACTTCTTCATACGGTGTTGGTTTTTCGAACTGTTCACGGCATCAGAATCATGAAGACGAGATATATTCGGTCGCTCAGGTTCGACACACTTCCAAACACTTTGAATTTTAAGCTATCACTTAGGTCCTTGATCCAAATCTGATCACACCTCCCCATTGGGAATCTTTTGGACCCCAAAATACTGATATATTGATCTATACAGTAGATGAGAGTACATCACCCTCTTATTTTCAACCTCCATACACTTTCCTTGCATGGCTAGTGCCTTTGAACCACAACTCGAAGGTAATCAACACTTTCCTTCTTGGATGCGCTTGTCCTCCTGTCGAGAACTATCTTCCTTGAAGTAACTGAGAAATTTCTTGTGAGAAATTTTTCGAAGGTAGTAGAACATCACCTCCTTGATCATCGATCCAAGGTGGCTTAAAAAAACATGAGATTACAACAGAAAACGTGCATACATAACTGAATTTTTCATATATACAAATGAGTGAATGTCTTACTATGTCAAGAAGTAAAACCACTTCTTACCAAGCCATTTCCACAATGACTTTTCTTGCTTAAAATATTCATCATGTGAAACATATGTTCTCACATCAATGATGGAATCTTTGGTTCCACTTTCACTAGTTTTTTTGTCTTCTTTCCTCAAATGCTTGGGACGATTAGTTAGATGCAATGCCTAACAATGGGGAACAACATGCCCCCTCTTCTAAAAAAGTGTGCAAGTCTTATGCACCTTCTTTGCAAGTTGCCTTTGCCTCAACTATTTCTTGTATCCTTCATCCTCTTCTAGCATTTTGAAACAACTTGGTTACATAGACCACAATATTCACAACAACACTTTCTTCCATTCAAACATGCAGAATTGTCATGTCTTGCAGAAACATAATCAAATTGACTATGGGAAGAATTATACCTCGCATGCTGCTTTGCATGTCCATCCTTTTTACCTTCATGAGGGGGTGAACT
This sequence comes from Pinus albicaulis, assembly GCA_034641835.2. Taxonomy (NCBI): domain Eukaryota; kingdom Viridiplantae; phylum Streptophyta; class Pinopsida; order Pinales; family Pinaceae; genus Pinus; species Pinus albicaulis. The sequence goes on along the minus strand of CM076579.1, from coordinate 937,691,515 downwards.
TGTAGAGGTTCCAGCTTTCTCTTGAAGACTAAAATCAGTGTTCATATCTTGAAAAATGTCTGAACTCTCATGCTCACCATAAGATGCATGTCTACAATCTTCTTGCTGCAACATAGGCTTCAAACAATGGAAATCAACTTGAAAAAAAACTAGACATGTTTGTGGTTTAGAACTTGGAACAAAATTTCTTCTTGAAGTTCTCTCGCATGCCTTCATGGATTTTGAGTCTTTTCCATTAGGCTGAACATATCCAAGACCAAATTTCTTAGGTCGTTCCTCAACCAAAATAGGGTAAATCATGCCTTTTGCATGCTTGCCTAAACCCTTTCCTTCATAGCCCATTTTAAACATTAACTTGGACCCTATACCTCTATTGTTATTTTCAAATGAACCAACACATATTTTTGAAGAGGAAACTGAAGACATATTAGAGTGAATTACCTATGCTTCACGCATGTTCTTGGTTAAGGCCTCTTGGGCTTCATGGATATACATCTCCATATCATGCATTCTTTGAAGAATTTCTTCCTTCTCTTGCTTCATAGCAACCAATTTCTCATGAAGTATAGTGCTTTCTCTTCTATCTTCAAACAGAATTTGCACCATGTCCTTCAGAATGTAGAAGTCTCACTTCATGTCCTCATCGAAGAATCTTGTGAAGGAGGAGTATTTTGAAACCTCATGTGCAGAAGTTTTCATCATGAAAATGAACTAAATAACTTCAAAAAAATTTAAAAATATTTCAAAACAATTGACAAAGCTTCTGAATAAAATGGATGTAAAGTCAAGCTCTTCTTCAGGCAGCCTGTTGCAAACAAACCCTTTTGTGCTTCAAGGGTTTCCATGAGGTCCTTTGGGTAAGGAATATTTCTTCTTCCTTCTTGTTCTCTTCTATACTTAACTAACAGTAGCTTTTCCTTCACCTCTAGCAAACTAAAGCAACAGTCAGTTTGCAACAATCAAATCCTTCAACTATTAAACACCTTTCAAGTCAAACAAGAAAGCTATTGCTCTGTCAATCAAGCAAACAAGTGCTATGATACCAGCCTAATCTAAAAATGGGTTGGATAACTTTTTATTCTTTTCAAGAACCTCCTGCTCAGTTAAAAAAATAAAATATCTAGCTTGTGCTTGAATTTTTCGGAATTTTATTACTTGAAACAAGTGTACGTTTTTAAATTGTTTAAGTGATTTAAGTCCATTTTTTTTTGCTGAAATTAAACATGTGAAAAAACCATATAATGCAGAAAATAAACATCAACACATAACAGCAAATTTAATTTAGGATTTCACCCGAATATCGTGGGCTAACGTCTCCTTGAGATCTTGTTATCTTGAATTGGCTCTTTAGGATTATGGAAAATTTCTTTTACAAGTTACAAAAATAAACTCCAATGGTTTACTAAACTAAACCAATGGGTTTATAATACCATCTATATCCATTTCATGGCTTTCATCACTCTGTAAACAGATCTAGGCTCCCCTAGACTTGATTCCTTCTGTCAGTGCTCTTGAGCTACAATGAACTTCTATATGGCACAAACTCCTTCAGAATTATTTTTTTTTCCCTAAAACCTCACCTAATGTCTCCATCACATATCAGACCTCCAAAGTGGACTGATCATTTTCTCCAAAGGAGCATTGGCTCCCTAATATAGGCCTCCCTCCAAGGTTGGCACTCAACTGCCCAAAACTTCCCTATAGGCTCTTGACCTTTAGAAGTCCTCAAATGTCTCTGAAAATCCCTTCAATTGATTCAAAATGCAAAAAATAGTTATAATAGACTATTGGTTCACTGAGATTGACCTCTGCCTACTCAGGTTTTGCCTGCAACACTTGGTGGCACCCCTTGGCTCTCGGGTCAAAGAAAACTTCTCTGTGGGTTCTCGGCCTATAGAAGTCCTCAAAAGCTTCTGAAAACTCCTCCATTGGATTTGGAATGCTCATTAAATTCATAAATTACTATTTTTTTGTTGTATAAGGCCTCTAATTCCCCTGGCTAGGCCCCAAACTACTGTTGGCACTTGCTGGCCCTGGTGGCCCCTGTAACTTCACTAAAACATCTCGGCCTTTAGAATTCCTCTCTAGGATCTTCAAACCACACCATTAGTTCCAAAACATCTGAAACATTTAAAAGTAACTATTAGATTTCTGAATAAGGCTTCTAGCTGCACTGGCTAAGCCTCAAACTGCTATTGGCCCATGGTGGCCCTAGTGGCCCCTAGAACTTCTCCGAAGAAAAAACCTGCTCAAAAGCCCTATAATGGCTCTACAACCCTCACCAATGGGTCTAGAATATCTAATATAGTTGAAATTGACTATTAACAATCCAAAATTGGTCGAATCTAGCTCAAGATAGAGACTAAACTCAATTTTTCCCAATGAACCCTAAAAAACCTCCACCAAATTTGGAGGAACTAGACTTAACTCCAGTCAAACATGGAAATTCCCACTACAACTAAAATTTCACGATACTTGATCATTAAGTTTAATGCTTGGGTTAGTGTTGGACACATTCCCCAAGCCTCACGGTCTTCTAACTGCACATGTCAGCGTAAACCGATGCATATAAACCACGCATTAAAATGGCATGTGAACATGTTTCAAGTTAAATGTTGTGGGGTCTTAAACCGCCAGAGTAGTCGTCACCGTCGGAACCACCATCGCAAGAACCTCGCCATGTGAAAACATGATATAGGTGGAGACGGTTATATATATAGTTAGGGTTAGGCCCATGGTCGTAGGGTTGTAGTCATATGGGAGTGGCTGGCCCTCAGGGTTGGCCCCTCCAAACCGCCAATTATGAAACCATTAAATGTTATATATAATGGGCTAGCATATGTTATTAAGAAACAACATAGCACAGACAGTATGGGCACGGGCCTGCCAGCAGGAGGTCCAGGGTTCAACCCCCGGCCGCACCAACAAAGTTTTATTTAACCATTCCTGGGCCACATGGTGGCCTCCGGGCCTACTAAGTGGCAGCCTCCAATTGGTCCGAATAAAAAACATTCAACCAATTTCATAATGATACAATGTCACATGTCAGCCTCTAACTTGCCTGAATGAAATATTTCGAGGAATATTTTGAGGAATATTATAGGAATATTCCCTAGAAGATTCTTTCTTTTTTTCCAAATCCAGTCAAACTTGGTCAAAGTCCAAAAAGTGCAGTTTACTGGACTTTTCAAACTGCGATAACTTCTTCATACGGTGTTGGTTTTTTGAATCGTTCACGGTGCCGGAATTAGGAAGATGAGATCTATCTAGTCACTCAGGTTCGTCACAATTAAAAAAGCTTTGAATTTTGAGCTATCATTTAGCTCCTTAATTCAAATCTGATCACACCTCCCCATTGGGAATCTTTTGGACCCCAAAAGATTGATATACTGATTTGTATAGCAGATGAGATTAAATCACCCTCTTCCTTTTAGCCTCCATACACTTACCTTGAATGGCTAGTTCCTTTGAACCACAACTTGAAGGTAGTCAACACTTTCCTTCTTGGATGCACTTGTCCTCCTGTCAGGAATTTTCTTCCTTGATCTCACTCATAAATTTTTGGCGAGAAATTTTCAGAAGGTAGTTGAACATCACTTCCTTGATCATCAAATCAAGGTGGCTCAAACAAACGTGATATTACAACATAAAACATGCATACATAACTAAAATTTGTATATGTACAAATGAGTTTATGTCTTATTGTGTCAAGAAGTCAAACCACTTCTTACCAAGCCACGTCCACGGTGACTTTTGCTGCTGAAAATATTCTTCATGTGAAACATATGTTCTCACATCGATTATGGAATCTTTGGTTCCACTTTCGCGAGTCTTTTTTTCTTCTTGCCTCAAATGCTTGGGATGATTAGTTGGATGCAATGTCCAACAATGGGCAACAACATGTCCCCTCTTCCATAAATGTGTGCAAGTCTTATGCACCCTCTTCGCAAGTTTCCTTTGCCTCAATTGTTTCTTGTATGCCTTCATCCTCTTCTAGCATTTTGAAACAACATGGTTACAGAGACAAAAATATGCACAAGAACACTTTATTCCATTCAAGCATGCAGAATTTTCATGCCTTGCAGAAACATAATCAAATTGACAATGGAAAGAATTATACCTCACATGTTGCTTTGCATGTCCATCCTTTTTACCATCATGAGGAGATGAACTTGTAGAGGTTCCAACTTTCTCTTGAAGACTAACATCAGTGTTCATGTCTTGAAAACCATCCAAATTCTCATGCTCGCCATAAATTGCATGTCTATAATATTCTTGCTGCAACATAGGCTTCAAATAATCGCAATCAACTTGAAAACAAATTGCACATGTTTGTGGTTTAGAACTTGGAACAAAATTTCTTCTTGAAGTTGTCTCACATTCCTTCATGGCTTTGGATTCTTCGCCATTAGATTGAACATATCTAAGATCAAATTTCTTAGGCCGTTCCTCAACCAAAATAGGATCAATCATGCCTTGTGCATTCTTGCGTAAACCATTTCCTTCATAGCCCATTTTAAACATTAACCTGGACCCTATACCTCTAGTGTGATTTTCAAATGAACCAGCACATCTTTCTGAAGAGGAAACTGAAGACAAATTAGAGTGAATTACTTTTGATTCATGCATGTTCTTGGTTAAGGCCTCTTGGGCTTGATGGAGTTGCATCTCCATCTCATGCATTCTTTGAAGAATCTCTTCCTTCTCTTGCTTCATAGCAACCAATTTCTCATGAAGTATAGTTATTTTTCTTCTATCTTCAAACAGAATTTGTACCATGTCCTTCAAAATGTAGAAGTCTCGCTTCATGTCCTCATCGAAGAATCTTGTGAAGGAGGAGGATTTTGAAATCTCACTTGAAGAATTTTTCATCATGAAAATGAACAAAATAACTTCAAAAAAATTCACAAAGCTTTCAAAACAATTGACAAAGCTTCTGAACAAAATGGTTGTGGAGTCAAGCTCTTCTTCAAGAAACCTATTGCAAACAAACCCTTTTGTGCTTCAAGGGTTGACTTGAGGTCCTTTGGGTAAGGAAGATGCCTTCTTCCTTCTTATCCTCTTCTAGACTTAGCTAACAGTAGCTTTCCCTTCACCTCTAGCAAACTCAAGCAACAGTTAGTTTGCAAAAAGTCAAATCCTTTAACTGTTAAACACCTTTCAAGTCAAACAAGCAAGCTATTTCTCTTTCAATCAAGCAACCAAGTGCTCTAATACCAACCTGATCTGAAAATGGGTTGGATAAATTTTTATTATTTTTAAGAACCTCCCACTCAATTAAACAAATAAAAGATCTAGCTTATACTTGACTTTTGCGGAATTTATTACTTGAAACATGTGTATGTTTTAAAATTGTTTAAGTGCTTTAAGTCTATTTGTTTTTTCCAAAAACATGTGCAACAGCCATATAATGCAGCAAATAAAAATCAACGCATAACAGAAAATGTAATCTAGGAGTTCACCCGAATATCGTAGGCTATGTCTCCTTGAGCTCTTGTCATCTTGACTTGGCTCTTTGGGATTATGAAAAAATTATTTTACAAGTTACAAAAATCAACTCCAATGGTTTACTTAACTTACCCAATTTTTTTAGAATAACATCTATATCCCTGACATGGTTTTCATCAATATGCAAACATATCTAGGCTCTCTTAGACTTGATTCCTTCTGTCAGTGCTCTTGAGATACTCTAAGCTTCTCTATGGCACAAACTTCTTTAGAATTCTTTTTCTATCCCTGAAACCTCACCTGTTGTCTCTAGAATGTATCATACCTCCAAAGTGGATGGATCATTTTCTCCAAAAGACTATTGGCTCCCCAATCTAGGCCTCCCTCCACGATTGGCACTCGGCTGCCCAAAACTTCCCTGTAGGTTCTCAACCTTTAGAAGCCCTCAAATGGCTCTGTAAATCCATTCAATGGATTCATATTGTCAAAAATAATTATAATAGACTATTGGTTCACTGATATTGGCCTCCGGCTACTCCAGTTTTGTCTCTAACACCTAGTGGCACCCATTGGCTCTCGGATCAAAGAAAACTTCTCTATGGTTTATCGACCTCCAGAAGTCCTCAAAATATTTTGAAAACTCCTCCATTGGATTCAAAATTCTCACTAAAGTCACAAATGACTATTTCTTTACTGCATAAGGCCTCTAACTGCCCTAGCTAGGCCCCGAACTGTTGTTGGCACTTACTGACCTTGGTGGCCCCTGGAACTTCACTGAATCATCTTGGCATTCAAAAGTCCTCTATAGGCTATTCAAACCAAACCATTAGTTCCATAACATCCAAAACATCCAAAACTTACTATTGGATTTCTGAATAAGTCTTCTAGCTACACATGATAAGCCTCAAACTGCTGGTGGCCCATGGTGGCCCTTGTGGCCCTTAGAAATTCTCTGAAGCAAAAACCTACTCAAAAGTCCTCTGATGGCTTTGCAACCCTCACCAATGATTCTAGAATGTATGATATAGTTGAAATTGACTATTAACACTCAAAATTGGTCGAATCTAGCTCAAGATAGAGCCTAAACTCAATTTTTCCCAATGACCCCTAAAAATCCTCCACCAAATTTGGAGGAACTGGACTTAACTCCAGTTAAACACGCCAATTCCCGCTCTGAATAAAATTTTAAAAAATCTTTCTGCAAACTAGGAGTCATAAAATATCTTCCTGCAAACTCCTCCATTAGATTCATAATTCTCATTATAGTCAGAAATGACTATTGGTTTCCTGCATAAGGCCTCTAGCTTCCCTGGCTAGGCCCCGAACTACTGTTGGCACTTGCTGGCCCTAGTGGCCCCTAGAACTTCACTAATGAATATCGGCCATTAAAATTCCTCTACAAGTTGTACAAACCACACCATTAGTTCCAAAACATCTGAAACATCCCAAATTAACTACTGGATTTTTGAATAAGGCTTCTAGATGCACTGGCTAAGCCTCAAACTGTTGTTGGACAATGGTCGCCCTCATGGCCCCTAGAACTTCTATGAAGCAAAAACCTTCTCAAAAGTCCTCTGATGGCTCTGCAACCCTCACCAATGAGTCTGGAATGTCTGAGATAGTTGAATTAACTATTAACACTCCAAAATTGGTTGAATCTAGCTCAAGATAGAGCCTAAACTAAATTTTTCCCTATGACCCCTAAAAATCCTCCACCAAATTTGGAGGAACTGGACTTAACTCCAGTTAAACATGGAAATTACCATTCCGACTAAAATTCCACCATAATTTACCATTAAATTTAATGCTTGAGGTAGGGATGGGCACATGCCCCAAGCCCCACGGTCTTCTAACCGCACATGTCAGCGTAAACTATTGCATATAAGTCACACATTAAAACGACATGTGAACATGTTTCAAGTTAAATATTGCAGGGTCTTAAACCGATGGATTAGTCGTGACCGTCGGAACCACCATTGCAAGAACCCCGCCATGTGAAAACTTGAAATAGGCAGAGATGGTTATATGTATAGTTAGGGTTAGGCCCATGGTCGTGGGGTCATAATCATATGGGAGGGGCTCGCCCTTGGGGCTGGCTACTCCAAACCGCCAATTATGAAGCCATTAAACCTTATATATAATGTGTTGGCATATGTTATTAAGAAACACCATAGCACAGACAGTATGGGTGCGGGCCTGCGGGCAGGAGGTCCAGGGTTCGACCCCCGGCTGCGCCAAAAAATTTGTGTTTAACCATTCCTGGGCCACGTGGTGGTCTGTGGGCCTGCCACATGGCAACCTCTAATTGGTCTGAATAAAAAATATTCAACCAATTTCCCAATGATACAATGCCACATGTTAGCCTCTAACTAGCCCAAACAGAATATTCCAGGGAATATTTTGAGGAATATTCCCTAGAATATTCTCTTTTTTAAATTTTCCAAATCCAATCAAACTTGTTCAAAGTCCAAAAATTTCAATTTACTGAACTTTTCAAACTGTGATAACTTCTTCATATGGTGTTGGTTTTTCGAACTGTTCACGGCGCTGGAATCGGGAATATGATATCTATCTGGTCACTCAAGTTTGGCACACTTCCTAACACTTTGAATTTTTAGCTATCACTTAGGTCCTTCATCCAAATCTAATCAATCAACCTCCATATTATTGTTTTATATTAATAAATTTACTTTGATCTCCTGTCACATGTAGAAATTTGAGAGAAATTAAACTTCTCATGATTTCAAAATGAAAACAAGAGACACAAATTCTACTCTACTAATCTGCGGAATGGAAATCACAATTTAGAACAACATGCATAGACAGGAAACAAGTAAAACCACAAGTACATAATGATTTATAGGGGAACCCAACTTGGATAACCCCCTCAAGCCTCTTTGCATTAATTAGTTGAATAGAGAAACTATTACAATTGCTAGCTTGAGCTCTAAGCTTAACCTACAAAATAATAATTGTTCTCTCTAGTAAATGAGAACCTCTGGCCAGAAATTAGCCAAATATTTTCTCACCAAGCCTCATATTTCCTTGCGCAAATCCTAAGGAAATTGTCGCCTAAAATATAGGAATTTCCTCGATTGTGTAATTCCCAAGGATTGATCATCTGACCTCATGCAATGACTGTAAACTTGGACTATCATACAACTCATGTTACATTGCCTTTTCATATCCACTTCAGCTAAGTAATTTGAATTCCTTGCATGCAATAGATATTTTGGGTTGATTGATGAGTTAACTCACAAATATTTGAGTTAAATTGTTGTCCCACTACACAAATGACCTTCAATTGACTCTATCAATCATTAGAGGTCAGTTAACTGAATACAACTAAAAATAGTGGAAATTGATTACTAAAACTTAGAAATCACACATGCATAACTGAACTCCAAACCCTCTACCTAAAATTTACTTAGCTAAGTAAGTGACAACATCCATGCCACACTATTTAACTACCTGCAGGTTGTCATGTTGATGTGGAAATTTGATTTTACTCAATTTGACTAAGGCTAAATTCAATTTGATCCTTTCTTGCTACATTTTTTCAACACTCCCTCTTAGCAAGAAAGGGATTTTTCACCACCCCTATCTTGCACCTATGGATTTCAAATTTACCTTTTGACAAATCCTTTGTCAAGATGTCATCATCTTGTTCCTTAGTTGAAATGGATTGTAGCGACATAATTATCCTCTGCACATAGTCCCACAAATGATGATATAGGATATCGATGTGCTTGGACCTGTCATGAAATATTGGATTCTCATAGAGCTTACTGCAACTCTGATCATCACAATATATCATTGTCAAATACAACTCCTGATTGAAAATACCCACAAGAATTTTCCTCATACATATGGCCTCACATGTTTCTTGACTTGCAACCATGTATTCAGCCTCTGCTAAGCTGAGTTCCATAGTTCTTTTCTTCCTACTATACTAGGAAATAGTTGCAGACCCAACACTGAAGATAACACCTAAAGTAATTTTCCTCTCTGATGGACTCCCTATTGAATCCGCTTCAGTGAAGCCTTATAGCTTCACTCCCTCTATCCTCCTGTACCATAATCCATATTCAATAGTGCCTCTAAGGTACTCTAACACATTATTTGCTTACTTCCAATACATCTTGGTTGGCCTCACCATAAATTGGCTCAATTGGTTTACTGCATAGCACACATCAGGTCTTGTGTTCACGAGATACATCAAAGACCCCACAAGCTTCCTGTAAATGGTAACATTAGACTCTTCACCTAAAGTGGCATTCTCCTTCCTTCAGTTTTTAGCTAGAGGTGTGTCCATGGGATTAAAATTCTACATGTGAAATCTATGAATTATTTTAGAGGTATACTTCCCCTGAGACACAAAAAATTCACCATCACCTTTCCATACTTCCAACTCGAGGAATTAATGCATGAGGCCCATGTATTTCATCTCAAATTCTCTTGCAATATCCTCTTTACAAGAGCAGATTAGCTGCTCATCACCTGTCAATATTAAATCTTCAACATACAAAACAAAAACAAGCAACTTACCATCTATCAAAATGTGATAGAATTTCGCATCTTGTTCACTTTTGGTGAAGCTCAATCCACTAAGATAAATGTCGATCCAAGTGTACCATACTCAGGGTTCCTATTTGAGATCATACAGTGCCCTCTTGTTTCTACACACATGTGACTCTCGATCATATGTCTCAAATCCTTCTGGATTCTCTATGTAAATTTTCTCCTCGACAACACCATTGAGAAAAGTGGTCTTTTCATCCATTTGGTGGATTTTCTACCCGATCGAACTTGAAATCTCTCCTCACAAATTCATCCTTACTGAAGGAAGATATACACGTTAATTGTGTGGAGTTTCGGTGTATCCTACAAAAACTCCCAAATATATTGTAGGCTCAATTTTCTTCCTTGAATCCTTGGATACATGGAAATAAAATAAAACTACAAAAATTACGAAATGATACATATCATGCTTTCTCCCAAATTAAGCTTCCTCTGGTGTGATCGTACCAAGTATTCTATGAGGACTCTAATTTTGTAGGTAGACTAGGGTGTTGCATTCTTCTACCCATAGATGTAATGTCAGCCCCTGATCATGCAACATGGCGCTTATTTCTCCCACTATGCTCTTGCTCTTCATCTCAGTTACCCCATTATGTTATGGGTTATGGGGTGCTTTCGGTTCTCTTTGGATACCTTCTTTGGCACAGAAATCCTTGAAGGAATGAAAAACAAATTCACCTCCATTGTCACTCTCGAGAGCCTTCACCTGCTTCCCAGTCTCCTTCTCAACTAATTCCTTGAATTCAAACAATTTTGAGAATACTTCATCCTTCTTTCACATGAAGAAGATCCAACATTTTTTAAAGAAATCATCAGTAAAAATAGCATAGTACTTACGTTTTGTTGTGGAGGCTATAGAAAAGGGTCCACAAATATTAGAGTGCACTCGCTTCAATATTGCATCTAGTCTTCTATCTCGGTCATGGAAAGTGTATTTGACATATTTACCCAACGTGCAACCCTTGCAGACATCATGCTGGTCAAGGGATCCTCTGGGGAGCCTAGTGGTAATTTATTGCATGATATTTAAGGAAGCATAGTGTAGATGACCCAATCTCTTGTGTCAGAGTTCTCCAACATCTCGACTCTACATGTTTTCAACCTTACTGCTCAATGTCGTGCAATCCCCCACTTCAAGTTTAATAGGTTCCTCACTCCAACCCTAATATGATTCACCTTCCTATTAGTTATGTGTCTAGGAAAGGGTTTCCCTTTACTAAACATAGCATCATAGCCACAATCCTCCAAAAATGCGACATAGATCAGGTTCTTCTTCAACCCAGGTACAAATATAACATCTTTCAGGCGAAGACGATAAGCTTTCTCCCTCTAAAATGTGATAGTACCAATACCTATAGTATTTTACCTCCCATCATCCCCCAATTCAATATGAATCTAGAGATCCTTCTCCTCTAGGCTACTGAAAAACTCCTTGCACCTTGTCATATGGAACGAGGAACTAGAATCAAGGTACCATACACTCCCCATAACATCGTTATCCATGCATGTTATTAGGGTGAAGTCTAATTATAGTTTTTAAGCCATTGCTTCACTTAATACTCCTTCTGGAGGCTTCTTTGTAGACTTCTTGTGCATAAATTTTGTGCATAGTGCCAAAATTTGTGGTAGTGGAACCTTTTTATCTTTCTCAAGACTTTCTTCTTGCCATTATTTTGACTAGATTAAGGTTTTCTCTAGGTCATTTTTCCTTTTCCCTTCTTCCACTTTCAAACCAAGAAAAAATTCCCTTCATCTTCAGCCTTGGATGATTTTCCATCTCTATTATTTCTCTTAAACCCTTATTGAACCAAATCGGTCCATAACCTTTCCCATTTCAGTATTTTCTCCCTTCAATTCACAAAGCCCTGGTAGTTGTACCAGGATTTTGGAAGGCCTAGAAGAGCTAGGCTCATGAGGTCATATTTTCCAACATTTACTCCCCAACCACTCCAAGATCATCACGAACTTGTGTAAATCTGGATAGATACTGCAGAATAGTATCATTCTCCTACATTATAATGTTTCGAAGTTTCTCTTTTGGGGCCAATTTTTTGTGGTCACTACTATTTTTGAACAGCTCATTTTGAGTCATCCACATACAAAATGGTGTCTAGAGGCGACATGGTCCCTCACACCTTCCAGAATAATTCTCCTAGCCTTTGCAACATCCTTTTTCCATTGGGTTTATTTTTGTGCATCTGAATTTTCGAGTTTTCCAATGCCAATTTTGACATATTCTAACACGCCATTATCATCAAGAACTTATTCCATTCAATCCTTCTAGGCTATGAAATTTGAGCTAGCCTTGAGGGCATACTGTAACCTTAGTCCGTTAAAAGACATTCTCCCGATCCTAAAGAAAAATTGTTGCAAGAAAGATGCAAATTTGAAATTCCTGATAGACAAGTTCAAAATATTGTTTCTAATGTGATTTCGGGGTTCTAATACCATGTACAAATTTGATATAAATTTCAACCTCTCAATATTTCAAACTGAAAACTAGAGACAAATTCTACTCTACTAATCTAATGAATGGAAATCATAATTTAGAACAACATGCATAGACATGCAACAAGAAAAACCACAAGTACACATTGATTTATAGGGGAACACAATTGGGAAAAAACCCTCAAGCCTTTTTGAATTAATCAGTTCAATAGAGAAAATATTAGAATTTATAGCTCCAACTCTAAGCTCAATTTTCAAAAGAATAATTGTTCTCTCTGATCAATGATAACCTCTGGCCAACACTTAGCCAAATATTTTCTCACCAAGGCTCCTATTTACTTGCACATATCCTGAGGAAATTGGCCCCTAAAAGATATGAATTTACTCCAAATTTATTATTCAATTCCCAAGGATTGATCACCTGACCTCATAAAACACTTGTACACTCAAACTAGTATAAAAATCAAGTTATATTTCCATATCATCTCCACTTCAACTGAGGAATTCAAATTCCCTACATGCACTAGCTATTTTGGGTTGATTGATCAATTTACGAACAAATATCTGAGTTAGATTGTTGTCCCACTGCACAATTGACATTCAACTAACTCTATCAATAGTTAGAGGTTAGTTAACTTAATACAATTGAAAATAGCATAACCATGTTACTAAAACTTAGCAATTAGACATGTATAACTGAAATCCAAGTCCTGTAACTCAAATTTATTGAGCTAACTATGTGACAAGTGTTGAACCCTTAGTTAAACTGAGAGGGGGGGTGAACCAGTTTAACACATTCATGGTATTTTAAAACTTTCCTTTAAAACTTATTTACACCTTCATTTCATGATCAACTTAATATGAAATAAATCTTAGTATGTGAGCAGCAAGTATTAAGATAATGTAACAGCCATCTAAATATGTGAGTAGCAAGTATTAAGCAGATTAGATACACCATATCAACACATAAACATCATGCACATAGAAAACAGATATAAGTGGAAAACCATAAGGGAGAAAACCACATCTTATTATTGTTGTGATGCAAAGGCAAGCTCCAACTCCCTCTCACCATTGATTTTCTGTAGGCTCCAACCTACAGGAGGCTCCAACCTAAATTCTGCAAGCTACAACTTGCAAGGAAGCTCCAACTCCCATCAATTTTCGTAGGCACCAACCTACAGGAGGCTCCTACCTCAACTAGCTACAACTGACTTCTATCAAGCTACAACTTGATATGGAAGCACCAACTTCCTTTATTTTCTACAAGCTACAACCTACAGGAGGCTCCTACCTCAGTCAGCTACAATTGACATCTATCAAGCTACAACTTGATAGGGAAGCTCCAACTTCCTCACTCTTTCATAAAAACACTTGCTAATTTACCTGGATATCAGCTCTGTTCTGTACCATCTTCACTGTTGTGCACCAGCCTTCATATATGCCCTGCATCATCTCTGCATTTCTCAAATTCTCTATTAGCTCCTCCTTCTTCTCTGCCTCACTGCTTCATATCTACATTCTCTAACCTCTTTATGCATATTTATGAGATATCATTTATAGAGATCACTTCTTGACTATTTGTAATCTACAGATAATTTGGAGTGAACAGCCATGACTCTTTGACTTATGCCTTCCCTTTCCTTTGTCCAGCTCATTCAAAGAAAATATAAAAATATGTACAAATTTCTGTTTTACAGTGGAATATTTCTTTTCCTCCGGATACTTGCCAATGCATCACAAACAATATAAAATCAATTAAAACATTTACATTCACATTTTCAGTTACATATATAAATTTCACTCAGTCCTCTTTCCAGCAGTTGGCTTGTTGGTTTTGTCTTTTCTACTGCTATCAGGTGACTATTCTGCATACCTCTGCTGTTCTCTGAATTGTGTATCTGTTGTTGTCATGTAACTATTCTGCATACTCTGTTCACTGTCTTTTTCAGTTCTGCATATTCTCTAGTTTTCCATGCATGTAGAATGCATTTCCCCACTTCTGTTACAACTCTGGCATCTTCAAACTTGTGGTTAAACCATAATCAAAACCCAACTTATAATATGTTGAATTAATATTCAAATATTCTGGCAAAACCATTACATATAAGTCTCTGCATATACTCGGTTTTATAACTTGAACTTAATGGTCAACAGGTCACACCAAATTTCATACAAAGGCTTGGTTTATATTAAACCCCAAATGGGATGGCCCACAGGGTTAATAAACTCATCTGTCCATTCTATTTACACATTCAGAATCAATTCCGACTCAACCATTGATAAAATATCATTTTATTGAATGTCGGTTTCATACCTTTTAAACGTTGGCAACTTTGAAAATATGCGAAAGTCATTCATTTATATACCCTTTCTCTTATGGTTTATGAAAACCATACAAACCCCAGTTTACACTCTTCATATGTGGAGACTTTACCTATTTCAAATCTATGGTTAAACCATAGTCCAACCCACTTCATAAGCCATCAAATGAATATTTCAACTATGGAATACAACTCAATATATCATAAGCCCAAAGCTTATCTTTTGCATATAACAATAATCCACTCAGCAAACAGTTTCATTTATACAAGGTTCGGCTTGCCTTTAAAACTTGAAGTATAACTCGTGTTTAATATTCAAAGGTAAGGTCCCACCATTTATTTCTGATACACATTGGCCCGTAACCTTTTCACATTTCAGCATCAAATATCAACTTTGACTTTGATTTAAAACAAAACCCCAACGTAATAATGGCCACAACTTGTCAAATGTCATATGTATAAGGTTCTTTTCCAGTTCACGGAACACTTATTTGTATATTTAAATGTTCGAACTGTAATAAAAAACTTTATATGATGACCCACGGCTTTGTAACCATATAAGTAAAACTCCTTTCAATATTCATAGTATTTCATTCCACGTCAAAGTTCCACCTTGGTAAAACTCCAAATTCCCACAATTTCAAGCTCTTTGTATCTGTCGATGCGATGAATTAAGCCATGGTTATAAAACCATTGAAATATCCCATTACACAATGGTCTTTAGCATATTAAAAAATATACGTTCCCAGCTTTGTTATTCCATATCAACCGTAATATATTAACATATGTTATGTCCTTCATTCGATTGCTGAGAAGCATTATGATAAAGTCTCGACTTTGGATAACTCAATATGATGGCCCCACACTTATATATCGACTATGTCTCAATAAAAGCTGACATCAATGCCCATTGCATGAAACCTTCCTGGCATTTAAACTAAAGTGATAGCTCCACTAACCTTCAAGCCCACAGCTCGTTTAACATCTAACGGATATAAACTTGTTGCGCTCCACCTCGCTCCACCTCGCTCCAGCTCGGTGTCTCCACCGTCGATCCATGCCTTAATGTTTTAATTAAATCTTGTATTAACCTCCGTGCAAGTTCAATCACGCAAACCATTTGATCTTTCGTCCTCCAGATCGAATGAACTAGATGGACATCGTGCTTTTTCTAGGGCTACGGGTTAACACATAAAAATTACGCGATGTGAGTGGGTTTTAAAAACCGCTTATGGACACACGTCACTCTAAGACATACATCGTGTTTTTTTTTCACCAAAATCAATTACCGCTTCTAACTTGTGTGAGACTGCCAGTTTCCGTGGGTTGAAACCACGTTTATTGTTCCCCTCATGGTTCCGCGCTTTCAACACAAGGTTCCATCTCTAGTTCTTTTGCGCCTTTGTTTATATAACTTCCTTCACTCTTGCTTATTCTGAACAGGTCTGGATAAACCTCAGAAATTCACCAACGCACAGTTTGTATGAAGTCGAATGTAACTCCTCTTCATCCTGTTCTCACTATGCCCACAAACCTTTACTCTTCAGTGCTCGACATTTCAATTCAAACATATAGCAATGTTGTTCTTCCACACATTTAGCGGTCATTGCTACCATCAGTTTAAACTCTGCGCCTTTTATACAGCGTGCTTGATTCAAGATTAATGGGATTTGATTCCATTACTCTTCTAATTTGTTAACACTTGAACTAGACTTCAACCCTTGTCCGCATACTCGTTCCTCAGCCCTCGATTTCCATTATATTGATTCTTTTACGCAGAATCATCACAACGCTATATTCTGAAGGCTAGTAACTATTTTGTTTACAATGACATCGATATTAATTCCTTACTTAGGAACAAGACACTATCTAACCCCTATCACAGAGTCTTATTCAAATATGGTGCACGGAGATTCAAAAAATTCTCCCACAGGATTAAATAAATCAAAACACATACATGCAGGGACAAATTCCTTCATTGTATATATGAATTCAAAATACAAAAATTCTTCTGGTTCTGGCCAAATATTCAAATTCAATGGCCCTTATCTAACTCTGGCCCTTTTCAAAATCAATGGCTCTCCTTCTGTCCTCACTATTCTGCACCTTGAATAACTCTCTACTTCAATTCACTGCCTAGTGTCTGAGCTGCTTCTGCTTCTTGTCTAATGCTTTCTCTACCTCTATTGTCTCTCTACTCCTTTGTGCTCCTTTTATGCTTTCTTACTACATAATTTCCCTCTGCTACCTCTCTGCTCCTTGTTTGTATTTGCTGCCTTTGTAGCCTCTGTTTCTTGTCTAATGTTGCTCCTTGCTTGTCTTCTTTGCCTTTCTTTTGCTATCTCTCTTTGCCTATGTTTCCTCTGATGTCTCTGCTGCCTTTCTACCTTTTCTGCTTAACTATTGTTCCTTTGTGCTCCTATCTTCTCCATTTCCACTAATGACGACATTTCCAATAGTCTCCCCCTTTGGCATTGATGGCAATACACTTCCTCTACTTCTCTCTGTTACTTTATTTTCCTCCCCCTTTGACATCAATGGAAAAGGGTTGCACTTTTCTTAGTGTGCTTTCTGAATTTGTACCTGCTGCTCCAAACTGGTGTACAAGAGTTGTTGAGAGAACACTTTTGAGAATATTTGAACTTGTATATACATAGTAAGTTGATACCATTCCAAAGCATAGACTCCTTGCACTTGTATAGAGTGTAGGTGATGACAACCACATATAATCAGACTTGTATAATCAGGGATGCATTATTGGATCAATACTTAAATATTTTGAATGCTCCATGTGACATATCAAGCTTGCTTCAGCTATACTTCAGTCTATATTATAATCTTCATCTACGATGTATATCTATTGAGGAAGGTTGTAGATGGAGTAAGTATTTTTCTGAAATGCACATCTACAGTACACATTTTTTCAATTGTGATGAAGCCAATATATCTTTTATTGTTGTGGTACACCTTTCCTGCCTGTTGGTGGTGATATGAGCTAGGATGTTGATAAGGATATTACACTTAATAGTTGAAAGGTCCTTGTTGCTGATGTGAACAATGAATCAACCAGAATTTAATCTAAGAGATCAAATTAATTTACTTCTTGCACACTGTACTTTCAAAAACAAACCCTTGAGGCTAGATACATTCAGTGTATTAGTCAGTCTCACTTATCAATCATGAAGTTTCCTTTATGACATAAGGAGGTATGTATGTCAACGATCAGTCTCTCTTTAAAGGTGAATTACCAGCAAATCCTTTATGTTGAAGTAGGATTGAGATGAATTAATAAAATACTTTTGACCTTCAAATGGTAATCACAACTAGTCCTTCATGCTTCAGATACTTTAACTTTTCTATCATGATGATCTTCAGCAAAACATCTTCAAGTTGTTTGATTTAAATCTCAGAAAACAGACTTCACACGGTGTTATGAATGATTTCAAGAGAGAGGCCTGATATATATATGTACTGACTTTAGAAAGGCATGAAAATATATAGAAAGTGATACTGCTTCAATGCTCCATATAATGTTTCAAGTGTAAACAACATACTGATCCTTTAGCTCTTTTATTGACCTTTTCAATCTTGAATAATGTAGATAACGCTGGGATACTACCTTGATGTACTCTTGACATAGTCCTTTGATCCTAAGGACCTGTACCATACCACTGCTCCACTGACAACACTTGATATTCTACTGATAGGCATGCTGCTTGTACTAAATATCCATTGAAATTACTTTCACTTCAACTCACACATGACCCCATCGTTAAGACAACCTTCATAGTTTCTATTATTGAGCTCTCCACTATTCTCAACAACAATCATTAATATACAAAATCTGATCTTGGCATCATTGACCTTTTTCTTAGTCTGTCATTCTAGTTTAAAAGAATGTCACTGCATTTCCTTTTCTATGACTGCTCCAGAATCATTGCTTCTTTTTATACAATTCAACTGTTCTAATATAAATATCTTTGGGAAGGCATCTTCAATTTCTTTGCTTGGAATCTTGATGGGTAGATCACTTAGAGAATTATCACTCACTTAACTGTATTCATCCAAGAGGACCTTTCATAGATGAATGAAGTCATGACATAATGATGATAGGCACTTCTCTTGCTAATCCTTCTTAATGTGATTCATTGTTAATTCTAGCAGTATGATGCACAGTGTGATCATCACTTAATGTGCTAATTTCTTCTTAGCTGATGATGGCTGATGTTCTCTCTACTACCAAGGCTTCTTCCTCTATATTTCTCTGTTAGAGGAATTTCTGTTCCCTTCCTGATCTCATAGTTGTTCTCATTCCAAGGAGCTCTTCTTAGACTACTTTCATGGGGAATATTTATGAAACGCTCTCCCCCTGGGATGTTGCTTCATATCTATCACTGGTTGGATATTTCCTTTGCTTCTTAGAGCAGCTCCCCTAAGACTATGATGGATTCATTATGTTATTGAGATAATAGGCTCCCCCTTTCTCTTTTCCTTCCATACTTTATTGGGGTTCTTCATAATGTCTGCACTTATTTTAGATTCATAGTTTTGTTTGATTTGCTTTGATCCCATCATTTGTCTAGAGTTCTTTAATGCATATGGCAGATTACAGTCCTTTGCTTTGTGACCAAGCTTGAGGCATACATAACATCTTACTTTGCCAAGGTATGTTTGAGCTGATGTATAATATTTTATTCCCCTTTTTTAATACAATTTACAATCAACAAGTTTATGTCCAAAATTATTGCATGCATAACAGTAGCCATGGAAATTATTTGTGTACCTGGGGAAATATTGTCTTTTCCATTTTCTTGCTTGAGGTAGTCTTCTTATTTGTTGCATCTTTTGCTGGTTGAAGTTGATAGGCCTTGTCTAACATTGTGCTGCAATATGCCCTGGTTTATGACAAGAAAAACATGTGATATTTTTCATAGGAGGAAAGAACCTTCTTTGACATCTTCCAAATTTGTTCAATTCATCCTCATGAGTGTATGAGCCTTTTTCAGCAATAGAATGTTTCATCCTTTCATTATCTTTCCTTCCATGTTGCTGCTTGTTTTTGTTTGTTTCTTCACAAATCCTGTTATTGTTGGCTTCTGCTTCTGTAGGAATCTTCTAAGTTGCTTCATTATCCTTTACAGCTTTTACAAAAATGATATTCTTGTTATCTTCTACCTTGGACTTACTTTTTTCTCCTTCATATCCTATCCCTGTATTTATGAGAGGATACCTTTGAACATTTAGGATTTGGCCTAACTGTCCAGAGCTTTTCATTTGAGTAGTATTCATTAATACTTCGCTTTGGGCTTTTTCTAATTTATTTCTTAGGCACACTACTTCTTGTTCCAATTTTTCACATTCCAGACTTTTCCCTCTCATTTGTTGCCGCAAAGTGTCTCCTATTTTCCTTGCTTCTTCAAGGTGTGTCTTCAGGCCAAAAATTTCATTCTTATCTTCATATTCTTTCTCATCACATATTTGCACCAATGTCTTCAGGTCTTTGTTTTCATTCTTCAATATTTCTATTTCAGTCAAGGTAATGTCAAGTTTGGCTTTTTCCTCAGCTTAAATTTCTTCATGGTTCTTACTTCCATTCACACTAGCAGGTACCTCATTTGATTGAAAATTTTCCTTTTGACATGAAGTTTTCTTCTTCTTAATTCTCTTCTCCTTCTTGACATTGCAATCCTTAGTGTCTACTTCATGCAGGAAGTGCAATCTATCCCAGATTTCTTTTGCAGAGGTTAAATCCATTATTAACTCAAGATCCTTTTTATGCTGACTGTTGTATATCACACATTTTTCCTTAGCATTCCTCTGTTGTTCTTGCACCGAGGGAGAGTCTGTGCAGTAAACATCACATACAAGTTTCCATACCTCAGGTTCATAAGCCATTAAAATTTTTTTAACCTTATCTCTCCATTCAGGAAAGTTTGTTGTACTTAACACAGGTACATTTTTATAGTCCATGACTCAACCATATCTCCTTCAAGCTATTAGGCTTACACCAAAGGAACCTGCTCTGATACAAATTGTTGAACCCTTAGTTAAACTGGGGGGGGGGGGGGGGTGGGTGAATCAGTTTAACACATTCATGGTCTTTTAAAACTTTCCCTTAAAACTTATTTACACCTTCATTTAATGATCAACTTAATATGAGAACAATCTTAATATGTGAGTAGCAAGTATTAAGATAATGTAACATCCATCTAAATATGTGAGCAACAAGTAATAAGCAGATTATATACACCATATCAACACATAAACATCATGCACATAGACAACAAATATAAGTGGAAACCCATAAGGGAGAAAACCACATCTAATTATTGTTGTGATGCAAAGGCAAGCTCCAACTCCCTCTCACCACTGATTTTCTACAGGCTCCAACCTACAGGAGGCTCCAACCTCAATTCTGCAAGCTACAAATTGCAAGGAAGCTCCAACTCCCATCAACTTTCTGCAGGCACCAACCTATAGGAGGCTCCTACCTCAGCCAGCTACAACTAACTTCTATCAAGATACAACTTGATATGGAAGCACCAACTTCCTCTATTTTCTGCAGACTACAACCTAGAAGAGGCTCCTACCTCAGTCAGCTACAATTGACATCTATCAAGCTACAACTTGATAGCGAAGCTCCAACTTCCTCACTCTTTCATAACAAAACTTGTTGATTTACCTAGATATCAGCTCTTTTCTGTACCATCTTCACTGCTGTGCACCAGCCTTCATATCTACCCTACATCATCTCTGCATTTTCTCAGATTCTCTATCATCTCCTCCTTCTTCTCTGCCTCACTGCTTCATATCTGCATTCTCTAACCTCTTTATGCATATCTATGAGATATCATTTATAGAGTTCACTTCTTGACTGTTTGTATTCTACAGAGAATTTGGAGTGAACAGCCATGACTCTTTGACTTCTGCCTTCTCATTCCTTTTTCTAGCTCATTCAAAGAAAATATAACAATATGTACAAATTTTTGTTTTATAGTGGAATATTTATTTTCCTCCGGAGACTTGCCACTGCATCACAAACAATATAAAATCAATTAAAACATTTACATTCACATTTTCAGTTACATATATAAATTTCACTCAGTCCTCTTTCCAGCACTTGGCTTGCTAGTTTTTTCTTTTCTGCTGTTGTCAGGTGATTGTTCTTCATACCTCTGTTGTTCTTTGCAATTGTGTATCTTCTACTGTCATGTAACTGTTCTGCATACTCTGTTCACTGTCTTTTTCAGTTCTGCATATTCTCCAATTTTCCATGCATATGGAATGCATTTCCCCACTTCTGTTACAACTCTAGCATCTTCAAACCTGTGGTTAAACCATAATTAAAACCCAACTTATAATATCTCGAATTAATATTCGAATATTTCGGCCAAACCATTACATATAAGTCTCTGCATATACTTGGTTTTATAACTTGAACTTAATGGTCAACAGGTCTCACCAAATTTCATACAAAGGCTTGGTTTATATTAAACCCCAAATGGGATGGCCCATAGGGTTAATAAACTCATATTTCCATTCTATTTACACATTCAGAATCAATTCGGGCTCAACCTTTGATAAAATATCATTTTATTGAATGTCGGTTTCATACCTTTTAAACGTTGGCAACTTTGAAAATATGCAGAAGTCATTCCTTTATATACCCTTTCTTTTATGGTTTATTAAAACCATACAAACCCCAGTTTACACTCTTCATATGTGGAGACTTTACCTATTTCAAATCTATGGTTGAACCATAGTCCAACCCACTTCATAAGCCATCAAATGAATATTTCAACTGTGGAATACAACTCAATATATCATAAGCCCAAAGCTTATCTTTTGCATATAACAATAATTCGCTCAGCAAACAGTTTCATTTATACAAGGTTCACTTGAGTTTAGAACTTGAATTATAACTCGTTTTTACAGTTCAAAAGTAAGGTCCCACCATTTATTTCCAATACACATTGGCTCGTAACCTTTTCACGTTTCAACATCAAATATCAACTTCGACTTTGATTTAAAACAAAACCCCAACGTAATAATGGCCACAACTCATCAAATGTCATATGTATAAGGTCATTTTCTAGTTCACAGAACACTTCTTTGTATATTGAAATGTTCGACTAGTAATAAAAAACTTTATATGATGACCCACAGCTTCGTAACCTTATAATTAAAACTCCTTTCAATCTTCAGAGTATTTCATTCCACGTCAAAGTTCCACCTTGGTAAAACTCCAAATGCTCACAATTTTGAGCTCTTTGTATCTATTTATGCGATGAATTAAGCCATGGTTATAAAACCATTGAAATACCCCATTACACAATGGTCTTCAGCATATTAACAAATATACGTTCCCGGATTTGTTATTCCATATCAACCGTAATATATTAACTTATGTTATGTCCTTCATTTGATTGTTGAGAAGCATTATGATAAAGTCTCGACTTTGGATAACTCAATATGATGGCCCCACACTTATATATCAACTATGTTTCAATAAAATCTGACATCAATACCCATTGTATGAAACCTTCCCGGCATTTAAACTAAAGTGATAGCTCCACTAACCTTCAGGCCCATAGCTCGTTTAACATCCGACGGATATAAACTTGTCATGCTCCACCTCGCTCCAGCTCAGCGTCTCCATCGTCGATCCACGCCTTAATGTTTTAATTAAATCTTGTGTTAACCTCCGTGCAAGTTTAATCGTGCAAACCATTTGATCTTCCGTCCTCGAGATTGAATGAACCGGATGGACATCGCATTTTTTCTAGGGTCGAGGGTTAACACATAAAAATTACACAATGTGAGTGGTTTTTAAAAACCGCTTATGGACACGTGTCACTCCAAGACATACATCGCACTTTTTTTCACCAAAATTAATCACCGCTTCTAACTTGTGTGAGACCGCTAGTTTCTGTGGGTTGAAACCATGTTTATTGTTCCCCTCATGGTTCCGTGCTTTCAACACAAGGTTCTGTCTCTAGTTCTTCTATGCCTTTGTTTATATAACTGCCTTCGCTCTTGCTTATTCTAAATAGATCTAGTTAAACCCCAGAAATTCACCAACACATAGTTCGTATGAAGTTGAATGTAACTCCTCATCATCTTGTTCTCACTATGCCCACGAACCTTTACTCTTCAGCGCTCAGCATTTCAATTCAAACATATAGCAACGTTGTTCTTCCACACATTTAGCTGTCATTGCTACCATCAATTTAAACTCTACAACTTTTATACAATGCACTCGATTCAAGTTTAATGGGATTGGATTCCATTACTCTACTAATTTGTTAACACTTGAACCAGACTTCAACCCTTGTCTGCATACTCATTCCTCAGCCCTCAATTTCCATTATATTGATTCTTTTATGCAAAATCATCACAACGCTATATTCTAGAGGCTAGTAACTATTTTGGTTACAACGACATCCATATTAATTCCTTACTTAGGAACAAGACACCATCTAACCCCTATCACAGAGTCTTATTCAAATATGGTGCATGGAGATTCAAAACATTCTCCCACAAGATTAAATCAATCAAAACACATACATGCAAGGACAAATTCCTTCATTGTATATATGAATTCAAAATAAAAAAAGTCTTTTGGTTCTGGCCAAATATTCAAAGTCAATGGCCCTTCTCTAACTCTAGCCCTTTTCAAAATCAATGGCCCTCCTTCTGTCCTCACTATTCTACACCTTGAATAGCTCTCTGCTTCAATTCACTTCCTAGTGTCTGGGCTGCTTCTGCTTCTTGTCTAATGCTTTCTCTACCTCTACTGTCTCTCTGCTCCTTCGTGCTTCTTTTATGCTTTCTTACTGCATAATTGCCCTCTGCTACCTCTCTTCTCCTTTTCTATCTTTGCTGCCTTTGTAGCCTCTGTTTCTTGTCTAATTCTGCTCCTTGCTTTTCTTCTTTGCCTTTCTTTTTCTATCTCTCTTTGCCTCTTCTTCCTCTGATGTCTCTGATGCCTTTCTACCTTTGCTGCTTAACTATTGTTCCTTTGTGCTCCTGTCTTCTCCATTGCCATCAATGATAACATTTCCAACAACAAGATCCATGTCACACTAGGTAATTGCCTCCAATTTGTCTTGCTAATGTGGAAATTCAACTTTTTCTTAATTTGAATAAGGGTAAAGTCAAATTGAGCCTTTCTTGCTACATTTTTTCAACATCATATTCCTTGAGCATCCTGTTGAAATTTGCAACAAGAAACAGTGAAATTGGCATCCAAAAACAACATGAAAACACACACACTAGTGTGGGACCACAAGTCATGTAGTGATGGGTCCTAGCGATACATTAGTGTGCAATTCAATTTATTTAATAAATTGGAATTGTGTCTAATTTAATTATCCCTTAATTAAATTGGACAATAAAATGTAATCTTATCTCATAATCACTTGTAATAGTTAAATGAGTGTGATAAAATTATTTAGCTCATGTATTTCGAGTTGAGGGTGGTTTTTGAGGCATGCATTCTAATTCTATGTGTTTTAGAGATCAAGTTGCAATTAAGTGCACAAGTTTAATGCATGAGAAATGAGTTAACTCAGTTAAGTGAGTTAAAGTTAGTTGAACTAGTTGTAACTGTTTGTTTCACTAGTGAGAGACCAAGTGAATTAAATAAAATTTAATTCACATGCAGTGATCTTCCATGCAGTTGATGATTTACTATTAATAGCTCCATGCATGTCAGTTCCAGTGGAGACCCAGTTGAGACAAAGGTTAAAGGGAAGTTGACTACCAGTTTTATTATTAGAAAACTTCCGAGATGCAGTTAAACACCATAGGATTACCCATGATATTAGCACAATATAGAAAGGCTACAATTCCTAAGGAATAAGGATTTAATTCCTCATGAATTGCGTAATCAAGGCAAGCTAAAGACAGGCTGAGAATTGGCTAAGTGTTGGGTTGATTTTGTTTGAATTAATGTGAGACAATTTGCAGAGTGTAGGAGACTCTTGTGAGAAGATTGCATTGTAATTGTTTCATGATTCAATGTTGAATATAAAATATAAGATAGAGGGGTTTTTGAGAAGCAATATTTCCCCGAGAAAATATCTGTGTTGTGGTTTGATTTGCTTCTTTCTTTACTTGTTGTGATTGGTGATCGTATTTATTTTCTGCATTTGATTTGTAGAAGGATTCAATATCTTTCTTTAGTAGATAGCATGATCAGATTGAATCCATTGATAAACATATTTTTTGTATAATTTCCACACATCCACTATCCATATACCATTTTCTTTCCTAGTTTTGAGCATACAATACAATACCACATTCTTCTTGATTTTCTTGCTTCTTTTTCCATAATTTTGAGTATTTTTCCTTATTATTGAGCATGCCTTTGCCCATGTCTTAATTTAGAGGCCCACTTATGATTTTCCTACAATATCGTGATGTGTTCCTGTTAGCGCTCAAATCTACCTTAGGCTGAAATAAGGTAAAACTCAAGGCTACATCAAACCACGCTCAGCCTCGTAGCTAGCCCTACGAGGACAGGAGAGGGCTCTCTCCGAGTCTATGTCAGAAAATGTTTTCAGAGGGGCTGAGATGACTTATAATGAACAATGAATACGGATTTTAGGCTAGTAAAGAGATAGGAATGTTTGATTTTTATTTTTGGGTTTTCGTTGGAGAAATGGGAAAAAACAATTTTGGGTCCGGGGATAAGGTTAGATCTTTGTAGATTTCGAGTTGGGGCGAGGTAGGAAATAGTCTTAATGCTTTTGATTGGATATATGGATGGATCAGAACGAAAAGGAGCTGAAAAGGGCAAGGATGAACATGGATCCTTTTCAAACAGGCGAAAACACGAAAAAATAAATGAATTCAAAGGCAGAGCATTGTGAACAATGGATTCAACCTCATCTACTCATTCATTTAATTTAAGAAGCATAAGTGAGAAATGGCATACATTAAACATGAAGGAACTTACAATAAACTAAGAGAAAACACCATTAAGAACTGAAAGCCACAAGAATCCCAACAGGTGCTGCAAAACCTCTGATCTTTCCTTAGCCAAAATATGAAGAATATGTACAATGTGTGCCACAAGTTTCCCAAGAGTCCAACCTATTCCAACCTCTGAAAATGATTGAGAAATTACATCATATAGATCATCCTAACCCCTTCCCACACCTCTAGGGGTCGAATTCCTCCTTCTAGGAGCAGTTCCAACTAATTCTAAACAAGGAGCTAAAATCTAGGCAGCTAACAACTTGCCTCTAAAAGAGTGGAAACTGATTCATTTACATGATTTTCACTTTTTTGAGAGTGAATCTTATAGAATAGGTAAAAGTAAGCCAAAGTTACATGCCAACCATCAATTTACATCATGAAAACCCAAAAATTTCATCCACAAGCAAAACTGGTCCCAACTGGCCGAAATTCTGAGCTGGAAGTTGAAAATTCAGCCAAAAATCTATGTGGGTAGCGCGCCTGAGCTGTGTGGGTAGCGCACCTTTCAGCCTGATTTTGAGGCACTTCCTGGCATCCAAATTGAGCTCATGATAGCTCGTTGGAAATCCCTAGATGTTGGCTATCCAACCCAAGTGGAATTTCTCAATTTGGAGCTCATTTTCCCCTCCAAAACTTCATTCTCCCAGAAGTACTTCCTGCTGGTGCAAAAGGTGGTAGCAAGGTGGTTTTCATGGTGTTTTTGAGCCTTTTGACCATCCAGAATCTGATGAAATGCTTTGGAAATGCCCGAGGATGAATAACTTACCATGAAAAACCCAAAAATGCAAAGATTTCCTTCAGAAAATGTCCCGGAAAAAAGTGAGCACATCGACGCGCTACCCGTATAGCTGAAAAACCTGTTTTTAGACCAAAATATTTCAAAACGACAAATTTTTTTCCGAATTTTCTCAAATTCGAAGCGAAGACCCTTCATCATGTATCATGCCCAGAAAACGAAGCCTCGGCCAAAATCTGGAGTGGATCAGACCTTTTCCGCCTTTTTAGTGCTTCGCTCAACCTCCTCTTCAGAATCTTCATTCTCGCTTTGCAGACATGCATGCGAGCCCAATAATGGTCTTTCATGTGACGAAGCATGTCTTTCTCTCTATTGGCCTTTTCCAACAACTTCTCTAGATGAATGTTAACATGCGTGAGTACAGAATCTCGATCAGTCGGTGTCATATCACCAGGTCTCTTCCGGGCCAATTGTCGATCCTCACGGATTCGACGCAGCTCATAAAGTGTGTGATCATCCTCTAGCTGTTTGTTACGCTAATCCATGTAATTAATCACCCACTGAGCCTTCTTCAATTTATCTTTCAGCGTGTCATTCTCAGCCCTTTGCTCCTGGATGATCTCCCTCAGTTTCGAGCTAGGAGAGCTCGCATCAATATCAATGATTGTGAAATCTGTGTCCCGACCTCCTGATGGGCCCTCATCATGCATGGGCTTCTTGCCCCTTTCCTGGATCTGTACCTGTGTTGAAGAAGAAGGCGAGACCCCTTCCACATCATGTGGAGATAATACTCGCTCTGCTGATGAAGTCGGCAAGACCCCTTCCACCCTGGGTGGAGATAATACTCGCCGTGTAGCTGCAAATAAGGCCATGTGGCCTCGCTAGTATGTCACAAACAATGGAGCGCTGATATGCTCAATCTCGGGAATGCCAGGCTGGTGTGAAGGCTCTCCCGCATCATGAACTACCTCGGGAGGCGGCTGTGACGCTGTGAAAAATTCACGAGAGATGAAATCCTCCCAAGTGATGCCCTGCTGCGCCAACTGATGTAACACTATGATCTTGATCAAAGCGTAATGATATATACTTCTATGTTGCTGTGCTGGGCTCTTCTTCTGTACAAAAATCATCATCCTCTCTATGTTGTGATACATGAAGTACGGAATGTTCATCATACGTACCCTCGTGAAGTGCATCAACAAACGAACATGGTACGCAAAGAGACGCGAGAATCTGCCCTCGCAACTGAAATACCGAATGATGAGTTTCATCAGTGGTGCAAACTCATCCCTCAGGAATTTGAAAGGAAAAACTCTGCCCAAGTGCCTCATATACCCAGGTTTGATGTATGGCTCATAGTGGAATTTCTCTAACTGCTGACGTTTGTTCCATTCCTCTCCCAGATTTGGTATGCCAGTGGCCTGAGCAATAGTCATTGGTGACAGAATGAAATCTACTCCAGCGAGATTTACACGGCCATCATGTAAATGTAGAACAAACAGACGAGCTAGTTCACGATGAAGCTGGGTTTGTGAAATCATTTCACAGAATCGAAAACATGACTGAACCCGAAAAAAATCCATTGCAAGTGGACATGCCTGCAATTGAGCCAAAGAAGTAGGCTCCTCCCTGAGATTTTTACCACCTTTGCCACCTCTGTGAGGCCTCCGTGGCACATTACCCTATGCTGTGGAATCACTGTCAGACTCTTGCTCATAAACTGAATCTGTCTCTGACATGGTTTTGAACAAGATAATATGGATGCTGATAAAGGTACAGTGAAAGCAAATTTTTAATGTATGTTCAAAACCCAATAGATGTCACTCATGTACCCAAGTATCACAGGAAAACAAAATCATAATGAGGATGACTCTGTTTTAATGGCATAAAAACTATCATTGTTTTGCTCACAAGTAAGTTTGACAAATGAATACCTAATGCAAATGTATGGTATAATTTTATAATGATGGCCAAAATTTGTCAAAGGGGCAACAAGTATGGGACTGTGTTTTATGAACTGGAGAATAGGGACAACATGACAATAACCATAGTGATACAAATGGCCATGACAGTAGCAATATTATGGTGATGGCAGCAAAGATAAGATTATGGTGATGGAGGCTATAGACTAGTCAACATGAAAGGGCATGACAGCAGTGATAAAATGATAACTGAGGGTGTGAGGATGATATACACAACGTGCTAAGACATGGGCATATTTACCATTCAAGAGTTTTCAAACTTTTCATAAAACTGCCCATATATATTCAAAACCCTTGAGGAATTAATTTGCATGTGAATGTAGGGTTTATACATTTCTCTCCAAGCATGGCCTATTTCCCAACGTCAATAACATCACTACCATATTAAAAATCTGTTGAGCAATGATAAAAACCTGTTTGCAAGTTGCTGGAGTCGATTTGAAACAAAACTGGGCGCAAAACACAAATTTTTGGGCTCTGTTGCTATGTGGGTAGTGCCCCTGCCCAATGGGTAGCGCGCACCAAGTGGGTAGCGCCTGTGTTATTTAACATTGGTCGTGACAGTCAAGTGGGTAGCGCGCACCAAGTGGGTAGCACGCACCACGTATGGGTAGCACGCACTCCAAACTCTGTCAACAACTATGAAATCACGGCTTCGGCCTTCAAGAACTCCACTTTGACTTCTGCCTTGCGGATTTTTGCAAATGATTTTGTTTGCCATGTTTATATATGAAGAAAATATCTCACCAAATCGGATTTAATTTCAAATTTTCTTGATAACCCACTTTCATAATGTTTTTCATTTTGACGTTTGGTCATTTAATACAATGTTTCTCTTTGGCTTGTCTGAGCTTTGGACTAAAAATACTTGTTTGTCTTTTGCAGGGATGCAGCACTTGGTTTTGGAAAAGATCAGAGGCTTGCACTGAAGCTTTATGATAATGAAATAAATACAATTATTACAAAAATGAAATTAGACAATTTCTAGTTCCAAAACAGAGTTTTGGACTAGAAATGTCTTCAAATGCTTTTGATGATAAAAATGTAAAATCAAAACTTGCGAAACCAACCTCATGGCCTGCGGGCTTTATGACATGTATGCACAGGACTCGAAAAACCTAGACTCTAGGACTAAAGACTCTTTTTAATGAAAACAATCATTAATGACTATGAATGAAATGACGATGACCTTCAGTGATTTTTGAGGAATTTTTAAATAGCCCTGTAGGTACAAGCATGAGGAAACACATGACAACCAGACCCCCTCGTCAGTCAATGGCATGCTCCTAGCGAAATGCAACGAAGTGGAACAAGCGAGACACCTAAGAATGAATATGCAAAAAGCGAAATGATCTCTGACGGAGGGCTGTAAGGACCGACTCTAACAGTTCCCATAGTTACAACACTTATAGCATTCAACTAGATCTAATAGAGGACAAAATGGTTTATAATTTCTAACTGCAATTTTATTCAAACCTCTAGGATTTATCTTCACATAATCATTCTTTGAATTCTCATAGGATTATTTTTATTTCTCATAGACTAAAGTCTACAATTTATTTCCATATGAAAAAAATCGGTACATGAATAACAATAACTGAAGAACATATTTTGGTACATGGAAGGGAAGAACCTCCTAGAGGAAATAAATTTTCTAATATTTTTTTGATTGAAGGAAGATTTTGGTATCTACTAATCCTTCACTCTGTTTTTGAAGTTGTTGATAGGGTAATTTTTTTTTTTGAATTGTAACTTTATTCTTGATGTTTCTTTCATTACTGTAACCAACCTTTCCCACATTTACCCAATTTCACTGACCTGTGAGGGTAAACATGAGATGAAGAGTTATTATGACATGACCCGACCTCCAAGCTTCAATTAAGGAAGTGGGGGCTAAAAAATTACTATAAAATGACAACTCACAATATCCCTCAAGACTGCAGGACACACATAGGCCAAAAGACCACCACAGGTGACAAAACCTTGAGTTGGATATCCTTTCACTCACCTAAAACCCCAATTACATGCATGAAAAGTCCTCGGTGTGGTTATAGGCCTCCAACCACACACACAACATTGCCTCCATGTGTTTATAGCCCAAAATATCTAGTTCAGAGGATGTGGTCCCAAGATATGAGCCACCTTTCATGGTTAGCCTCCAGATGATTGCCAAAATATTCCTGTAACTTATCTGAATTATAAATGATATAATGAAAAATATTTTCATAGAAAACATGAACAAGAATTGACCCAGGACATGACTATTCCATAACAAACATTTCGTCAAACACATGGAAAAAATGTAAGCTACATGTCATGAATGCATGTATAATCATAATAGTCTGTGATTGATCTGAGAATCACCAAGAGGGCCCTATTTCATCTCCTCATAGTTGCAAAAACATTTATTAGTCCACACATTCATCAACAAATTAATAACTCAATAATTCATGACAAGATCCATATATATTACACATCATATAACCAACATATAACTAACAAAAAATGAGCATAGAAACCATGGAAATGCAACCATAATATCACCAACATAATCACTAGAAATTCTCGTAGATCACAATAGGAAAATGTTTCATATTAACATATGAAAATACCAACCAATTCAGGGACTTCCACCTACCACTCGACCATATATTTGGATTAACCAAATCTCTCTTTCATCCAATCACCCTCGTGCCATATTCAAACCATGAATGTGGTATCTCATCAAATAAACCAATAAAAACCAAACCAGGCCTTCTAGAGTCCAAACCACCTTAACCCTCAACCACCGTGATTCCACCTGCAGGGTCGAGCATCACTAACACCAACTAGATTGGTCTCTACCCAAGTGTTTCAGGGCTTTAGGAACTAGTAATTCAACCCACAACCTTTCAGGGCTCCAAATCTATTGTCCAACTCGGCTCCAAGGACTAGTATCTCAACCCACCAAGGGTTCTAGAGTGTTTTTCCTAACCTATGCTCCATGACTAGTAACCCAACCCAAGTTATTCCAAGGATTCCAGAGCATTTGTTACAATCCATAACCATAATGAACATGAACACCAATCAAAAAAAAAATCGAGTGGAAAAACCCACAATACCATGGCTATCCATGAAATAGAAAGGTAAGGCTAAAACCACTATCAATATAGGAAAATCTCCATGCCAATGACATCACATAACTATAAATCACATGAATATATCATGCATCTAGAAATCGTCTAGGAAATCACACATGCAAATTGTTAGCTGAAAAGAAATCCAATTGTATTCGTTGATCCAATTGTTTCCTTGCATTTTCTCACTTTCATTTCCCTTATTCCTCTAATCCGAGTGAATTCCCAAGTGCTCCAAGAATTCTCCAAGAGAACTCTAAGTGTGAAAGAGTATGAGAGAATGAGAGAATGAAAGAGAGATCTAAATCTAAACCAACAAAAGGCTATGAATTCATCCTTAGAAGCCTTTTTATCATTGAGGCCTCTATTTTCTTCATTTCCTTCATTTTTCCTCTAATTTATTTCTCATGAAATTTTGTGTCTCTATAGTTTCCTTTTATCCTATTTTCCTTCATTTCATAAATAAAGTTCCAATTAATTCCACTTTTCCTTTGCCAATGCCTTTTCCAATTTCCATAGCCATTAACAAATCACTAGTGATATCCATAATTATGTGTTTCCAAACTTTCAACTTGGAATACATGTCCCATGAACTTGGTTTTTTTCCCTTTTACATAAAAATCAACTAGGGGTCGTTATAATTACTAGTAAAGTTCTTGAGTACATCAAAAAATATCTTAGGTTCCTCTTTACATTCCTTTTCTGATGTCTTTGTGCTTGAATTTTCCTTTGGTTTCTCATGATACTCTTTAAAACTAAGACCTAGCATGATTAAAGGATACCTTTGGAAGCTGAGAATATGATCTAACATTTCAATTCCTTTTATAAATTTTAAACATTGGTTTAGTTGAACAATTATTTTCTCTAGTCCCTTTCTTAAGGAAACAACTTCAACTTCTAACTTCTCATAATGTTTCTCCTTTTCTTTTAGTTTACTTACAATTATTATTATTTTATTATTTTAGTCCCTTTGACTTCAATCTTTAAGAAAGTGATTGACACTTCATCACAATATTCATTCTGATATTTCTACAGTTGTTCGTTCAATTATTTCACCTTTTTCCTTAGTCTTTTTATTTCTTCTAAGGAACTTCTCCTTTTAGATTTACCTCCCCTTAAAATTCTACTTCAAAATTTGTGTTTTCTCTTTGATCATTCTAGTCATTATCTTGATTATCCATAGTTATGAATAATACTTCTCCTGTTTCATCATGAGACACAATTTCATCATTTTCATAAGATGAATAAGTATTCTGTTTGGAATATGAACCCTTATTTTACGTATAACATTTCCTTTTATGATTATGAGATTTGAATTTATTGTGATATCCCCTTATGTAATCATCGTCACTTAATTTTTCATAGGGACACTTAGATGCACAATTTCATATTCTACCATAGTCACATCATTTGAATAGAAGCTTACCTTTGAATTTTCTAGTCCCTCTATTCAACTTTATTATAAATTGAGCTTCTTCTTCATCTGAATCATAGTTTGAAACCTCATGGGCCTTTTGTTTATTTTTATCCTCCATTGCTTTGAATGTTGCTTCCATTGATCATGAATTCTCCTTTTCTGTTCTCATTCATATGCAGTGAGTGTTCCATGTAGTGAATCCTTACTTACATTTTGAAGATATATCACTTCTTCAATGGCTGAGACCTTTGAATTGAATCTTTAGGGAAGAGATCTCAATACTTTGTGCACAATAGTTGATTCCTAAAATTTTCCACTAATACCTTTTATAGTATTAACAATCTCATCTACATGAAGAAATAAGGTTGCAACATTTTCATAATCATCCATCTTTGAAATTTAAAATTTTCCTTTATGAGTTGAAGCTTTGTTATTTTCTCCTTTTCATATCCTTCATAAATACTTTGGAGTTTGTCCCAAATATATTTTGTAGATTTGTAGTACATTAATTTGACAAACTCTATATATGTTATCCCACACAATATGTCATTATTTTCTTTTTCATTTTTCGAATAGTCCACTTTACCCTCCAAAATAGTTGGAGGAGTTATTGGAACCTAATAACCATTCCCAAAAAATATCCAAATGTCAATAACTAGAGACATACTATAGATTCTCATCCTTATCTTCTAGAAGGAATAATTTGTTCCATCAAATAGAGGATATTCACTTGGTGAATAAGCTTTATGAAAAGTTGTGATCCCTTGTGTTCTAACTTCTAGTTATTAGATGGTATCTGAGGAAACCTACTCTAATACCAATTGTTATAATTCAAAATTTTACTAATGAGTGGTGAATCACTATAATGGACAATTTCTATCAATTAAATCATTTTAATCCACATAATGAATCAATCACATAATAACTCAAAATGTACATAGAAACCCTTATGGGAGAAAACCACACAAATTATTTATATGTTCTTATAGGAACCAACATATTGTTACATAAATTTGTAGGCACCAACCTATAGGAGCAATCCCCTCACTAATTTACAAGAACTAACCTGAAGGAGACACTGCTCCCTTAATTTACAGGAACCAACTTAAAGGAGAGACCAATCCCCTAATTTATAGGCACCAACCTTTAGGAGACACAAATTCCTTGATTTACTAGCACCAAATTTAAGGAGACACCAATCCTTTATTTATAGGAACAAACCTAAAGGAGACACCAATCCCGTGATTTACAAGAATTGACTTGAAGGAGACACTAATCCCCTGATTTAGATATAATATGTGATAATTTTGTTTTTTTTTCTCCTTTGTTATTCACAAATATACATACTATGCTTTCTCTGTTTCATAAATTTGTACAAACTACATTTATTTTTTTACATGATGTAATTATTTTGGATTAAATACCACTTCCCTTTACTAGTTGCAGCATTCTTTTCACTGGGAACCACAAAATACTTCATGCTTCTATACTTGCACTTGTTTGTGCTATGTTTCTTGGATAGGGTACCTATAGTCTAAGAATCCTCCTCCAACTTCATCATTAGACTTATTCATACCCATCCCCTCTGATTAGTACATCATATCCACATTATATTTCTTTCACATATTCACCAATCATACTCTCTCGATTTGAGTTATATACAGGAAATATTAAGATATGGACCACAATATATATTAATGGTTTTGATTCCTTTCAAATTCAATATCATAATATAATAAAAAAATATAGGTTGAAACCATGGACTTAACAAACATTGGTGCCCCAAATCAAAAACACCAAAAGGATCAAATATTTGGATTATACTGGTTACCCATATATTCTTTGTGTGTAATATCACACATAACCCATAATATTTAAATTACCCATATTACCAGGATTTTATTTGCATGTAACATTGGGCTAAACCACCAAGCACCCATGACCACATGTACTGAGCATGGTTTAAACAAATTGCTATAATAAATCCATAAACTAGATCATTTAATTGTGACACATAGATAATCTAATACCCAAATTTCTTTTTAGAACAAAACATGATATTTAAGCTAAATTTAGTGTCTGAGTATTTTAATGAATAAATCGAGATACCGTGATTAATTTTTAGAAAAAAATAATATTTTGAATGATTTCCACTATTATATGATCATATGGTTGTATATCTAGACACTAGATTCACTTTCACAGAAGAAAAACCTAAAAAATGTTTTGAGCCCAAGGACATTGATGCCTACTAGATCATATTACAATTCACCTTACTACCACATGCCATGATCTACAACTACCATGTGTGATCCACAAACTATCTAGTTAGCCATCAAAAAGGATAAAACTAAGTGCCATGTCTCACCACCTTAGGCCACTACATCATCAATTCTTCTTTTTATCGTCCACATCACTGCCAATTTCCTTGTGTCATTCTACCACTTTTTTTCTAACTTGGAAGCATCCATACACTTTCTAACTAGGGCAAGAATCCAGAATACGGGTCATTTGAAAAAAATGTTACTTTGTCATATAACTAGATATCTAAATACCTGAATCTGAAATTCCTTTAAAAATCATATACTCGGTTATACATATACCTAGATATGACATGCCTTTTGGGGATTTACACTATATTTTGGGTTGTCCCCTTTCATTAAAAATTGTAGGGTTTTCCATGTTTCCTCTTTGAACCTTGATTTTCTACTTGATACTCTGTTGGTCAATCTTGGGTATGCATCACTGTGACATCAACAACAACATATTGTGCATCATGCTCCTTAGATTTGACATCAATTAAAACACATTGTTTAACAACTTGGTGACAACAAGGTCCTAGTAGCATTGTTAGTAGTAAATATCATGCTAATTAAATAATTAAACTTGTTTTATTATACATTTAATCTCATAAGTATGATAAGCATTAATAAATTTAAATAAATCATATTACAAATAATCTGATTCTCCACATACAATGTTTCCATTTCATAATTTTATGGGGTTCTGGATTGATAATAAAATGTAATAGGATTTAGATATGTACATTGGCTAACAATCTACACCATTCCATCCACAAAAATATGGGGAAGTAGAAGTAGCTAGTAGGACTTTGGTGCAAATTTTGAGGGGTTAGAATCAAACAAGTTCAAGGACCTTGTATGAAAAATATAATATATGTTTAGCACTCTTATAGCATATTATTCCACACTACCACCAATGAGTTCCATTTTGAAATTGGTTTTGGGTATTTTTCACCTTCACCTTTGGATGTTGTATATATATAACAAGGAGCCGTGAGGGAAGACATAATAGGAGAAGCCTTGAATAAATCACAGGAAAGCTACAAGGGTTATCCTCACTAAAATAGAATAAAGAAATCATTCAAAGTGTGAGGCACATTTTGGTTACAATTGAATGAGGAAAGAATACATAATCCTAATAAGAAGATCAATGATTTATGGTATTTTCCTTTTGAAGCATTGGAGAAGGTGGATCATAATCATTATAAATTTATTTTACCCCCATTCATGCACATTTACTCAATATTGAATGTGGAGAATTTGGAAATTTATGAACATTCCATGTTGGATTAGCAAGAAGAGTAGGTCCTACCTACCATAAAGGACATAGATCTAGATGCTTAGGTAAATTTGGCAGAAGACACAATTTTGTAGAGGAAACCTAGAAATATAAAATAGGAATAGTATGACAGTTGGTAGACTCAATGTTTTAAAAGGAAAACTTCTAGGAAAAGGAAAATGCTACTCCAAGTAGAAGTTAGAGGAATTTTTTCATCATTTCATTTAATAGAGATTCCAGGGACAAAAATCCCCCTCAATCAAGGGGTATGACCCATATTGGATCATCATACTAATTACCATATCTCTCAATACTTTTTGGGTTGAAAAATTGGAGGAATTCACTAGTAGGGACTAGTGTAGTGCCATGACCCAATTTGGAAAATTGAGGTTTGGAACATTCTTAGGCCATTTTGATGAATCAAATGATGTCCTTTTGGGGATGTATGGCTAGAAGCTATGCATACACCCTCAAAATTGATCTCCATTATAAGACATTTCCAACGGTCCAAATATGACCTCAATGAGAACTCATATTCAAAAGTTGTGTCTCTTGTGATTTGACCTACCTAGTTAACAACCATGATATAAGTGGATGCCATGTCAACCCTCATTACTTGTACATGTTGGACTAGCCACATCAAGAATTTGAAGAGGAATCTAGAACTTCAAAAACCTTATGACATTGAGGGTATAGAATTCAATCCCCTAATCCTAGATGATTATCAGACTATGTTAAATACCAAGCCCCTAGGAAGAGAAAAGGTTCCATTCTTTTTCATTTTATCTGTTCCAGAAAAACTATTTAGAAACATCGAAACATGGTATTTTCAAATCATGATAATGGAGGAGGAGGATTCTCTAGTTGTTGTTTAGGTCAAAATGTCAAATGTAACTCCATAAGGGTGTTCATGCCTTTGTATGTGCATTTTTATAACTCAACCAAAGAGAGAAGAGGATAGGCCTCACCTTCCAGATGGTTTTTGTCTCATATTGAGTTTTCCAAGATAAATCCTATGTTTATTTTTGTGGATGGTGTTTTTATATGCTTGTTCTTTCCATTTTTATTTGAGATATTTAATAACATCAAACAAAGCTATTAATTGTTTAACGTAGAATCTATCCAAGATCTTAGCAATAGATCTATGGATTGATACCAAGAAGATATATCAAATTCCTAAAAATCCCCAACGTTGTTACCAATGGCCTTCAACACCTTCTTAGACCACTATACCAATGGAAATTATGTAAAATTAACCCATATTGGTTGCAACATTAAATTCCCCTAAATCAAAACATGGTGACCACCCTTTAGTCAAATGAACCATGAAATCCCAAAACCACAACTAGCATATAAAACACCAATGAACAATGTTATAATTTAAACCAAACCCCGCTAATTCATTCCCTCAACATTTCTAGAGATTGATTCCCATACCATCCCAACAACCGTCCACTCTTGCAAGAAGAGATTTTGACTACACATATATTAAATAGAAAGAAATTTACTAAATAATCAAAATGTCCTCTCTTATATTTCAAATAAATATTTTTATATCCATTTATATATTTTAAAACACCCTAAAATATTTTCACTACACATATATTTAAAAAATAGATAAATTTGTTGAATAATCAAAATGTCCTCTCCTATATTTCAAATAAATATTTTTATTTCAATTTATATATTTAAAAACACCTAAAAACATTGAAGAGCGGTCTTGGGCAAAGATTTTTATACTTAAAAAGACTCCTACTGTTAATATAATATTGAAATACGGCCTTTCGCAAATCTTAATTCATATCAACATCGATAAAACCTATTCATTGGATTGAGACCATCCCATTTTATTTTAAACTATCAGGTGGATATGGGTATCTTCTTACTGAAATTCCAAACGTATCATAATTTCAATGGGAATAGTGGGAAGTAGTTGTTTCATGATCATGAATCATAATTCATGAGCATGAGGGGATGACGTGGATGGGAAGGGCGATGACGTGGATGGGAAGGTAAGAGTCCCATAGTCAAAGCTAGATGAAAAGTATGGAATATGTGACATGGAAAGGAAAGGAAACCAAATCCAATCCCGAATGAATCAAAGGAAAGAGGAGGATCCATCTAGCACAGTGCCCATCAGACATGATCCTCCAACCACGATCAATATTCTTCATTTCCTCGCATCGCACCCCATGCTGAAAGCATTCCTCTATCTTTTTTTCTTCCTCTTATCCCCACTTTAGGTTTATGTCCTCCAATTTTACATTAGATACTGAGAGGCATCTGGCCAAAATCACAACATCGTCTAGTGCGAAGCACGCACCTTGAGCCAGATCAGGAGTCATTGGGTGAAACGCATCTCCAACAACTTTGATGCTCCCCTTTCCCTTTGCCTTGTTGTTCCATTCCCACGGCCATACCCATCTATACCTTAGCTCTGCTATACTCAACGTGTCAGTGGAACTAGACTCTATTAACTCTTCCATGGGTTTTGGAAAACCTCTCACCAACTCTAACGTTGCGCGTCTCACGCTCTCAGAATCATGAGAGATGTGGGCATCTATAAATTTAATCTCATCTCAGGCCAGGTAAGCACTACCTAAGCTACCTGTTTACAGTAACGAACATAAATTGAATTGATTTGAATGTGGAAAACATATATAAAAATTTACCTTGTCGTTGTAATTTCTTGGTTATAAACCAAAAGATTCTTTTTCCTGTGCAGGGAGCTAACCCTTCCCTCATACCCTTACCCAATATTTGTACCATCATTGTCTCTATTGCATGATAACCCGGAGGACACACTTCCATCCCTCTAAAAGCAATTCGTCCTAAGTGCTTCATGGCTTCTAAGCCAAGCCACTCTGCAACTACAGAGTGCACCCCATCACAACCTATTACAATCTAATCGTCATAAACACATCATATCATTATTAAGAGATTTAGAAAACACCAACTCAAAAATGGTGGGTATATAAATTGTATATACCTTTGCTATGATGGATGTTCCATCTACTAGCTCTAGAGTGGTAAAAGGAGAGCTAATTTTTTTGTATATGGAAACAAGTTTTGAGTTGAATCTGATGCTTCCATCAGGCAACGTGTTAGCTAGCATTTCCAGAAGCACTTGTCTTTCTATGCACCTAGATTCCACGCGAGTGGTACCCGATCCACTGAACTTATCGTTAGAAATTTTATCATAAGTAAACATAGTTAGCACAATATAGACTTTTTCCCTCTTGAGTATATTACTTACATAATAATGACAAATAGATTACCCTGTGTGTGTTTTTATGAACAAAACATCTTTGTCGACGCCAGAAGACTTTGAGAACCCCCGTACTCTACGTGACCATGACCAGTAGCAAGGTGAAGTAGTAGCTCCATTACTTTTTGAAACAAATTTGTCAATATTGACCTATTGCTTACTCACCCCTCAAGCTGAGGATAATTTGGACGAAGGGTATCTGCTACACTAAGAGTGTCAAGCGCTTTCCAACCATTGGCCCATATGGCGAACACATGTTAGGTCCCTATATTACTAGTATAGTCCCTTATTGTTGTTAGTGTAACCCACTTATTATTATTATTGTACCCCTATAACCCCCATATTGTTATTATTGTGCCCTTAAATTATTATTGTTAGGTCGGCTAGGATTACATTGTGGCCCCACTAGGATTACATTGTGGCCCCATGCACTCCTATTTATAGAAATGAGGTTTTGTAATTTGTATCATCCAAGAATTGTTCATTCATGTAATGTATTGGAGGTTTCCCCCTTGAGGTGGCTTATTTCTAAGGCGTTGATATCTCTTTTCTTCTATTTTTGGAGCTAGTTTCACAACATTTGGTATCAGAGCTTTGGATTCTAGGGTTTTGCTAATCCAAACAGGTCATCGTGACATTTTCACTATAACTTTTGTTCTACGAAGTTTCGGAAGCTAAAAATTTTAGTGTGAAAAGCCAAAATGCTAAGGAACATTGTTGCAAAATTTCAAAGCTTGTTTCATAATATTTTCGGAGATACAATCTATGGAATTTAGGTCATTTTACGGACTCCTAAATTTAGCCTCAACATGTCATCGTTGCATTTTCGCTATAACTTATTTTCTACGAAGGTTTAGAAGCTAAAAAGTTTGGAGTGCGAAGCCAAACTCCTGAGGAATATCGTCACACAATTCTAGATCTTGGTTCGCAATATTTTCGGAGATATGATCTGTGGGAGTTAGGGATTTTTCATGCTTCTGAATTTCATCTCAAAGAGGTGACCGTGGAAAAATCTTCATATCTTTCTCTCTAAGCATTGGATTGGAATTTTGTAAAATGTGGTTTCAAGTACACGGATTATAGTTTTCTGTCTATCAATTTCAGAGCCAAAGCAAGAAACAGTGACACACGGCAAGTCGTACAATTTTTCTCTACTGAACCAATCCATAATTGGGTCATTGTGGGCGATTAGACATAAATTTGCCTTGAAAAATCTAAATCAAATCAGACCCATGGAATTTGAAAGAAGATTCAGAGGGATACTACAAGGCCAAATTTTAGATATTGAGGATTCACAATTATAGAGATAATTCAATTTCCATATCAAGCTCCTCAAAAGAAATAAAAGGTGTGTATTTTTTTCCGAATTGCATAAGTCTTGTTTGAAGAATAAAGTTGAATTGATTCCAAGGGCATATTGTAGAATAGATATAAGTATTGGATTCTAAAATGGCCCCTCAAAATAATTCAACACCCATTAAGCCTTTAGAAGGCTCTACTATGACTCATGAAGACGAAGACTAGAAACATGACATATCAAAATTACAAGAGCAAGTGCAACAAATTTCGCTCTTGCAAACAACAACAAAAAATGAAATGGAAGTTTTGAAGAAAGGCATGGAAACTAATATGGATGGTTTGAATGAAGGAGTGGAATCTAAGATTAATGGTTTTGAAGCTAAGATGGATGGCATAGAAGTGGGCATGTAAGCTAAGATGGATGAAATGGAAGCTAAGATCGATGAGAAAATGAAAGACAACATGGAAAAGATGAAGAATGATCTAAAAGTATATATAGAAGGTTTGACAAAGTTGATACAAGAAATTTTTCCTAATGGTGAAAATATAGTAGAGTAAACTCATGATGAGAAAAAAATAAATGTTAATCCTGATTTCATAAACTCTAATGTTGGAGGGAAGAACCACCATATTCCAAAAATGGATATGAGGAAGTTTGATGGAAAGGATCCTGTAACATGGATACTATAGATGGAGCAATATTTTGATGTCAATAATGTGCAAAACACACAAAATGTACGCATTGAAACTTTACATTTAGAAAAAAATATATTTGTATGGTATCGATGGCTTTTCTCCCATAAAAAAATTGTCACTTGGTCAATTTTTACGGAGGAAATGATAACACATTATGAGGATACAAAAAGCAACACCTTATTTAGCCAATTGATAAATCTCAAACAAAAGGGTTCAGTTGGGGAGCACATTGAGGACTTCCAAAAATTGAATATAAGGGTAACTGATATTTCAGAGGAACACATGATTGATCTCTTCATAGGTACTTTAAAGGACAACGTCCAATACGAATTTTGTGTTTTGGAACATGATTCATTGGAGAAGGCATTCAGGTTGGACAAAAAAATTGAATGTAAAATTATGGCGACAAGGAAGCCTACCACTCACTTCTATAAAGAGGGAATTGTTGCTACTCCTAGATTTTCATAACCTACAAGGTTGACACCACAAAAATTGGAAGAAAAAAGAGCAGAAGGGCTTTGCTACAGTTGTGATAGCAAATACAACAAAGGTCATAAGTGTGTGGAGAAGAAATTATTTTACATAGATTGTGAAGAGGAAGAAAAAAATGAATAAGAATCTCCAAAAGAAGAGGTTATACACCACGAACCAACCCTAGAAGAGGAATAAATGAGTCTGACCATATCGTGTAATGCATTGGCAGGAATTACCACTCCTAAAACTCTCAATATAGAAGGACATATCAATAAGAAAAAGGAGAAAAAATTATATGCAAAAACATCCAAATGTTTCTTTGGAGTACAAGAGGTGGAAGATCTGGGTCATATTGTATCTCATGAGGGTGTTAGGGTAGACCCTAACAAAATTAAAGCCATTAAGGAATGGAAATTCCCCACAACCATAAAGCAGTTGCGAGGATTTCTCAGGTTAATAGGGTATTATCGCAAGTTTTTTAAGAATTATGGGAGAATAACAGCACCTCTAACAACATTATTGAAGAAATATGCATTTTCATGGACTCCTAAAGCAACTAAGGCCTTTGAACATCTTAAAGAAGCAATGTGCC
Source organism: Pinus albicaulis (assembly GCA_034641835.2). Classification (NCBI taxonomy): domain Eukaryota; kingdom Viridiplantae; phylum Streptophyta; class Pinopsida; order Pinales; family Pinaceae; genus Pinus; species Pinus albicaulis. The sequence continues at coordinate 937,647,567 of CM076579.1, read as the reverse complement.
TAGCACAGGTCTTAGCTACACCAGATTTCACAAAAACCTTTATTGTGGAATGTGATGCATCAGGAAATGGAATTGGTGTTGTTTTAATGCAAGAAGGAAGACCCATTTCTTTTGAAAGTCGTCCAATAAAAATAAATTATTTACAGAAAGCTATTTACGAGAAGGAAATGTTAGCAATACTGCATGCACTAAAGAAATGGCGAACTTACCTAATGGGAAGACACTTCAAGGTAAAAACTGATCATGATAGTCTTAAATTTTTTTTGGAACAAAGACTATCTTCAGAAGAGCAGCAAAAATGGGTCACAAAGATGTTGGGTTATGACTTTGAAATAATCTACAAAAAAGGGAAGCTAAATGTTGTTGGAGATGCACTCTCAAGAAAGAATGAAGAGGTGGAAGCATTGCTTTGTGCCTTATCTATTATCCAACCAGATTGGATAACCGAAGCAAGGGATGAATGGAAGAAGGACGAAGAAGTGTGGAAACTCATTCAAAAGTTGCAGCAAGATCCTATTACATCTGATACATTTAGTTGGAAAAATGATTCCTTTTGGTACAAAGATCGCTTATATCTTTGTAAGTGTTATAGGTCAATTTGGGCACCATTCCCAATGACCTAGTTAACTGGGCATCATCTCCAGGACCGATGATCAGGGGTCTATAATTCCCTATCATTTTAGTTGCTACATGCCCTAAGACAAGAAACAAAACAAATCAAGCAAGACTTTCATCAAGCAAAGGTTTCCATGGTTTGAAGCTTAATATTTAGCATATGAGAGCTCACCAACACAGGCTCTAAGGGGCCTAAGTGCATTGCACATGTAGGTATCCCCATGCAAGGCTACTCTGCAAAGCACTTCCTCACATTCAAAGGTGCGTTGGTCACATTGGGAGAAAAATTCTCATTGTTTCATAATCTCCACTTGGCCAGTGCCTTCTAGAAGAGTTCACATGTGTCAAGCTTCGGATCCAAGTGTCAATTTGACATATACATGACTGGAAACGTATCTTTCCTATTTTTGGAAATTTATTTATTGAAAAACAACCTACAGTTCATCTATAAATTGAGCATAGATCTAAGTGCTTGAGGAGGAAGAATTTGAGTAGAGAAATGCTGGAGAATTTTCAATTGAGAGCTTAATTTGTGAAGCCACTGTTGGAGAGGTTTATACTGTGATAAGGCTTGGGAACGTTACTGGAAGTTCACTTCAAATCAGTCACTAGGTTGTAACCTCTCCTTCTATCATCAATAAAGAGTACTGCTTATTTTTCCCTATATGCATCTGTATTGACTTTGATTTTCCATATTGCAGGATCTCGGTTGATGTATATGGTTTATGCTTTACTAATTTAGCTAAATAGCTTGAATATATATCTATATTATTGCATCTTCTGATGTTTCAATGTTCTTTCTTACAGGAAACATTCAGCTCACAAACTGCTTGAATTTGAAGCTGCAATGGAAGCGACAGAAGGAGCCATTTGGAAGTGACTAAACAAGTAAGCCTCCAATCCTCTCTATGTATCTGTTTTGAGTTAGGAGAAATAGTTGTATAGTCTTTCACCTGTTTTTCTAGACTAGCACCAGTATAGGGAAGCGTAATTTATCCATAGATTACAATTCTGGCCCAACAAATTGGCAACTCCACTGGGGAGAATTTCTCTTAGTTCTAGGTGTTAGAGCCTCTGATTTGCTTTTTTTATCCACCCAGTAGTTCTTTCACATAAATATTAGACTTTTTCAGAGCTTAATTTGCAAAGACAGTGAGTTAAAAAGTAGCATTTTTCTTTGTCTACTGCGCCCAACGCACCCTTAGATAGGACACAGTGCTTTGCAGAGCACTGTCTCGCTTCCTAGCGTACGTTGCAGAGCATTGTCTCCCCTTGGAGATTGCGTTGACTCTTGAAAGTGACCAAATTCCCTTGAATTTTACTTTGCAACTTGCTTTAGTTTTGTTTGCGGTTGTGTTCTGAAAATTTTGATGCTCAATTGACCAATGACTCTATATACTTATTCTCCTTTGACTGAAAATTTATTCAATGTTGTTTTAAAAAGTTTTTCTTTATCATTGACAAGTTGATTTCAAAGTATTTTTTATGGTCGCATTAAGAATCATTTGCTTTCGAAATAGGAAATTGTCATAAAATCTTCATTTCCTTGATAGGAGAAATTGTTGTTGAAATCCTCATTTTTCCTTCAAAAGAGAAATTGTCGTTTGTATTCTTCATTTCTCGAAAGTAAAAAGAATTTGAATTGTTGATCTAGTGCACCTAGTTTTTTTCTGCATTCATAACATTAAGGAAACTGAAAAGAAAAACTTGAATTTGCATGTAGAATAATTTATGTTTTTCAAAAGGAACATTAGGAAATATGCATTTAGTTTGAGATTCATTGATTTGTTTTGTTCATTGATTTGTTTGCTCTCTTCCCTTAGTAGCTAGGTTCTTCATTGAAAATGTTGAAAGTGAAAGTTTGTTTATCATTCTTAGCTACATTTTAGGAATTTCATATACATCATCGCGGTGAACCTTTGAAATGAAAATTGTTAAGAAAGATCAACATAAAATAAATCTTAATTTACTTAACAATGCTTTAGAACCATAATGATAACATTTATAAGGTCTAGGCTAGAGACGTGTTCCGGCATCATAAAACATAGTAGCTGTTGTTAACTTGTCTGTGATACATTCCGAGTGTGATACCTCACTCCATGTATGTAACTATATTGTAGCTCGTCCACGTACTTTTGGCTATATTGGGCGGTGTTACAGTACGATAAGTATAAAGGGGTGCTCTCACTATGTGGTTTCACATCAGACAGTGCTAATATGAACTTGGGCCTCCATGTGCCTTAGGGTATACTTGTGAGGACAACTTTTAGGTGCTATCCATCCATAGTGAACCAAGTTGGCCGCCTTGAAATTGTGATACACCGAACACAGCATTCGGGGAGATTACTTGCCCGTACTTCTTGGTTTGCCAGGAGGTATTCTGCAATTCACAGTTTCTTGGTAAACCCTTTTTCCTAGCATTACCCTCCTTTTGTTTTTTTTTTTTGGATAAAATAAATCAGTAATCATGGAAGAACACAATCCTATCCCTAGTCGTTCGCGTATATTATCTTTAAAACCACCTTTACCATTGGAAGTTACTTTGGGTAGGTGAAGGCGATCACGATCTGTCGAATCAAGTGCAATTCATACCTTTGGCGAAACATCATCTTTTAACCCAGAGTTAGCTCAAATTGTTTCCATACATCCCGGTTCATCTACTATTGTCAAAACGGAGTCTTCACAACTACCCATGGTCACGATCCATTCAATTGTTGAGACCATACCTCCTGGACCCGACGTTGTTCAATCACAAATTGATCCAGATCCCATCTCTTCATTGCCAGAACATCTGAATCCTGAAGTCAAACAACCGGAATTTGTTCCTAACTTGGTCATCCCACAAAGTTCTGTAGCTATTGAAACTCATATATCGCAAATCCAACCGTCTGAAATATATTTCGGGCCTGACAGTGAAGTTCTTCCTCCTGGTTTAATTGTAATTGAAGAAATCCCACAACCTGATACACCTTTTAGTCCAACCCATTTTGGGGGAGACCTTTACCTATACCAGTCTTTTCATCAATCGTTTCCATATTATTTTTTTGATCCTATTTCCATTCAATCTCCCGTCGATTTTCAAGGGTATACATCTGGTCAAACAACCATGTCTGAACCAGCATCTTCGATTGGTTCTGTTGTTGCAATTACGTCAACTCCTACCCTCACTACTCCGTCGATGTTCACAACCTCACCAGATTCATATTTTCACGATGGCCCTTCGGTCCCAACAAGTTACAAATCATTATCTGGGACTTTCTCTAGTGCATCTTCACATTCATGGTCTTTGCCAATTTCATCATCTGGTGTTTTAACTGGTATTCCTATCGTTAATACTGAACGACTGATTCATTACATCCATCATCAGGGCAATATCAAGTCAGTCCTTTTGGGTCAATTCCTTTAAGTACCATATCAACTGGACTCCCAGCATTCAGGGAACAATATTTTCCATCTTATTATCCTCTTTATGATGGGGGGAAACCTTTGGTCACCCAATATGACAGTACTCAGTCACTTTTTGGTCAAACTATGTTGACATGAATGTTTGTCAATGCCCACTCTGCCTATCCAACCACAAATAGTTGTACAATCGTTTCAACTGATTCAACCTGTTACACCCACTTCATTACCACTTGTTAATACATATATACCCCTGTTACATAATCAAAATATTTTACATCAACCTTATCAGGTGATTTCTTCAACTCAATATCATGAAATATTGGGTCCACAGACTCAAAATCCTTTGGTTAATTTACAACAACCTGTATCGAGAATTATTTATTCACAAGCTGGTGTGCCATTTTATGGGGTGTCACAAACGAACCTGGTTATACATATCAACCGAATCCAACTTATACTAATTTGGGTTATAACATTGGTGGACAGATCCCTTGGTAGCCATAGGCGCAAATTCCTCAAACTTCATTTCAACAAGTATCATATCCAGGTTTTGGTCAACAGAATTCTCAAGCGTTTGCTATGCAAAACAACCCCTATCTAGGTTACCAGCAGCAAATTTCGTATGTTGGTGCTCAAAGACCTATTTCCCAAGCAATTCCATCTTACCCTGGCTATGCTCAACCTAACCTTAATAGACAGTTGCCTTTTGTTGCAACCTTATAATTACCAAATTTAAACCGGTTAACCAATGATCTTATAAATTATGCTCCTTGGTGGCCGGTGATACCTCATAAATTACCCTCTGATATTCCTAAATTCAATGGAAACCCTGGAGAGGATCCATCGACTCATTGCATGACTTATCATTTATGGTGTTCATCAAATTCCTTGAATGATGATTTTGTTTGACTACATCTTTTCCAACGTACGCTTACAGGTCCGGCTGTGAAATGGTACATTGAATTACTTAGGGCTTCTTTTGACAATTTCACTGCCTTAGCTACTATATTTTTGACCCATTTCCAGTTACCGATAAGATATGAAACTGGAACATAACCCTTGACCAACTTCAAATAGACTAGTGCTACTCACATTTCAGATCATATTCATAAGTGGCATCGTCGTGAAAGAATGGTTAAGACATTTGTTCCCGATCAGCTCCTTGATGAATGGTTCATTAAGTCCCTATTACCATCTATAACTGAGGATGTGGCTAAAGGTGGTGTCGTCACAGAAGAGCAAGTCATCGCTCGTGCCCAGTATTTAGAATTGATTTACACTCAGTTTGGCATGCTCTATGAAAAAATTCCTAATGCGCCGCAATTTAATTTCAATGTTCCTCCTCAAATAAAGGACTCTCATGCCGGAGACAGCTTGATAGGCACTGCAAACACACACCACACTACTACATCTGATCCTGCTCCTACTTCCAAAATTAATGACGTGTCATTTGATAAAGGAAAAAGTGACAAGCAACCAGGAAGTAAGAAAAAGGGGAAATCAAAGAAAAATCAAACTTCTAACCCACAGGAATTATCATCTAATCAACCTTCAGGACCACGGAAACCTCGTTATCCATGCATAATCTATAACGAGGAACACTTTGTTAGGGATTTTCCTCCCCGTTCTAAAGTCTCAAAAATCATCAAGACTTCAAATGCATCAGTTGTGTTGACAAACCCATTTCCAAATCCTAACACTAATTTGGTTGCTACGGATCCAGCTCCTAGTTCTCAAGTGTTAATTTTATCGACCACAAAACCTTCACAAGATATTTTGGTGTCAACACGGAATAAATACTATGGTAGTCCAGCCACTGATCAACCTACTACCTTGATAACAAATCCATCTACTAAATCAGTACCACCTACTGTTATTCCTGAATTGACAATTACGCCACCAAAGGGAGTAATTCATAAATCGACATATAATCCTCAAGCAAGAGCTACACAAAATTATAATATAGTTGAATATTTGGCTCAATGCCCTTCATTTATGTCTGCTCTTGAGGTATTACAAAATTTTCCCTCCTAGAAGCAGGCTTTTTTGTCGGCCATTGGTGGAACTGATCTGACTGATTCTAATCTTGTCGTCTTTAATCATACGGGCTATGTGCCACAGCTACCATCAGAATTGGCATTCTCCATACAAGTAAATGTTCTCAATCACCTTGTTCATCACACTATTATTGATGAGGGAGCATCTACATGCATTATGTCCCTAAACTGTTGGAAGTCATTTGGATCGTCATGATTATCACAATCATAAACGACGTTGAAGGCTTTTGATGGAAGAACATATAAACCTTGTGGTATTATCAATAACCTGCATGTTGAATTAGGGGGGGGAACAGTGAATATTGATGTTGAGGTTGTTGACGGACCCCTTGACTATAATATTTTACTTGGAAGACCATGGGTATATGCAATGACTACCATTGTTTCTACATACTTTAGAATGATTTCCTTTTCACATAAAGGTACAATCACATTCATTAATCAATTATCCTTCTTTGCCTCTGCTTCGCAGGTATCTGGAAGCATTTTGTTTGTTCACTTACCCTAACTAGAAATCTAGAACATTGGTGTAGGACTCTTAAAGGATTCCACTCTTATGGGAACCTTTTCATTATCGTCGCCCACGACGTCGGCAGAAATTGTAAGTATAGAGACTTGCTACATGATCTCTTCCACTCTATATGGCTTAAGGGAGCGTAAGTGTGATTTTGAAATTTCTACGTTGGATGATGTTTTACCGCCCAGCCGTATTGAGCTAGCATAGAAATCAATCTATTTGGCTTGGGCGGAAAATCCGAAATCAGCGTCACCGAGTGTTTGGGTTGATCGTTCCTTAGATTTTGGTACTCCATCTAATCCATTTTCCTCAAAATTTTTGATAGATGAAAATATTTTGGAAGCTATGATGTCAGACGGAGAACCATGGGAAGATTATCATCATCGTTCCCATCTTCCAAATTATGAAGACAATAATCTCAGTGAACTATATCACCCATCCATCAAAACTTTATTTTTGAATTCTTTTCCAATTAATGCAATCGATTCTTAGCGAAACTTATCAAAAATTGAAGAAACGATTTCTATCGATATTTCGACCAAACTTGGTGTTGTAGAAAATATTCATGTCGATGTATCTTTTTCTCCATTAGAACTTGATTCATATCGCTCTCTTTTTCGTGAATTTCATGACACATTCGCTTGGTCTTACGAGGAAATGCCAGGCATAGATACTAGTATAGTTGAACACACTATTAATATGTATCCTGATGTCAAACCGGTGCGTCAACGGCTTCGTCCTGTTCATCCAAAGAAAGCCGATGCCATCAAAGCAGAAGTTGAAAAACTTTTGTGTGTTGGTTTAATTTACCCTATTCCGCTAACTGAGTGGGTTTCCAATATCGTTCCTATTATGAAAAAACAAGGAACCATTGGAGTGTGCGTCGATTATCGGGATGTTAATCATGCTTGTCCAAAAGACAACTATCCTACTCCCTTTATCGACCATATTATTGACGATTGTGCTGGATGTGAAATATTTTATTTCATGGATGGATTTTCCAGCTACAATCATATAAATATCCGCCCAGATGACCAAAATAAGACAACATTCATTTGGCCCTGGGGCACATTTTCATATCGGAAACTTCTGTTTGATTTAAAGAATGCAGGGGAAACTTTTCAAAGAGAAATGGATTATGATTTCAACGACATCAAGCACATTTTTAAGCCATATTTAGATGATTTACCAGCACATTCACAAAATCGGACTGATCACCCGATGCATTTGAGAGCCATTTTCTTACGCTGCCGACACTACAAGATATGCCTCAATCCATATAAATGTGTGTTTTGTGTTGGTTCTAGTCGACTTATCGGATTCGTAGTATCAAAAGAAGGAATTCGAATAGACCCACTAAAGGTTCAGACCATTCTTGATTTTCCTGCGCCATCAAACTTACTTCAGATACATAAACTTCAAGGAAAGGCTAACTTCCTGAGAAGGTTCATTCCAAACTACGCCAAAATGGCTAAAGGATTTACTCGATTATTGAAAAAGGGGGTTCCCTTCCATTGGGACCAAGTTGCACAAGCTTCTTTTGATGTTGTCAAGGACCATATTTTCCGAGCGTCATTAATGTATCCTCCAAATTATCAAAATGATTATTTCCTATATATCTTCACGGTTGAAACGACCATCACTATGGTTTTGGTCCAAGTAGAATATGGAATTGAACATCTGATCTACTATTTTAGTTGTAATCTCAATGATACGGAAGTTAAGTACTCGTACGTGGAAAATCTTGCCTTGGCAGCTGTTCAAGTTTTCCAAATATTTCACCATTTAATCCTGCTCCGAAAAACAACAATAGTTTCGGATTGCAACCCCATGATTTACATATTATCACATCAATTGCTGGGGGGGGAATATTCAAAATGGATTGTCATTTTGCGGGAATTTGATTTGGAATTCATCAAATCCAAGTCAAAGAAGTCTTTAGTTTTGGCTAAGCTTCTCTGTGACCTTCCCTCTGATATTACTCCTACTACGTCGGAACCATCTATTCCAGACGAGTCTCTGTTTCTGATCGGATCATCTGATCCTTGGTATGGGGATTTCATCATTTATCTCCAAACCCAAGCTTTTTGACCTAATACCTCTCGCTCTGATCAGAAACTTATTCGATACCAAGCCAAAGATTATCTGAGCGTCGGTGATACACTTTATCGTCGTGGTGTCGACGCCATTTTAAGGAGGTGCCTCACTCATGAGGAGGCCGAAAAAGTGTTAAATGATTGTCATGATGGGGCTTGTGGTGGACACGTATCTGGATATGCTACTGCACAGAAGATACTCCGCGCCGGTTACTTTTGGCCTACTATTTTTCGAGATTGCATCCTCGCAGTCAGAAGTTGTCATGCATGCCAGATCTTTGATTGTAAAATCTGCAAACTGCCAGTGCCAATGCATCATGTTGTCTCTGATGGACCATTTACGAAATGGGGTATTGATTTCATGACCTGTAACCCTCCTTCGTCCAGGGGGCATGGTTATATTATTATCGCAGTCGACTATTTTACCAAATGGGCTGAAGCGATGCCTACATCTAATAACATAGGACAAACAGCTGCATTGTTTTTCTTCAACCATGTTAGTGCACGGTTTGGGGTCCCATAGGCTATAGTTACGGATCATGGGAAGCATTTTCGCAACCATATGATGTCTAAATTGACTGCCAAGTTAGGATTTTCACATGATAATTCTACTTCTTATTATCCATAATCAAATGGACAAGTTGAGGCTATTAATAAAATTCTTAAACGAATGCTTCAACAAATGATAGGAGTCCGTAAAAAGAACTGGCACTTGATCCTTACTCTACCTTGTGGGAGTATCAAACCTCAGTGAGAAATGCAACCAGATTTACTCCTTTTCAATTGGTGTATGGTCTGGAAGCTATCTTACCAATCCAATGCGAAATATCATCATTAAAACTCGTGATAGACTTGTTACCTGACACCTCAGAAGAAGAAGTGTGTATCCTTAACCTCATCCATCATGATGAAAAGCGTCGTGAAGCCCAATTGGCCAACGAAGCACATAAGAGATGTATAAAGGCACAATACGATAAAAATGTCCAACCTCACATCTACTCAAAGGGTGACTTGGTCCTTATTTACGACCAAGAAGATGATGTAATAGGTACAGGGAAATTCGAGCCATTATGGCATGGCCCCTATATTGTCAAAAGAGTTCTTACTAAGGGTACCTACAAGTTAGTTGATTATGATGGGATTCCATTGGCACAACCTAGAAATGAGTTTTATCTTAAACGTTACTATGCTTAATCATGAGCGAAGTAATTTTTTGTATTATATTGCTTATATGTTTTTTATTTTTATTCACTATCTTAATTTGTTTTTTAGAGTTTTCTTGACATTAGTAATCCGCTTTACATTTTATGGCAGATGTCTAAATCTTCAAAACCATTAGTTGGATTTGCTGATGGTGCTAGTCGTAGTACACAGAATCTATCCTTTGCAGTGTGGGCCATTTTCGCTCCGAAAGGTGAGTTAGTGAATTTGCAAGGGATTTGTATTGGTAGATCGACGGACAATATCGCTGAGTATAGCGCGTTGATCGAACTTCTCTCTGATGCCATTTCATTTGGTATTAACCACATAATCATAAGGTTAGACTCACAACTTCTTGTATTACATCTTACTAGTGTTTATACTGTTAGAAATCCAACACTTCTTAGATTGTTCCTAAGAGTTCGACTTTTGGAAAGACATTTTGATTTTGTTCAATATCAACATATTTCCAAAAATTTGAACACTTTAACTAATTCATTAGCTAATCAAGTTTTGGAAAGACATTTGTGACATAGGTAAAGAAAATATTCACATCATTGAATAAGATTTCACATTAAACATAGGAAAAACATTGAAAACATATAGATAGATAGTTATAGGTTTTTAAAAATTTTGTGCCCAAGACACATTGGTCATCTGACCTCAAAATGTATGCAAAATGTCACAATTAAACTAGTGGTGCTCATGGTAACATGCTATAGATCTAACGATCCTACGAAGCAACCGCATCCAATGGTTAGGAACGCCAATTGTGTGTCACTGCAATCACATGGGAAGCTCTTCGATTCGGCAATCCAGAATCCTGAAGGTCAATCCCTCTATGTGTTGTTGAAGCTCAGCCAGAGTCTTAGCCATATCAAGGTCCTGAAGGTTTGCTCTCCCAACATCCCTCTCTGCTAGCACGTCTGCTTCACGCTCTGGTTCCTCTACTGGTTGAGCATGACCGATATTTTCATTACATCAAACATTTAGTTTAGTCTTGGAAAGAAATAGAAACACAAAAACATTGCATAAACCTTAGAAAAATAAAAAAAACATGTTCAAACCATTCTTACCTATTGCACCCCATTGAGCGCCTTCTGATAATACTAGATCTGGATCTCCTCGAAAGTCGACGCCTATGTATGCGTACTCATCGATGGCGACATTCTGTTGCCAGAACCAGGAAAAGAATGTAGTAGAGAACACAACGGTCGATTGGCCTGCATGCCGACCCATAAGTTCTACCCATCTCTGCATTCGAGGATCTCTAGGACTAGATATATCCAATGTTACATGTTGTGGCTGCATCAGTGGAATCCGTTCCAAAGTGAGGGAGATAAGGATTGAACCATAACTGAAATTTTTCTTCCTTCCTCCCTTTTCTTTATTCAATTGTTCCTTTATCTGAGATAGAACAGCTTCAGACCAGTTGAATACTGTTGGCTCTAAGCACTCTAGTGCATATTTCATATACGATCTGTTCGCTACATGTAGTGTAATGGTGCCAACAAGTTTAGCGATCGTGAAAAGGATGGTTCTCAAAGGAAAATTCCTGACATCCTGGATGCTTTTTTTTCCATCTTTGCTATGTTCTGACCCTGGATAACAATACTGCATAACATAATCCCTCATTTTTTCTCCTCCATTGATAGATCCTATGAATGAAATGGGAAAACCTCTCCTTAACAAACCTGTGAGAAAATACACATCCTCAACTGTTATGGACAACACTTGATTTTTTATGTGAAATGCCTCTATCACTGGATCCCATGCTCGAACTAAGAACTCCAAGAGTTCTATATGTTGTCTCATTCCCGACAATTTGAAGTACTTAAGTAGTCCACAATCTCTTAAGGCTCTTATAGTACCCAGATCATTCAAGTCAATCATATCTTATTCTTCATGTTCTCTTTCCCTCGATGTAATTTTCATTATTATCCAATGGAAACCTGAAATATAACCATAAGATCCATTAGATACCATTCATTGCAAAAAACTAGGCAAATTTTGAGCACATCATGAAAATAAAAAACTTGAACTATGCCCAATGCACTTCCTGGGTTGAGACAGTGCATTGCATATGCAAGTACCCTTCACTGTACCTTCTATGCAACGCAAGTTTCAATATTCAAGGGTGCCTTGCCTTCAATTTGGGCAGAATTTACCCTAGGGGCCTTAAAACCCTAAAAATTTGCAAGGAATGGAAATGAAATGAATACTAAAGGAAAGAGGAGGTTCATGCTACTAACCTGGATTAAACAGTGATGAAAACCATCCACAGAAACGACCGCAATCAACAACTGAAGTTTGGGGGAAAAATCAGGTTGAGAGCTCCAAAATGCAAATGGTAACTATAGAATGGTAAAAATCAATGGTGAAACTACTTTATATAGTCATTTAATTGTTTGCAAGTTAAATTTATTGCTATGACTAAGGTTTTATTATGTTTTTATCATGAAACATTAATCCATTTGATGTTGTTCTAAACAAGAAATACAACTGATGAACAGATTAGTCGTGCATATTTATTCAAAGAAAGACTTGACCACAAAGCATACTTTTTTTCCTTATTTTTCGAGCTTTGATAAAAACGAAAAAAGGATTTGAAGCGCACTTTTATCTCTTTTTCGAGCTTTGATAACAGCAAAAAGGAAACCTTGGAGTCTTCTTTCAGCTCCTTTCAGACTCCAATAATGTGAAAACATTGCCAAGCACTTGTCTTTTTGAGCTCGTAAAAGTAAATGAATTGATATCTACTAAGTATAAGTTTAACCCTTTTCTGGACTGAGATGGATTATTTACGAAAAAGGAATACCTTGGTTAAACATGACCAAAGAGGTTCTTTCAGATATTATTTTACACTTTTTCAGATCTGAGAGACAAATTTACGAAAAAGTACTTTTGGAGTTCTCTTTCATCCTCTTTTTCAGAGTATCTAAATATGAAAAGGACTGGCCTATCACTATCGTTAAGCTCGTTAAAACATAAAATAGCGACGGACTTGTCGATCATGGCAAGAATCAAGTTTCATTCATCGCTAGACTCATTAAATTATTAAATAGTGATACTTTATTCACCCGAAGGGTTGAATTATATATCAAGAAAATGTTATCCTCCTCAAGCTTGTTAAAAAATAAAGAGGTACTGGTCGACAAATGACCGAGGAAAATTTGGGAAAAGTGAGCAAAGTTTCTTTTTGGTAGCAAGTCGCTCTTGAACATGACACTTCTTTCAATCCATGTCCGTGACTGTTTGGGTTGGGTAATCATCTTGATGATTCATTCACACCTATGGTTCATCATACCTTCACTTCGGTTTTGGGTCAATGCTGCCAAATCATCACAGTGTCGTCGATATGTTCAAGAGAAGTCATCCAGTGATTAAGAATTCATCCTTCTGGAATACTCATAAACCTTCATTTTCATGATCGTCATCCCTGAAAATTGTTATATCAAGTCATACCCTTGTCTCCGAAATCAGTAACTCTAGTTTTGCAATAAGGTGACTTCCAGTCGATGACAAATCAATATCCAGGAAGTTCACTTAGAAACATCAGATTCCAGTACCATGAGGCTTGTTACAGCATCAACAAGATCCTCGCTTCTGGACTTTTGATCGAAATATTTTGTTTTTCGTTCGACATCAAATCATCTATTCACGCCTTGCAAATGTACTACAGTACCTTGAGGACCATTGACATTAATGGTGGTTCTCTCGCATTTGTTAACGGCTCACATTATTGGCTGGTAATCAAACGATGTCTTTCCATGTTCAACTACAAATCATATATTTGCATGGCTAGACTTGTACCCAAATGATTGAGTGAATGAGATAAGAAGACCCCAGATCTAGTTTCAGCCATCTGGGCTGCAATTTCAAGATTGTTGTACACATCATCTGTATGGTGACCTTACATACAGATTGTCATCCAAACATGGGCCTATATCTGTAGGCATGTCTGCATCTGGGAAACATTCCAACTTAAGCGACTTTATGAATTATGTAAATGTTATTAGATTGTTTATGTGCTGACTATGGGAATAACTACCCTCAACAATTATGATCAAAAGAGGATATATCATGATGTAATGTATTGTAAGATTGATGTAGGTGACCACTCTGCTTCATTTCCAGGCTCATCACAGTGTAAAGCATCTCAATCAAATGTTCTTATGATTTGGATCTCATGCTTTAGGGGGCAATTATTATAGGTCAATTTGGGCGCCATTCCTAATAACCTGGTTGACTGGGAATCATCTCCAGGACCGATGATCAAGGGTCTATAATTCCCTATCATTTCAGTTGCTACATGCCCTAAGACAAGAAACAAAACAAATCAAGCAATACTTTCATCAAGCAAAGATTTCCATTGTTTGAAGCTTAATATTTAGCATATGAGAACTCACCAACGTAGGCTCTAAGGGGCCTAAGTGCATTACATATGCAGGTAGCCCCATGCAAGGCTGCTCTACAAAGCACTTCCCGACATTCAAAGGTGCGTTGGTCACATTGGGAGCGAAATTCTCATTGTTCTAGAATCTCCACTTGGCCAGTGCCTTCTATAAGAGTTCACATGTGTCAAGCTTCAGATCCAAGTGTCCATTTGACATCTACATGACTGGAAACATGTCTTGCCTATTTTTGGAAATTTATTGATTGCAAAACAACCTACAGTTCATCTATAAATTGAGCACAGATGTAAGTGCTTGAGGAGGAATAATTCGAGTAGATAAATGCTGGAGAATTTTCAATTGAGAGATTGATTTGTGAAGCTAATGCTAGAGAGACTTGTACTGTGATGAGGCTTGGGAACATTGCTAGAAGGTCACTTCAAATCAACCACTAGGTTGTAACCCCTCCTTCTATCACCAATAAAGAGTACTGCTTATTTTTCCCTATATGCATCTGTATTGACTTTGATTTTCCATATTGCAAGATCTTGGTTGATGTATATGGTTTATGCTTTACTGATTTAGCTAACTAGCTTGAATAGATATCTATATTATTGCATCTTCTATTGTTTCAGTGTTCTTTCTTGCAAGAAGCATTCAACTCACAAACCGCTTGAATTTGAAGCTGCATTAGAAGTGACAGAAGGAGCCATTTGGAAGCAACCGAACAAGTAAGCCTCCAATCCTCTCTGTGTATCTGTTCTGAGTTAGGAGAAATAGTTGTATAGTATTTCACCTATTGTTCTAGACTAGCACTGGTCTAGGGAAGTGTAATTTATCTGTAGATTACAATTTTGGCCCAACAGTAAGAATTCCCAACTAAAACAAAAGATTCTTTTGGAATTGCACACCTTTTTTTTAGGAGGACAGTCAAGATTTTTAAAAACTTACCACAGGGTGAAGAAAGATTTTTTTTTGGGATGGCCTTAAATCTGATATTCAAAATTTTGTGGCAGAATGTTTGGTTTTCTAGTAGAATAAAGTTGAGACAATTAGGACCCTGGGTCTTCTACAACCTTTATAAATTCCAAGTCAACGTTGGGAGGAGATTTCAATGGATTTTATCACAGGTTTACCTAAGTCCGAAGGAAAGAGTGTCATCATGGTGGGAGTTGATAGAATTACCAAGTATGCACACTTTTGTGCATTATCTCATCCATTTAAAGCAAGTACAGTTGCTACTACATTTATGGACACAATTCAAAATCTATAGGGAAACCCAAGGGTTATTGTGAGCGACAGAGATCCCATTTTTACAGGAAATTTTTGGATGGAGTTATTTTCTTGTTTAGGTACTCAATTAGCTCATAACTCATCTTATCATCCTTAATCCGATGGTCAAAATGAGATAGTAAATAAATGTTTGGAAGGATATCTTCGTTTTTCTGTATCTGATAAACAAACACAATGGGTCAAGTGGTTACCTCTCGTTGAATGGTGATATAACACTTCCTTCCATACTGCAACAAAAATAACCCCATTTATGACACTTTATGGATATCATCCACCGTCCATCACATCATCTTTAAGAGAAAATTCGAAGTTTCAAGCAGTGGAAGATCACATCAAGCATCAACAAGAATTTCTCCAACTCTTAAAGGATAACTTGAATTTGGCACAAAATCGAATGAAACAACAGGCAAATCAACATCACAGCGAGAGAATTTTTGATGTAGGAGACTGGGTATTTTTACGGCTACAACCATACAAACAAATGTCCCTCAAGCAAGCTAAGAAGGATAATAAATTATCGCCAAAGTACTATGGTCCTTACAAGGTGTTGCAAAAGATTGGTACTATGGCATACAAATTGGAGCTTCCTGCTTCTTCGCGAGTACATCCAGTTTTCCATGTTTCATGCTTAAAGAAGGTTATAGGTGAAAATCTTCCAGTTCAAACAGTATTGCCAGAACTTGATGGGGAAGGGAAAATCATATTGGAACCTGAAGCAGTCATGGAAAAAAGAACTCGACAACTACGGAATCGATCAATTTCAGAGTATCTCATCAAGTGGAAGAACTTAGCCACTGAAGATTCTACATGGGAGGATGAGAATTTTATACAGAAGCACCCAGAGCTACTCAAGTGTTGAGGACAACACTTTTTTGAAAGAGAGGGGCATGTTAGGTCCCTATATTACTAGTATAGTCCCTTATTGTTGTTAGTGTAACCCCCTTATTGTTATTATTGTACCCCTGTAACCCCCATATTGTTATTATTGTGCCCTTAAATTATTATTGTTAGGTTTGCTAGAATTACAATGTGGCCCCACTAGGATTACATTATGGCCCCATGGACTCCTATATATAGAAAGGAGGTTTTTTAATTTGTATCATCCCAGAATTTTTCATTCATGTAATGTATTGAAGGTTGCCCCCTCGAAGTGGCTTATTTCTAAGGCGTTGATATCTCTTTTCTTCTATTTTTGGAGCTGGTTTCACAATAGCGCAATGCCCGTAGCTCGAAGAACATCAGAGCGCTCCAGCACTAGGCTCTTAGTACCGAACTCGCATGCAATGTTCATTCCCATGTATTAATATTGTGTTGAGGCAACATAATCCCAGTATTATTTTCTCTATTATGAAGCTGAAAAAGTGTGATGAGATGGACCTGTGGAGAGCAATGGCAGTGGCTAGCCCTCCAACGCCGCCTCCTACAATTACAATACCAATGTCTAGATGTCCAGAAGAGAAGCTGTCGGTGGTGGCCATCATCCCAATTTTTCTCTCTGCCAACATAATCTCTGCCTCGTCTTTCTTTGCAATCTGTAACATTGAATGTGTGGGGGATACATAGATATACTGGAATAATTCTCCTATACCATACAACATACATTCAATGTACAATTGACTGGGGACTGCCTTGTGCCACTTAAAAAAAATATTGTCAGTATATATTTTGTTAAATATGCATAGCCTAGCTTATGCTCCCGTGAGAGTCATATGTATGAAATTATAGAGAAAAAAAAAAAAAAAAACAATTGTTTAATTTTATTTATTTTTATTTTATTTTATTAAAATCAAAGCAAGATTATTAAAAAAAATATTTATTTTTAATTTTTTTTTGGATTTAATTGTGTTAATTAAGTCATTCATTTATGACCATTTCCATGAGAGGTAGTAGTTAGTGACTATTTTTTCACGATTTTTTAATAGTCTTTTAGCACTTATTACATCCGGGGATGCTCACAATGGGTGAAGAAGTGAGATTGAAATTAGTGAAATGAATCGCATTGCGTCAATCATCACTTGCGGGACTTGCAGCAGCTAACCAGAACTTCCTTGGAGGTTACCCAAGCAATCTCAGATGGTCACCCATCCTAGGAGGTCACCCATCCGAGATCACCTGGGTAACCAGAACTTCCCAGGAGATCAACATAGCTTATGGCTCAAGTTCACTTAACTATGAAATTTTCTCACAATAAATTCTACTTAACTTGCTACCCTATTTACAAACCTTAATAAATATTAGGTCTCATAAACCATTTAAATTAAAATTAACATAACTTTACTGCAAATTAAAGTCAAAGGGATTACTATGATAACTTTTCAAATCAAATCAAATTTTCGTAACGTCAATGGATAGTGTAAAAGAACCTTTCAAATAACATAGAATCAAATCACATTTTCATAACGCAAATTGATAAATTAAGAAGAGTTACCTGCCCTAAGATGAACAGGTCATATATATATGCATAACAAAATACTTTTTACGTACATTATAATTGCACCTTTTCGTTATTTAACATGCCACTAGTATATGGATGTCCTTTCTTCACACAGCACAAAGTTACTCTCGCCCTGCTTATGATATAATGCAGCGTACACATCTCACAAAGTCACCTTCACAATAATATGGGCTACTTTTAAAAACAATAATATGGGCTTTGTTTATTACTACTTTTGTTTGTAGTTCGGTTTAATGGCTTATAATATCGTCATCTCCGATATTTTAAGGGCTACTTTTAAAAACAATAATATGGGCTTTGTTTATTACTTTTGTTTGTAGTTGGGTTTAATGGTATTTTATATATTAATGTGAAAAATGTTTATTATAATGAAGTTAGGTAATTGATTTATGGTATTGTTTAATGGTATTGATCCATAGCATTCATGTAGAATATAGCTTATTTAACAGAGAATAAATCAGTCTAGATCTATTTCAACTTTTGATTTTTCAAGCGTCTAGATGGATTAAATATGTTTTGAATCTAAAATAGGTTTACGCCTCAAGAAATTTGATCTTTCTCCATTCTTGGTAGACCCAAACTTAAAATGCATCTAAGCTAGTTACTATAAAATTTTAAAATAAAAATAGATGAAATAAAACTCCATTCTAATCCAATTTGTAAACACAACTTTTTCATCATATCTTCTCACATTTATTGTCACCTCATTTAACTTGTAAATTTCTAGTAAACAATAATTATATCACCCTTGTTTCATCTCTATTATCACATCATTTAACTTGTCAATGTTCAATAAATGATCTTTCACATCAATATTTTCTAACATTTATTATCATATCAATCATTCAACTTGTAAATGTCCAATAAATGATCACTGAAGTACTTTTGTTTAAGAAAAAGTGATTGCCCTAATAACATAAAATGTCAAATTCTTAAAAATCTCCAATGTTGTTACCATTAACATTCAAGACCTTCTTAGACCACTATTCCAATGGAAATTATGTAAAATTAACCCATATTGGTTGCAACATTAAATTCCCCTAAATCAAAGCATGGTGACCACCCTTAAGTGAAATGAACCATGAAATCCCAAAACCACAACCAGCATATAAAACACCAATAAATAACATTATAGTTTCTTCAATCAAATGAACCATGAAATCCCAAAACCACAACCAGCATATAAAACACCAATGAATAATGTTATAGTTTCTCCCAAACCTCACTAATTCATTCACTCAACATTTCTAGCGATTGATTCCCATGCCATCCTAACAACCATCCACTCTTGCAAGAAGAGATTTTGACTACACATATATTCAATAGAAAAAAAATTGCTAAATAATCAAAATGTCTTCTCCTACATTTCAAATAAATATTTTTATATCCATTTATATATTTAAAAACACCCTAAAATTAATTTGCCAAATAATCAAAATGTCCTCTCCTGTATTTCAAATAAATATTTTTCTATCAATTTATATATTTAAAAACACCCTGAAACCTTGAAGAGCGGCCTTGAGCAAATATTTTTATATTAATAAATTTTATTTCAAAAACACTCCGTACCATTAATATAATATTGAAATACAGCCTTTCGCAAATCTTATTCATATCAACATTGGTAAAACCTATTGACTGATTGAGACCATTCCATTCCCTTTTAAACTGCCAGGTGGATACGGGTATGTTCTTACTGCCCAGACGTGTCATAATTTCAATGGGAACATTGGGAAGTAGCTGTTTCATGCTGGTGAATCATAATTCATGAGCATGAGGGGATGACGTGGATGGGAAGGGCAGAGTCCCACAGTCAGAGCTGGATGCAAAGTAGGGAAGATGTGACATGGAAAGGAAAGGAAGCCAAATCCAATCCCGAATGAATCGAAGGAAAGAAGAGGATCCATCTAGCACAGTGCCCGTCACAAATGCTCCTCCAACCACGCTCAACACTCTCCATTTCCTCGCACCCCAGTATTGCTGAAAGCATTCCTCTATCTTTCTTTCTTCCTCTTCTCCCCACTTTAGGTTTATGTCCTCCAATTTCACATTAGAGGCTGAGAGGCATCTGGCCAAAACCACGGCGTCCTCCAGTGCGGAACACGCACCTTGACCAAGATCAGGCGTCATTGGGTGAAATGCGTCTCCAACAACCGTCACGCTCCCCTTTCCCTTTCCCTTTCCCTTTCCCTTGCTGTTCCATTCCCACGGCCATACCCATCTGTACCTTAGCTCCGCTATACTCAACGTGTCAGCGGAACTGGACTCTATTAACTCTTCCATGGGTTTTGGAAAACCTCTCACCAACTCTAACGCCGCGTGTCTCACGCTCTCAGAATCATGAGAGATGTGGGCATCTGTAAAATTAATCTCATCTCAGGCCAGGTCAGCATTACCTAAACTTTTTACAGTAAGGAACATAAATTGAATTGATGTGAATGTGGAAAACATATATAAAAAGTTACCTTGTGGTTGTAATTTCTTGGTTATAAACCAAAAGATTCGTTTCCCTGTGCAGGGAACTAATCCTACCCTCATACCCTTACCCCATATTTGTACCATCATTGTCTCTATTGCATGATTACCAGGAGGACACACTCCCATGCCTCTGAAACCAATTCGTCCCGAGTGCTTCGCGGCTTCTAAGCCAAGCCACTCTGCAACTGCCGAGTGCACCCCATCACAACCTATTACGATCTGATCGTCACAAACAAATTAATCACTTCAACATTAAGAGATTTAGAAATCATCAAGACAAAATGGTGGGTATATAAATTGTATATACCTTTGCTGTGATGGATGTTCCATCTGCTAGCTCTAGAGCGGTAAAAGGAGAACCAGTTTTTTTATATATGGAAACAAGTTTAGAGTTGAATCTGATGCTTCCATCAGGCAACGCGTTAGCTAGTGTTTCCAGAAGCGCTTGTCTTTCTACGCACCGAGATTCCACGCGAGTGGTACTCGATCCACTGAGCTTATCATTAGAAATTTTATCATAAATAAACATAGTTAGCACAATATAATTTTTTTCCCTCGTGAGTATATTAGTTACATAATAACAACAAATCGATTACCCTGTGTGTTTTTTTATGAACAGAACATCTTTGTGGACGCCAGAAGACTTTGAGAACCCCCGTACCCTGCGTGACCATGACCAGTAGCAAAGTCAATTAGCAGCTCCATTATTTTCTGAAACAAATTTGTGAATATTGACCTATTGCTTACTCACCCCTCAAGCTGAGGATAATTTGGACGAAGGGTATCTCCTACGCCAAGAGCGTCAAGCGCTTTCCAACCATTGGCCCATATGGCGAACGCAGCTCCCGTAGCTCGAAGAGCATCAGAGCGCTCCAGCACCAGGCTATTAAGACCGATCCTGCATGCAATATTCATTCCCACGTATTAATATTGTGTTGAGGCAACATAAACCCTATATTATTTTCTCTGTTATGAAGCTGAAAAAGTGTGACGAGACCGACCTGTGGAGAGCAATGGCAGTGGCTAGCCCTCCAATGCCGCCTCCTACAATTACAATATCAATGTCTAGATTTCCAGAAGAGAAGCTGTCGGGGGTGGCCATCGTTTCAAGGTTTCTCCCTCCCGCATAATCTCTGCCTCGTTTTTCTTGCGAGTGTGTCGGGGATATATATATATATTGGAATAATTCTCCTCTACCATAAATCACACCTTCAATGTCCAGTTGACTGGGACTGCCCTCTGCCACTTAAAAAAATGTCGTCGGTATATATTTTGTTAAATATGCATCACCCAGCTTATGCTCCCGTGAGCGTCGGTATATATTTTGTTAAATATGCACCACCCAGCTTATGCTCCCGTGAGCGTCGGTATGTATTTTGTTGAATGTGAAGTGAAGATCGTATAGCTCATATGTATGCGATTACAGTGAACGGATTATTCAAAATCGAACAGAAAACAGACACAGTATTGAATTCAATTTACAAATAACCATTATTTTAATCTTACATTAAAATAATCCTAGCTACATCTGCTAGTCCATTTCAATAGCCTTTTAAAACTTAATTTTGCTTTTCTCATCTACAATTCCTAAATTAAATAATTAGAGTGGTTGAAGACGTAGCCAATGAAACTTTGTTCATTGATAATAACATCCTAAAATCAGCTCCAATTAATGCAAAGGCTTTAGCAGAGTGGAAGAAGTGTGTTGCAAAGGCGAGAAGGATTCTACTGGAAGGTGTTCAAGATCATATTGTCTCGAACCTCCATCAAAAGGAATATCCATATGCAATGTGGAAGACCTTAACAAATTTGTTTCATAATAGCAGTGACCACTGGAAACTTACACTGAAGGACAAGGTAAAGAAAATCAAGATGGAGAAGGGTGACAGAATACCAAAGTACTTAACCAAGTTCACCCAACGTCAAAATGAGCTTGGAAAAATTGGTGTTACAGTTGTCAAAAATGATCTCGTGATCCTAGCACCTCTACGCCTTGCCAAGAGTTGCCACAACTACTAGGATTCAGTAAATGGGAGGGAGAAGCTACCAAATGGAAGCATTTGTAGTTTGACCTAGTGCAAGAAGAGATTCGGCAGAACACCAAAGATGGATACTCATCAAAGCTTGATGATAAGGAGAAATGTGCCTTCGATGGAAAGGCAAAGAAAGGGAAAGGAAATTCATCCCATTCCAAATCATATTCTGGTCAGGCAGGCAAGAAGGACTTGTCGAAAATTAAATGTTTTTACCATCATGAGCTAGGACACTATGCCACGAAATGTTTGCACATGGAGGCTGACAAGAATCCCTCGAGAGCAACAATAGGTGAAGCACTTGCTTCACAATTCGAGTTGGAGTTCACCCTCATCACATGCATGGTGTCATTGGTGATGGGTAGTGTGTCGTACCTGGATAGTAGAGCCTCATTCCATATGACCGAAAATAAAGAGTTCTTCAACGAGTTGGAGGAGAAGGACCTACAGATGTACATCGAGATGGGAGATGATGAGAGGTATAGTGTGACTGACATCAGTACTGCTACCTTTCATAGGGAGTGTAGTTCTCCTCTCACATTGAAAGATGTCATGTATGTTCCTGGTTTGAAAAATAACTTAGTTTCAGTTTTTATGTTAGAAGACTGTGGCTATGATGTGATATTAGTAAAGGAAAGGAGTTCCTTCATCACATAGCCACGAGACATGTGAAGAATATTGGGGTTTGCGTAAATAACCTCTACAAATTGGTGTAGAATATTGTTCTACATTGACCACGAAAGCAGATAAGGTGGAGAGACAAGACATCGATAATTTATGCCATTGAATATTGGGCCATCTACACCATGGAGCTTTGAAAATCATGCAATAGATTTCTACAGCACTTCCCAACAGTGCACTTGAGCAACATGATAAATGACAATGGTGTACCGTTTTGGGAATCCCACCAAATCCACCTTTCATGATAAGGACAGTCAAGCGCAATAATTCCTTGAAAGAGTTCACTCAGATGTGTGTGATTGCTCTTGAGAGTCTCCACGGCCAATCACAGTTATTATGTGAGTTTTGTAGATGATTTTTCATGTAAGTGTTAGATATTATTCATGTAGAAGAGAGATCATACATTCTCAAAGTTTTGTGAGTTCAAAGCTCTCATTGGAAAATATACAGGAAGGAAAGTGAAGGCTCTCAGGAGAAAAAACGGTGGATAGTTTGTGTCAATTGAATTTAATAAATTTTGTGCATCAAAAGACATTCGAAGAGAGTTTATAACAGTTCCTAACCCATAACAGAATGGCGTTGCAGAAAGGAATAACATAAGAATTTTGGGATTTTCATGGGTGATGTTACATGATCAGGGTCTATCGTTGCACTTATGGGTGGAATCATTCAACACAACTGTATATGTGCAAAACATGAGTCCTCATCAGATCCTCAGGATGAGTACACCAAAGGAAGCCTTTTTCGGTAAGAAGCCATATGTGGTGCACTTTAGAATTTTTGGTTCATCATTTTACTGTCATGTTACCAAGGATGCATGGAAAAATATAGAACTAACAACTAAGTTGAGAATATTTGTGGTGTACAATGATAAGCCTCACAACTATCGGGTGTACCTGTCATATCATAGGATGAAAATGGTTTGTAGAGATGTGAAATTTGATGAAGGGAAGTTCATGCGAATTTCCCTTGAGAGGGAGCTTTAGTTGCATGCAAATGAGGAGCTTTTAGCTCCAAAAGAAGAAACTCAAGATGTGGAGCATCCACAGATAGAGGAGTAGAGAGTGGAAGCACCCACTCATGTAGAGACATTGACACATGGAAGGAAGAACACCAGAGATGCTGATAGGTTGATGTGTGATGCTAGAGAGAATGTGGGAGCACCCACATCACAGCGCGGGTAGATAAGGTCCCCAGATCGGTACACTGGCTACATGGCTCTTATGAGCGAGTGTAGAGAATGATCCATCCTCATTTGAGGAACCAATGTAGCAACCAATATGGGTTGATGCCATGGTAGAGGAGTATGACTCCATTATCAAGAACAGTTCATGGGAAGTTGTTCCAAGACCTGAGGACAACTTAGTTATAGGATCCAGGTGGATCTACAAGGTGAAGCAAGTAGCATATGGGAGTGTCAAGAAACAAAAGGCCAAATTTGTGGCCAAGGGGTTCTCTCACATGGAGGGCATAGATAACGAATAGAACTTTTCTACAGTAGCAAAGTACTCTTCAATCATATCTATTCTAGAACTTTCATCGCGGATGGGATGGGAATTACATCAGATGGATGTAAGTACAACCTTCCTCAATGCATTGATTAAGGAAGAGGTCTACATAGAGAAGTCAGAATGATTTCAGACCTTCGATAGAGTCACATGTATTCATACTCAATCTAGTGTCGCATTGACTAAAACAAGCACCCTGTGCTTGGTACACCAGGATTGAAAGTATTTTCATCGGGTTGGGCTTCACCAAAAATGAAGCAGATGTGAAACTTTACCATATTGTGGTTGAAGGTATATTATTTATTATAGTATTATATGTCGATGATTTAGTTCTAAAGGGTGATAAGAAGATGATAAAATCTTCCAAAGATGATTTGGAAAGAGAATTTTGAGATGAAATACATGGGGCTCTTGCATTATTTCCTTCGTTTGAAAATTTGTCGAGAGATGGGGATTTGTTTGTCTCTTAGGGAAATTATGCCAATGAGATACTAAAGAAGTTTCACATGGAGAGAAGCAAACCCATGGAGACTCCTCTAGCAGGGAATTGGAGGAAGAAAGATGCTACTTCAGGTGAAGTGGTAGAAGCTACCATTTAGAGGAAACTTGTGGTTTCAATTATGTACTTGGTGAACACATGACCGTAAATGTGTTATGTGTTTAACCAAATTATTCAAGAAATGGTTAAGACAACCAAGCTCTATTGGAAAGCAGCCAAACATGTGTTGAGATACCTCAGAGGAAACACTCAGTTTGGCCTTTGGTACAAGCAGACAAAGGGAGTGAATCTGCAAGGCTCCAAAGATGAAGATTGGGTAGGGATTCCATCTGACATGAAGAGCGCATCAAGTGGAATCTTAAGTATTGGGTCAATAGCGGTTTCCTGGTATAACAGGAAGAAGAGATCAGTTGCACTCATTTTAGCAAAAGCAGAGTACATGGCTACTAGTCAAGCATCCTATGAGGCTATATGGATGCAGAAGACCCTTGTTGGGTTGTTTGGTCAACAAATGGATCCTGCAGTGATTTAATGTGACAACGAGAGTTGCATCAAATGTGCATCAAACTCTTGGTTAATCCATTTTTTAATGATAGGTCCAAGCTTATCGACATATGGTACCACCATCTCTGACATTATGTGTAGAGGCAGATCATGATGCTAGAGTACATTTCTACAGAGGAAAAGGATGTAGACATATTGATAAAGGCGTTGTCAATAGGAAAGTTTAATTTCCATAGAGGAAGGATCGGGGTATCAGAAAATCCCTTTCTTACTGAGAGAGAGCATTGAAAATGGAACCAAGAAATATTCTAATTTAATTTTCCCTTGAATTAAATTAGAATAAAATTGTAATTCCACATCACATGAAAAGTTGTACGAGTTATTTGGTTTAGTTAATTTGAGTTGAGGGTCTAACTTGAGTCATGTAGAGTGGCTCCTACAAAATAGGAGCTTGGTTTAGTTTATTTTGAGTTGTAATTAATTAACTCATTTTATCTAAGTTAAAGTCTGTTTAACTAGCTCCAACTGATGGAGGAACTATTGAGAGGTCAAAGAGTGGAACTTGAACTTGAACCACATGCAATGATCAATAAGATAACTGAGAAATCAGTCATAAATAACTCATGCATGTCAGATCAAAGAAAGACCCAGTTGAGATTGGAGTTCAAGGGCAGCGTGCTATGAGTTGTATAATCATCCAAATTGTACAGGTGGTGCATGCAGTTAGAGGAAGGCCTAGATGTATTGCACAATTCATATTGGGAATTTCCCTAATTAATAGTAGATAATTACACAACGAAGCAATGAAGGGAAATAGGGATCCTGAAGGGTAGAAAATTGGTTAAGTATTGGCCTAGGCTTGTCTAGGATGCAGTGAGATAGATATAGATAGTGCAGAGGTTTCTTTGGTTGGAGAAAATCATTGTAATCTTCTCATATTTTCTGACTTATGAAATATACATATAGTGGGGTTTTTAGCTGAGGATTTCCGTAGGAAATCCTGGGATCAACATTTTAGAGGTCATCCACCTGATTGGGCTACCATTCCTATGATGGTTGACATGGGATTTCCAAGGTCCAAGGCGGAGGAAACATTGAGTTGTGTTGAAGCAGATAGTGTTGAACTGACTATGGAGTGGCTCTTTAGTCATCTTGAAGAGCCAGTGCAAGAAGATGATGAACTTTCCCAAGCTCTTTCCTTGTCACTAGGTAATTCTGAGGTTCCCAAAGGCAATGCCAATGAAAAATGAAGAGTTTTTTCTTATGAAGAGAAACCTCTAGAAAATCCTCTCGTTGTGGATATCTTAACTACATGTATGACTCTGTTGCAAAGTACATATGAAATTTATTTTTCCATGACTGATTTGATTGTGAATTTTTGCATCCGACACAAAGGGTAGTACCATCTTTGAGTTGTTCCCCTTCTTATTCAACAACTAAAGCTTTGTAAGGTGGATGGATCTGAAAAAGGCACTAATCCATTATCAACTATTTCTCATATTTTGGCATTTTTTTTTAGTGAAGACAAAAATACTAGAGATATAGCAACCAAGAATGGACTTGGTATAAATTGGACTTATCAAAATTTTAAATGCCAAATAACCTGATAGGGGAAAAAATTTTAGTTCCCAAGAGGGTGACTATGCTCATACTTGACCATATGTCTAGGGAAGAGGAAGCATTGAGGTGTGTTGAAACAAATAGTGTTAAACTCACTATGGAGTGGCTCTTTATTCATCTTGAGGAGGCAACACAAGAAGATGATGAACTTTCCCAAGCTCTTGCCTTTTCACTGGGTAATTCTGAGGTTCCCAAATACAATGCCATAGAAAAGGGAAGAGATGTTTCTTATGAAGAGAAACCTCTAGGAAATCCTCTTGTTTCAAATATCATAACTACATGTATGAATCTATTGAAAAGTACATATGCAATTCCTTTTTCCATGAATGATTTGATAGTGACTTTGTGCAGCCAAAACAAAGGTTAGTACATCTGTGAGTTGTTTCCCTTCTTATTCAAAAACTAAAGCTTTGTAAGATGGATGGATCTAAAAATGGCACTAGTCAATTATCATCTATTTCTCAATTTTGGCATTATTTTTGAGTGAAGACAACAATACTAGAGATATAGGAGCCAAGAATGGACTTGTTGGTATACATTGGACTTATTGAAATTTTTTATGCCAAATAACTTAATAGGGGAAAAATTTTCAGTTCCCAAGTGGGTCACTGCGTTATTGATCATACTTGAACATATGTCCAAGGCAGAGGAAGTAATGAGGCACGTTGAAACAAATAGTGTTGAACTGGCAATGGAACATGCTTCTAGGAATACCATAATTGCTTCCTTTAACATCACATATGACAGTGTATACATGGGTAATAATGGAAACAACAAAGGTAATCAAATATGGACTACAACAACAAAATATTGGGTTGCTCTAGATAGGTAGAACAACATTGAAAACTTAAATCTTGTAGAGTATGGGAAAAAACCTTTGGATCCCTTGGAACAGTGACAAAGCCTCCAAAAACTGAGCCTCCAATAAATGTTTGCACTAACTTTGATGCAGAGGACATAATTAACAAATAAGAATAATTCACAAGGTACTCCAAAAGCCTACAATAGCTTCGTAATGCCTCTTAAAACCAAGGTGCATGCTCTAGCTTGTCATTTTCAATACCTTTGTCATTTTATATTTCCATTCCTTGTTGTGACATAAATGGTACTATCCATGGTAAATGACTTTTTTCTTCAAAAGTAGTCGAAAGACTTTTAATTATACCATGTGAAGAAAAACAATTCACCACTGTTGTATTGCCCATTCGCTTATGATTGTCATATATAATTGTTGTTATGTCATCCATAACTTTCCCAGGGTAGTGGCACTTTGAAAAAAGTGATGACTCAAACTTATATGAGCAGTTGAGATATAGTTCTCATCCACATCAAGACTTTCATGAAATATTTTACAAGAGTAACAACCACACTCTTGGTTGTTGCACTAGGTTGACCTGTAGCATCACGACGTTGATTGGGCACTACCAAAACCTTCAAAAGAGTCACATATAATGATCACATTGTAGATGCAACCTTATTCATAGTCTCAAAGTCTAGAATATTAAGTGAATTCATTCTAATTTCGTGGGCTTGAGATGCTTCCCCTGCACTTACAAAGCCTCCAATGCCAACCTTTTATGCATTTTCATGTCGCTTAAGCCAAACAAGATGCATTCTTGAAATCCCTTCAATACCATGGTCCCTTACTCCATGGCGATGCAGTCTTGTTTGTATAATAGAAATATATTCAGGTTCAATGGACCAATGAGAAGCAAGTCGATTATTCATATCTTTAGCATTCCCTGTAGCAGTCAAATATGAGACTATTAGATTCAATAATTTCATAGCCAAAATATAAATGAGAAAATAAACTTGCACATCAACTAAATTATATTCAATACAATACTTAAAAATGATGTCGTCAAATGAGCTTTTCCTCCCTTTCCAAGTGAAATATTAGTTGAAATGTTCACAACATTGGGCGGGGTTTGTAGTCCTTCCAACTATATTAGAATAGTGTCAATAAATGAGGAGAAAAGGAAAACAAAAATAAGGCAATATCACATCTAACACCTTTGCATAAGCAACAAAGTATCATGCAACTTCTAAAAATATTAGTAGTATCCATGATTGGGTGCATTCAATAAACAAAATTTTGGTTACAAAATTGGAAATATAATGTATGTAGATAGTTCAGTCATTACCAATTTTGATCCAATGTAATTTAGGGACAAAAATCAGGCCATTTTCAGCCCTTTTCCCAACTTTTTTTTATGTGAAATCAAACCATCAAAAAATTCATGGTAAGAACATATATTTATCGATCCATGCAGATGGAAAACCATTTAGAATTATAATTGCTTTGCTAGGTGAAATAATTTAAAATTTGATAAAGTTTTTCCATGCATGTAGTCATTCCTAGTAGTATTTGACTCCATACAGATATCCACAATACATATGACCTCTTAATCTTTGAAAAAGTTTTCACATGCATGTAGTAATCCCCAGTAGTATTTGACCCCATACATATATCCACATTAGAGTTGATCACTTTTGTTATATTGGCTCTTATTTGTTAAAAAATTATCCCACTGGTTGTTTTTCATCTGTGGGTGTAATTCCATACAATGAGTAACATACTCTTGGTAGAAACATTGCCCCCATAGCATTTATCTGCTAGGTATAAATCCGCATTAGATTTCATTTTTTCCTAACAAAAAGAAAAACACTTTTTATTTCTTACAAGTTTTATGCCCAGATATTTCCAGCAAAAGAGGTTGGCAATAACACCAATAATTGAAAATATTGTTATTTGGAACTAATGTCATGTTTTTCATGGAGAGACAGGAAACCACTACCCATTTACATAGAATATTCGTGGAGTTCAATACGAAAACCAAAGCTCAACTATGAGTCCAAACTTTCAAAGGTTTAGGTAGGGTTGCTTACTTAAGAACAATGTGTTTTCTTCTATACAACTAGAAGGTTAAGATATATTAGCCAATTTCTATTGTGCTTCTTTGGAATGAAAACACACTCTAAATTTCTTTATCAAGGTCTTCCTAAATTTCATAAATGGACTTGTCAAGAAACAATCAGAAGATTTCCAAGGAATTTTGGAATTATTTGTTTAGCATCATCACTACTTAAAGTTGGAGAAATTGTCATCAATTAATGAGGCATCAACATTGAAGTTCATTCCACCTTGGAAGAAATAGCAGAAGAAACGGTAATATTAGTACATCTTCTTGGAACTAACAAAGTCATGGAAGTTTTGAGATATTTTAATTACTTAACAGTGAAAAGGAGGAAGGAAATATCTAGTTATGAAATTGAAACCAATAACAAAATCCTCATTTTGTAGAGTTGTTAGTGGTCACAATGTGGGGTCAGTTTCAAACCTATGACTTTATCATGGCCCACTCTAAGTTTGTGAAGTTCCAAGAGGGTCATATGGAGACAGATTAGACAAGTTATACTTATAGTGTGGTTGGTGTGAAGAGAACATGATGCTGGTGAATGGTAGAATGACTTATATGATAGACTGGGTAGTATTGCAATTGAGCAAGTGACATAAGATGCCTTGACATGATATTTGTGGGAGGCTACACAGGACAACTCACCAAGTTGGACCACACAGATGCTGGGTAAGCTTGAATTCACATGTGGACGAGTATTGTGATATGACATGATTGGCCTATTCCATATGGAACATTGCAAAATTCAAAATTGTGGAAAATTCACATATATATGTGCGATATTTTGTGCTATGTGAGACAAGTGATGGAAATGGTATAAGAGATATGAGTCTAGAGATAATTAAACATAATCTTGATGACAGAGAATGACAAGTATACATAAAAGAAGTGGAAATAAGTCTAAAAATGATAGTTGATATCATTGCATGATATATGTCATGGGAGAGTTGGCTAAAATATTTTAATGTTGACATTGAAGCCTACCAAGTGTTAGTCTTGGACATGATCGAGACATGAGATGGCCAAGCTAATAGCCTTTCCATCTTGGAATGACCTTGTATAGTTGAGGAAATTGGTGATTCCATTAGATGTTGTCTATGTTGAGGAGAACACTTCGTAGAATGCTATGAAAAGAAGGTGACTTGATTAAATGATTTGGTGACTCGTAACAAGGTTGGGTCGATTATTTTAGAGAGTAAGATGCAAGACCCACATTCACCACAAGCTTTGCAAATGGTTTGGTCATGCCAAGAATTCTTGATGAGTGAAGCGAAGGAGGGATATGCACAACACATTAAGAATAACACATAGAATGACCAACAATATGTTGTGACAATAATAGAGTTATCCAACATGCTTACAAGGAGAGATAAATCAATCAAGTGCTTCCTTGGCTATCAAAAAGATATCACAAAAACCTATAACATTGGAAGTTTGTTACAAGGATTCCTTGGAAAAGAAGAATCATCTGAAGGGCATTAAAAAAAACTTTCTTTAGGAATGCTTGTTGTAGAAGAGGATTTCAAGCCTCAATGGGAATTTGTCTGAATGGAATTTCTCTTGCAGTGCATCCATGAGAAAGACATAATAATGAAAAAATAGCCAAAAACCATGAAATAAGAAGAAAAGGAAAACCCTTTGCAAAGTTTTATAACTCTCTAAGAATTACTCCACAATAGATAGCGAAGGTGTTACTCCTAAAATGCTCACGTTGGGTAAGAAACTAATCTCATTGAAAATGTTCTTATGAGGATTCTCATTCCAAAAGATATCATATCCAAAAAGAATATAACATGAACACAGTATATTTTATACTTTTTATGAATGCCATCTTCACTATAAGGATTCCATTGGGCCTCTAGAGTAATCCATTGATTCCTAAACCTTGCAGCTCTTGGTATTTGGTTTTTCTCATTTAGGACATTAATATTTTCATTATTGTTCACCATTGCATCATTACCTTGTTCTCTTGGTCTCCCCTTGTCAAAAACATTCCAATTATGTTAATTTGCTCTAGATTCAAACCCATGTGCCCCAAAAACAAGACTTATATACTGGATGTACTATTGTGAGAATAGAGTATGTTAGATGGGTACCTTTGTTCATGAAGAATATTACACTTGAAATAATCCTAAATATATCAAAACACAGAGAAAAAATGATAGCAACAATGAGTAGCATACTATTACAGGAGGTTAAAGCTGCATATTTTTCCCAAGTGGAGCAAGAGATGTAGTCCATGAAACCACTGATGGAAATGGATTACTTGTGGGATGCCTATATTGACTGTCTGAAACTACTGGCCCATCAAGCCAAGAAGAAGCAGTGACGATACCATCATGGTTTGCAGAAAAAATACCCCTACCATATCAACCATTAAATGGCAATAAAGGAATTGGATAGCTTGGTCTTGGACCCAAGGGAACACCATTAGTGTTCCATTATTAACATTTCAATTTTTGTTGTCTATTGTCATCGAATCAGAAGATATGGATGTTGACACTTCTCCCTATGGTGGGGGAGGAGCCAAATAATGAACATACTGTGCAGTTGATCTAGAGCGTGTTGAAAAGTATGATGCAGTAACTATTGTGAAAAATTAGTATTGTAATAAGAGAATGAAAATGATCCCTCATCAAAACCTCCTGAATAGTGACCAGGCAATCATTTTGACCAGGGAGTTGCTAGTGCATGACATAGCAGAGGTGTGGGGCAATCCAGAAGAAGACAAACCAATTGTTGAAGTGGATAAGTTTATGGCTTCAAATTGAAACATTGGCATAGATAGAATGTTTTGTGAGTAGCCCGTGGATATGTTAAACCCTACAACAACACTTGTTGATTTAAAAAACATGGTATATCATGATATATCTGTCAATGGTTTGACAAATGAAGAATATGACACATATATGGTTTTCTGTGGTGATGTAAACCCCACTGTTTTACATGACAATTTCACAAGCTTGGAGGATAAGAACTACGTTCCAAACTCCTTTGAAAATGAAGGGCATACTAATACATCTGTTAATGAAGAGTGTAATGTAGGTTTGACCATCCCCAATTTGGAAGAGAAGAATATATGCCAACATCCACAACAACCAACACCAAATTTTTTTATGCTAAGAGGTCAATCAACAAAAAAATACAGATGTCATTGTTTCCTTGATATCTTGGAAGTTGAGTTTTATGATTTAAAAGGGTATTTAGAAGCCAGGAAATTAAATGCTGACCCTTTTACATCTCTCTAATATTGCAGGCCAACACAATTATCTATAGTAGAGTGCCAGAAGAAAGTTTTTGCAAACAAAATATGCTCTTTAATGAGGAAAAAACAACGTATTTCAGAAGGGAGATATTGTGCAATAGCTATGATCACTATATGTTGAATATCCTTATACTGTATTTTGAACCAGATGAGATCCAAACCTATCAACATGCAAATTTTAACATATCTCTGTTTTACATATTGTTGAAGCATGGAGAAAAGGGACACTGTACAAAAAAAATATGAAGTGGTTGCATTGGCTGGCAGACTTTACATAGAATTTATTTTATATTGATGAGGTTCTGGGTTTCTCAAGTTCCCTTTGAAGGGCAGTTATCCCCAATTAAGAGCCAGATGTACCCCTTTTGTTGACATAGGGTTGGTTTTGAAATTTATCTATTTCACTTTCATCTCTGCACATCCATGAGCCGTGAGGATGTTTTTATGATTAAGAATATGGATGTCATATTCAGTGAAGATTGATTTTGTGAACCCAAAACCAAGATACAAACTCTTACTCAACATTCTATATGAAAACCTGTTAGAGTATGTTTTTTTTCCTAGATGCTAGTGGAAGTGATAAACATACCTCCGATACTAAGAGCCATAGTTATCTACCGCTGCAAGTTGGACGAAGCAGTCATAAAATGGTGATGTTTAAAACATCTCCTATTTTTGATACTTATGACCAGTTGGATAAAGAAGGGTTTGAGTATTTAGTGGAGTTACCCTTCATTATGGTAAATTTTTTGAAGATGTTCATACATAAATTTTTAAGTTTGGTGAACTTGTAAATCTCAAGTTCTATGGGAATGTTTCAACTCATATTTATGGAAATAATCATGTGCACCATCAATCTCATGATGTTACAGGTACAATGAAATTGATCCTTTAAACCTTGGATTTTTCCATGATGTCTCAAAGAAAACATACATCCAAAACTGCTGAAAGGGTTTCTGTGAATTCATAATGGTTGTTTAACTGGTGACACTCACACATAATCTTGAATAAATAACCTAGGCACCTTCAAAGAAAGTATTCTTGCAAGTGTTTAGATGGTAGGTTGATAATTAGAGTTGCAACATTCTTTCACTGTATCCACTGTTTTGCAACTAGTAAAAATTTTACTCCCATTAATTTGTTGTTTAGCCTATTTTATGCTCTTGATAGGACTAGTGCCTTCAGTGAGATTTGATGGTTGAGAAGAAAAAATCAAAGGAATAATTTCAGTTTCACCCTCACTTGTCAAGATATTTTGAACGTTTAAAAATAAATCATTTGCCATTGTTGTATTCAAATAAGCCACACATTGTTGGACTTCCCGATAAGGATATGAAACATTGTCTCTAGTTGTGGAAAACAAATCACATTGCCTAGGTATGGTACTAGTGAGCTCCAACACTTGACTACCATTCCACTTACTATATATGTTGTTTCTTAAAAAAATGGAAAGCACAAAGACTTTATAAGACTGGGAAAGTTGAATTTCGAAAGAAAAGGTGTAAGGAAGAAGGTGAAAGCAATGGATTTAATGCATCAAGAGAAACATTAGGGGAAGAAGGCACAAGAAGATAATTTATTTCCTCTTCCTTTTGGATTGCATCTACATCAATTGAAATGGGTGGCTTTGTATCTTTGGCATTTGGTTTTTCCTTTGATTTTTGCATTGATGGTAATCTTACCAAACAATGGAATGCATCTCATTTATGTTAGAGGCAGTGCATATCTGTGGAACAATCATCCCTAGTTGTAGCTATAGGTTCCTTCATTATTTATGCTTGATCAGTTGAGTAAAATTAGAATTAGTTTGATAATTTTACTAACCATCGAAGGAAAACACTATGTTCACATTGCAATTGAAAAACACTCCAAGAACTAATTTGTATTTTTCTGAGGTAATATGGTTGCCAACCATCAAAGAAATTTTTTTATGAGGTTTTGTTGTTGAAATCCAGAAATATAAATTATCAATGAAATACAACATTTTGTCACATTTTTAATAGTAACAGCACAATTTCTTGCCACCTTTGAAGGGTTTATGGAAAATATATGACATACTCTATTCACATTGCAATTGAAAAGAACTCTAAGAACTAATTTGGATATTTTTAGAGGTAATATGGCTTGTAATCCATTGAAATAAAACACTCTCAAAATGATTCACTATAGGTTGTTTAACAAGTGACGCTCACACATCATCTAGAATAAATAACCTAGGCACCTTCGAAGAAAGTATTCTTGCAAGTGTTGAGTTGGAAGGTTGATATCCACTGTTTTGCAACCAGCCAAAATTTTACTCCCATTAATTTTTTGTTCAACCTGTTTTATGCTCTTAATAGGACTAGAGAATTCAGTAAGGTTTGATGGTTGAGCAGAAAAAATCAAAGGAATAATTTCATTTTCACCCTCACTTGTCAAGATATTTTTAACGTCTAAAAATAAATCATTTCCAACTGTTGTATTCAAATAAGCCACACATTGATTTTGTTGGACTTCCCAATAAGGATATGAAACATTGTCTCTAGTTGTGAAAAAAAAATCACATTGCCCAGGTATGGTGTTAGTGAGATCCAACACATGAATACCATTCCACTTACTATATATGTTGCTGCATAAAAAAAATTAAAGCACAAAGACTTTATAAGACTGGGACATTTGAATTTCGAAAGAAAGGGTGTAAGGGAAAAGGTGAAAGCAATGGATTCAATGCATCAGGAGAAACACTAGGGGAAGAAGGCACAAGAAGAAGATTTATGTCCTCTTCCTTTTGGATTGCATCTAGATCGATTGAAATGGGTGTATTTGTATCTTTGGCATTTGGTTTTGCCTTTGATTTTGGCATTGATGGTAATCTTACCAAACAATGGAATGCATCTCATTTATGTGAGAGGCGAGTGCATATCTGTGGAAAAATCATCCCCAGTTGTAGCTCTAGGTTCCTTCATTGTTTATGCTTGAGTTATTGAGTAAAATTACAATTAGTTTGATAACCAATTGGGACTTGGAGGGAAATATGGGTGGTGGGATATGGAGGTATGCCTGATCAGGGCACTTATTTTATGTCGAAGGAGATAAGGATATATCTATACTTATCATATTGTATGTATTTTCCACTTCATAGTTGCATTCACAATAATAGTCTTCATGTTGATAGGTTTTTGACTGAAAATATTAATCTTCATCAGTTTGTAAAAATGTCTTTTGTTTCAATTTTGGCACTGAATCTAGAGATTTATAAGTCAATTATATGTCTCAAATTAGTGATACATTCTCATTTGAAATTGGAACAAAGAATTTTCCCATTGGAGAGGATATTTATGGCTTAGTCTATTTCACCCAATATGGTGAGATAGACAAAAAAATTGGATGCTAGAAACCCTTTCAAACTAGCCAATCAAGTGAATTGATTCAAAGAAAGGCTTCTAAAAGATGCCAAATTATTTCCACCCATATATTATTTACAAAAATATTAGTAAATATCATATTATGTTTCTTATCATCTATGCTAACGGACGGATATGTGAAGATGGATTACACTTTTATGAGAATCAGGGGCGGAAAATTTTTTTCGGCAATAGTTCGGCCGAACCTTTTATAAAGTTTGGCCGAACTATTTAATAGTTCGGCCGAACTTTGAGTTCGACCGAACTAGTTGCTATAAATAAATCGCCCGTGAAGTTGATTTGTTTACCGGTCTGTTTGTTTGCACATTTTTCTGTCTGTGCTGCTGCTGGTCTATTTGTTCGCGCGTTTTTGTCTGTGTTGCTCCTCCCGTCCACGTTGTTGGTCTGCGG
The DNA here is from genome assembly GCA_034641835.2 of Pinus albicaulis. NCBI lineage: Eukaryota > Viridiplantae > Streptophyta > Pinopsida > Pinales > Pinaceae > Pinus > Pinus albicaulis. The sequence continues at coordinate 937,610,235 of CM076579.1, read as the reverse complement.
TGACTTCAAGTGACTCCAAGACTAGGTATCGACATTCATTTCGTTTCTGTTACAACAATCTATATATAGCTTTGGTTTCAAATATTATAAGAAGGTTTTTAATATGGTTGAGAGAATGTAGAAAATAGAATCCAACACTCTGAAAGCCTTTGCATTAAAACCCGACAGTTTGGTCCTTTTCTTCTGGGAAACAGATCCTTCTGCACATCAACGCAATAACAATGATACTCGCTCAACTCCACTGTAGAGTCTCACCGTATATTTACTATCTACTTAGACTTTTAGAAAAATAATTCTCACAATATTTTCTATATACTTAGACTTTCATTCCAATAAATATTTTTGTCAACCTTATCTAAGCCGAACTGATAATAGAATGGTGACAACTTTCCCTTTATTCCATAGCTTTTATCCAATAGGCGATTGGCGAAATGGAAATGAGTCATGAAATAGTTGACATTCCTTTCGTTTCTGTTACCGCAATCTGTATATAGCTTTGGTTTCAAATATCATAAGAAGGTTTTTGATATGGTTGAGAGAATGTGGAAAATAGAATCCAACACTTCGCAAGCCTTTGCATTAAAACCCGACAGTTTGGTCCTTTTCTTCTGGGAAACAGATCCTTTTGCACATCAACACAATAACAGTGATACTCGCTCCACTCCACTATAGAGTCTCACCGTATATTTACTATCTACTTAGACTTTTAGCAAAATAATTCTCGCAGTATTTTCTATATACTTAGACTTTCATTCCAATAAATCTTTTTGTGAGCCTTATCTAAGCCGAACTGATAATAGAATGGTGACAACTTTCTCTTTATTCCATAGCTTTTATCCAATAGGCGATTGGCGAAATGGAAATGAGTCATGAAATAGTTGACATTCCTTTCGTTTCTGTTACCGCAATCTGTATATAGCTTTCAATGATAATCGAAAATTATGAAAACATATTACAGATCATAATTATTATAAAGTATTAGAGATTTTTTATATATATTGCATAGTGTTTTTTATTCTGAAATATATAAAATACAATTCTTTTAATTAGGAATAGGTTAACAACGATCGTTATTATTTCCTACACTCCCTTCATATACAATCCTTTTTAGTGGGAAACGAATTATTGATTTATCCCTTGCACTTTGTCGTTGAGGGCTAGAATATGGTAAAAGTGTTTCACTATTAGTTATTTATTTTTTATTTATTTTTTATAATATTAAATTATAAAACTGATTTTTTAAATTATAAAACATATATTTTAATTATTTTTAAAAATATATAAATATTTTATATTATTTGTATTTTTTGAAAAATATTAATGTATTTTTTAATATTTATAAATGTTTATTAAAATCATATCAACACATTGTTCACTTTAATAAATTTAAATATATAATGGTTTTTTTTTATATTAATATATGTCTAAATGTATCTAAAAGTTATATGTAATTTTTTTAGGTTGGACAAGTGTAGTTGTTTATCAATACAAAATTTTGTTATTTAATAGTCAAGTTTTATAGTTATTATAATGAAATAGTTTCTCACAACAAATTTGATAAAATAATGAAATCTATATAATGAAGATTAATTTGTATTTAAGTTTTAGATCTTTTAATAACTAAATTTCTATTTAAATGAATAAAACCATCAAATGTAAGAAATAGAAAACATAATGAAACACAATGTAAGAAATAGAGAACATAATGAAACACACACATACATATCTACAATCAACACAATTATTTTCCTAGGAAATCCTTATGGGAGACAAGCAACCCTAAAAAGTAATGATGCTCTACTTATTTTTCCATAGGAAATCCTTATGGGAGAAAAACAACACTAAAATGTAAACATGCTCTACTCTCTGTTTTCTGGTATGGAAAATATGTAAGTACAAAGAAAGAGGTAATCTCTCTAGAGTTAGCTAAGACTTTTGGCATGTAAGGTTGCTATAAAAACTTAACTTCATACATTTTTCTCTCTAACTTCACACTCCTAGTTGTATTTTCAACTATGGAACAAAATACAATAACACAAAATGGAACTCTTATTCCTCCTAGTGGCCAAGTATTTAACATAGCATGATATCCAACTAGGTGTAAGATTTGACTCCATCAACCATTAACGAGGTTTGTGATTTAGAGCTTTTAGAGTCTTGTTAAAATTCCACATGTAGCTAGCTTGCTATGCATGAGTAATGGGGCTAAAATGACATTCTCTCGTACCATGGTGGTCAACATGATAGGTCAACTTACTAAAGGCATAAATTTTGAATGAACTTCATTTGATGTTTTTCTTGCACCATTGGATATGTCTTTAAGTGTAGAACAATGGTCAAGGTTTCGGCACAAGGGATAATTGTTTGACCCCAAGAAATGTCATTTAATACCTCAAAATGACTCCAAAAGGTTTTAGATCCCAATTCTCTACCCACCATTAGAATGACCCTACAAGTTGATTCTTTCAGTTTTTTCACTCTATAAGCATCAAAATATATGCAAAATAATATAATTATCCAATCTAGATCATTATTTAATAATTTGTTAAAATTATGAGTAAGAAATATACATCATGGAATTTAAATAGTGTTAATTCATTGAACACCCGTGTACATTCCGTGTTGATACTTTGAAAGTAATACGTTTTGAAAAATAATTTGTTTATGGATTCTATTTTCCACATTCTCTCAACCATATCAAAAACCTTATTATAATATTTGAAACCATCTATACAACTTTTCATTTGTTTCAATAGGAATTAACATATTGAAATATTAATTGTATTTATGTCTTGTGTGCTAAGGAAGGGAGGTCGTGAACCTTATGGGAAGAGATAGTATTTGTTAAGTTAGGAGGGATACTTTTTATGAGATAGAATTAATTTAAAATGCTTCTTAAGATTATGTTTTCGAACCATAATTACAAATTTATTTATTTTTTTACTTATCATTTAGTTGCTAAAAGTTGAAGAATTTATGTTGGTAAATAATTAATTACCTATTTAAATCATTTACCACTTTTGGGTTTTTCGTTTTCGTGGTTTCATTCATAATTTCACCTTTTTGCACTGTCAATTTCAAATTTTCACACCAAATGTGCACAGTCAAAGGACCTAAGGTCTTTCCCATACCAAAGTATGTTCTTAAACATGTTTTCTTGGTGATATGGGTGATTTAGAAATGATTGGGAGAGCGAAATTCCTCATTTAATACACAATATGTTTGGTTCATGCCACTAAGCCAAGAATTTTAAATTCAACTGACATTTAATATAACCAACTAAATCCTGCAAAAAAAGAATAAAACAATTTATGTTAGGGTTGTGGATTTAGGCATTGAAACAACACACCATGATATTTCAAATTTAAAAATAATGGTTTGAGTCCTAGGTAGCTTAGAATCCTATCTAGAGGTTTGTTTTCAAAATAAGGATGCACTCCCATTTTATTCTCATGATTAGGTTGTAATCATGAGGCTCTCGCTGAAGAGTGGACCTTCCCAAAATATTGTGACGTCTTGTCACAAACAAAACCATCAAACTGAAAAACACATCATGCAAGAAACATAGCTCGCTGACATATCATTTTTCTCCTTCAAAGAAAAAAAATTCACATCATGTGAATATCTCCATGTACTCTTACATATTGGTGTGTACAAAACCATCAACCAAACAGAAGTCAACAAAACATGCCTCTTCAAACAACTAACTCTCAAGTCAAATAATAGCATGTACAAATTTCCATATTTGTTGCATCTAAGTGTGTCAACATAACTCTACTTTCAACATCTTGCTTCATGCAACATGCACCATACTTTGAATTTGCAAAGAAATTCATGAAACATCAAAATACATGCAAGGCCTTAATTGGATAAGAAATCTAACCATCCCTTACCAAACCATTTCAATGGCGCTTCTTTCAGCTGCACTTCATCATGTGAATCATCCTGACCCTCATCGATTATGGAATCCTCTTTTCCATTCTTGTCAATATCTCTTTCCACCTTCTTCAAATGTCGTGGATGACTTGTTGGATACAAATTCCAACACGTGTCTACAAGGTGACCTTTCTTATGGCAATGAGTGCAAAACAATTGCATCTTATTTTCAACATCATTTTCCTTGTCCAATGGGCCTTTGACTTTTTGCCTCGTTTATTTAGAAAGTTTCATGTGCATGGATATCTTCTTCCAACATCTATAAACATTATGATTATTCAAACCACAAAAGGAACATGCAAACTTTTCCAAATCTTATGTGAATATTTACCATGTTTATCATAATCAAAAGCAGTTTGATTAAAGGCAGATTTATACCTTGAACATTCACCTTTGTCGCCTTCTTAAGGAGGTGAATTTGATGAGGTAGTGGCTCTCCTCGGAATACTAGCAATGAATTCAATGAATTTAGAGCTTTCAACATCCTCTTCTTTTACATTCTCATTAGCAGCATGATTATTAACATCTTCTTGCAAAGTGGGTGTCAAACTTTTCCATTCATCATGAACACAAACTTCACGAGCTTGAGGTAATGAACACGAAATGAAATTCCTTCTTGGAACAGCTTCATGTGCCTCCTTGGCTTTGGAGCATTCTCCATCATGTTTTCCATAACCAAGACCCAAATAATTAGGCCTTTACTCAACAACATTTGGCTCAAATATGCCTTGTACATGTTTGCCTTTAACCCTTTACTTTCATAGCCCATTTTCATCAAAAATTTGGACCTTATTCCTCTAGTGTGTCTCTCAAAAGCATGTACACATTCACTTTGAGAGGAAATTGAAGACAAACTTGAATTGCATACCTCTTTTTCATTCACATACTTGGATAAGGCTTCCTTTGCATCATAGAGTTGAATCTCCATGTCATGCATCCTTTCTTGGTTTTCATTTGCAATATGGAGTTGAGTCTCCATCTCATGCATATTTTCAAGAATTTCTTAGTTCTCCTCATTCTTGGAAATCAACTTCTCTTGAAGGATAATGTTCTCCCTATTATCTTCATACATCTCTTGCACCATATCATTCATGATGTAGAGCTTTTGCAACATCTCTTTATCAAATATTTTTGTTAAGGAGGACTGATTAAAAGAGATACTCGATGAAGCTTCCATCACACTTGTTATGCATAAAAAGCTTCTTTGTCATGATTTTAGAACTGAGATCTCAATATTGACTTTCCCTTCACACACATAAACTTGCACACAACTAAACTCTCCTTGCATAAATACAAAAACCAATAGCTAATTCTTCTAGCTAACCTTGACTAAAATGGGCTAAATTGTACTTTGATACCAAATTGATTTTAATATGGACAAATCAGTTTTGTTGTGCTATCTCCCTCATCAGTTAAACAAAAATGTGTTTAGGATCGTCTAAAGTTAGCCAATTGGGAAGGGGTTTATGTGTCAAGCTTTAAGTGTATTTGGTGAGAAATTTATGAGTTAATTAGCTTTTAAAAACTCATGTACAACAAATAAAACGCAAAATTTTTATTTTGGAAATTTTTTTCCCTCAATCCAAATTCTGATCATTGGACATGTAAGAGGAAGAAAGAGGGAATTCACTTTTCAAATTCTAGACCTTGTCTAAACCAAAATAAACTAGAGGTTTGTTTTTCAAATACATTCACTTATTTGGAAAAGTTCTAGCTACCAAAAGTCCATATGCCAATCTACTTCCCAAGAAATCCATTTATTACACCACTGGTTAGTTTTTTGTCTTCCTATATTCTTTATCAACCTCTTTGAGTGATTCTTGAAATTTGGATACTTAAATCCTTCCTAAAAATTTGAGCTCTAAAATGAGAAGACATACAAGGTCATTTTAAGTCATTCCTCTACCCAATTATAAAAACCAAGTGAATATTTCTACATATTGATTTCTATCCCATAAACTGTACAAAATAGATCAATTTTTTCCTTTAACTTATTTAAATATTGTTAGCGCACATTTGTTCAATGGTCAGATGAAATTTCACTGATAAAGGCAAGATTATGCCAATCCATGTTGCATATTTCCATTAACAATGTTTACTTGTGTAAAACAATGTTGTCTCTGCTTTTATGTTATTTTGAGTTTGCTTTTAGTGCTGAAATTGGAATATATGATATTAATTTATGACTTGAAATTATAGCTGCTGAGATACTATTCTTTTTCTCTACTATATTGTTATTTCTAGTCCTTTGGGTGCTTTCTTCAATTTTTTTTTTTTACTAATTGAAGGGATTCGTAATTCTATATTTTACCATATTTTTTGTTGGTTCCATGTAGATTTAATTGAAATATAATAGGTGGTTTCAGTTTTTGGGATGTCTGTAAAGTTTTTGGCACATCATATTTAATTTCTATAATGTGTAGCTCCCTAACATTCAGATAGAACCTTCATTGAAAAATGTGAGGGGGGTTTCAAATTCACATTGGATAACACCCTCCTCTGGGATAAAAAAGTTTAACAAACAGAATAACAGAGAAACAATTAGTGACGTCACCAAAATATGTAGCCTCTTCAAGGTATCATATCCTCTCATCAAGGTCAAGAATCTATTCACCAAAAATGTCCTATGGAAATGATGGTTTAAGAAACAAAACCAGACAAAAACCTTCAGTGAGAACAACAAAATCTAAAACTTCTTCAAGGTCTTCAATCTGCTCGTAAATTTAAATTGTGTCTTGATCAAGTCCAACAACAAAGAAACATTCAGTGACAACACAAAAATCTACAACTTCTTCAATGTCTTATAAACCATCTTCAAACTCAATATTGTGTGCATCAAATTCCTCACCAAGGTCATCAATAGAGTCATCAAAACTACTATTTCAAACTTCAATGCCAAAAATAAGTCAAAAGAATTCAATTCCTCCTCCAAAACCTTCTTCTCTGAGCAAAGCTAGCATCATGTCGTCAAGAAATTTAGTAATTCCACAAGGAAATTCTATCAAAGTTAAAACAAATCCTTTTCATCCATATTTAATGCCTACTTTTTCAGGTGGAACACCTCCAAATTTAAGGACCACAATGCCATAAAATACAACTTTACCTAATAGGTGTAGACCTAGAACCCCCAAATTTGCGTGATGTACAACTGAAGATCCTATGGTAATCAGTGTGAGAAGAGAGTCATGGTCACTGAGTTGAGCAAGAGAAATAGTTTGGTATGACAACCTTACTTGTGATAGGTCTAGCTAGCAGACTACCAAACTACATGGTAATGGCATTCAAAATGTGAAAATTCCCATTTCACTTGGAAATAAGATGGTAGAGAAAGGTATAGATGAAAGGAGATATCTATCTCAAAGTATGGTAAAGAAATCAAATAGTTCTATCAATTCCACCTTGCAACTCTAAGAGACATTGAATTGAATTTCATCTCAAGACAGGGCTTTTGGAGGACACTCTCAAAGCCAACCTTCGTTATGGCTTTGAAACACATGGTAAGTATTGACTCAACAACCTTATTTGCATAATTTTCTCTAGCATGGACCTTAATGTCATAGCCTTCTTTTGCCTAAAATGAATGCAAATTTCCTTGAAATTTGGCTTGCAACATTCATAATTCATGCTCATGGAACATGATTGTGTTGCAATTGTGATAACATCTGCTGTATGTAGAAGCTTTAATAAAAAATGATCGAAAATGAAAATTTTTCTCTGTTTTTTCAAGATTTAAGGAAAATTACACCAAGTAGCTTCCAGCCTCATATGACCATCATGTAAAACTCATCTCAGGATATTGTCCAAGTAAGAGCCACCAAAAGAAAGCAATATAGTATACATGACTCTCCAATTTCAATTAGCAGCAATGAAAGTTCTAAGTATGGTGCAAACATTACTCCAGATCCTCAATGGGGCATGTTTGATGACAATAATTTGGGGAGTGACAGAGGTTATTAGTAAGGTAGAATTAAATTCGAGGGAGATGGTAGGAGAAAAAATTGGTTGAACAACCCATAATATGGAGAGAATAAATATGGTCGAACTCCCTTTTCTGACCAAGGAGTTGAAATATTATCTGATCCAATATATAATGCCACAAAAGCATACATTGGTAGTGAATATTATAAGAATAAAAATGTAAATGTGTATTAATGACAATTGTATCAATGAAGAAAAGAAAATATATCATCAAGAACCATTTGATTGGCCACAGTTGCACCATCCTGCTATGTTTGTCATGAACTTGTGTACTGCATTGAGTTGTTTTATGGACACATCTGCAACCTCCCACTTCTAATGTAGTGCTTGAATTTTGGGTGTTTCCTTCAATGATAGAATTGCAACACAAGTCTTATTAGTCTTTTGGGTCACTATTTTTAGAGCCAAAATAAAATTTGTGATTTAGCAGTTTCATGCACCTCTAGATGCAATTGAGTAGGTTCATGTACGAAATGTTCCACTAAATCGCATAATTTTGAGAGGGTTCACCCTCATTTACCATTGTAAATAGATGCTTGCAGATTTAGATGGAATTCAAATTGGTAATATTATCCCATAGGAAATCAATACAGTCACATATCCACACCAAACATTTTTCCAAAATACTTCTATTGAACCCCATTCCCAATACATCTTTCCAATAATAAAAACCCTAATAGGTGTCCCCTATTTTTACTGCATACCTTTTCTAGAACCCCGAATATAAATGAAATATATTGACTCTATTTTTCATAATTTTAATACCCCTTTATGAATGAATGTTCTGAGATAATGGTTAACAAAGTGAATTACTTGTGCACAATGATTGGATATGTTTGTTATAAAAACCATTTTTTTAACTTCAAGGAATCCCTGGGAAATTGAAAAATATATAACTAATAAGGTTTTGAATAAGATCAAACTAAAAGTCCACAAGATAGGAAATAATTTGTGCCATTTAGTTGCTACCCAGATAATAGATGACATCTGACATAATACTACACATTTTGTGCTTAACATCATGAATATTGTTAGTAATGGGTAGTTAGTGTGCATCAATTTCAGTGTTCAATCATCATGAGGATCATGACATCATGTCCTACCATAGATTTTTTCCTATTCATTTCTATAGTTTTAATGCGATGGATGTTCTATGGAAGAATGTTTGAACATGATGAATCCTAGTTTCAATGTTGAAAGTTTTTTTTCTAATTCATTTTCAATATAAAATGCTTCCTTTAACTATCAATAAAATATATTACATGTTAGTAATTTCACACAAAATGGTTCCCAGCTGAGAAGTCTCAACGACTGAAAAAGTCATGTGAAAATCCCTTGTATCTATAAAAAGTTGCTCAACAACATAAAGCCTATCAAAATTGACACATGGACATAAATTTTAGAAGCAACATTTCTTTAAATCTTCTTGAAATAAGAGGGGGAAAACCAAAATTCTTTCCATAAAGGCACAAAATCAGTTTTCATAGATTTCCAAACAATTCACTAACTATCATGATGAAACCTGCAATTAAAGGGGTACCTTATTTGTCATTAGGAATGGACCACAACCATTATTATTTCCCTAAAAAATTGTGATAATGTAAATTCAAACATAATTAACATGATAAAAATATTTGGTTGGCTTCTTATTCTTTGAAATAATGAGGAAAATTGTTAACAACTTATCAATCTGGGGTAGTGGTGGAGGACTACATGGACTAGCTATGGTGATTCTTGCCTTTAGCAATCAACAAAATTAGATTCATGACTTGGCCTTCTACTATAATTTTGTGATTCCATAGAGAAAGCAGAGGGAGTATGAGAACCAATAAATTGTTTCCTGCTCATAGTGCAAAGAGATCCCCTAAATATTCTTGCAATTGGCATAGATATTGCACATCCTACTAAATTTTGCATTTGAAAAAAAAATTGCATCTAAATATTGAAGTCTTGCATATGTAGTTTATTTGTTTTCCCAAATAAAAATTTGACCATCTTAGCCATTTTTAAAATCTAAACAAGAATTATTTCTTCTCTTACACACAAGAAATATAATTTCAACTCTAATAATCTATTGAGGTCTATGGAAGTTAATGGCCTAAGACACTTTATAACCTAAAAGAGAAACCTGTTAGGAAATGGGTGAATTTGGTATTACACACTCAATTGGATAACCTCGAGGAGAAACATTTCTCCCACTTTATTTGTTGGCATAACCTAGTAAGTGTTATTCACTAGCATGTATTTTGTAAAGGCCTTGACCTAGTTCCAATTCAACTCCATCCACCAGGTTGTAGAGGATTTCAAGCCTAATTTCATGAAAAGTAAGTTGGGGATGATCACATTGACCTGCTTGATGACATTTCTATGAAGATTAACTACCTTGAACTATTTTTCTACGTAGGGAAAGAGACACATTCCCATGTATGAGCATGAAAAGTTTCTTTGATATTATTAATGCCTCTAGTGTTTACTTCTACAAGTTCTATAGGCAGAGTCTGTAAAGGGCCACGTAGCCTTTGGATCTCATATTTTATGAAAGGTGAAATATCTAGTAAATTCCCCTACAGTCAATCTCTGGAATGGATCTAAATAGAAGTTCTTCATTTTAATATCCATAAAACACAACAACTTTAAGGTAAACTATGTACATGTGTCATTTCTCCCACAAACTAAAGGCTTCCTCTAATATCCATAAAACACAACCACTTTAAGGTAAACTGTGTACATGTGTCATTTCTCCTACAAACTAAAGGCTTCCTCCCATTAATTTTAGATGTGAACTCTACCATAAAATTTTTAAGTCAAACCTTAAGATAAACAATGCACATGTCATTTACCTCATGATATTGTGTCATTTTTCTCATGCATTTTCAATAAATGTCGATTTAATATATATATTTTTATTGAATTTGTTTTTTTTTTCAGGGATAAGAAAACCATTAAATATGGTTGAAAAATGGAAATTATGCATAGAAGTTTCTTTCTATCCCAATCCAGGGAAAGTAGTGATTACATATGTGCTTTCCAATATTGCGACTAGCAAAGTCGTCCAAAGGAAAATGAATATACCGGGAAGAACAACAAACAACGAGGCATATTATATTGGATTGATAGAAGGCTTGGGAACAACGATGAAGTATGGATCAAATGGAATTGTAGTTTTCACCAATTCTGAAATTGTGTGCAACCAGATGAATGGCGTGTGCCAAGTTAAAAAGGAGAGGCTAAAAGAACTGCATGGAATAACAAACAATATTGTTAGCCAATTTCAATTTTTTAGTATAAGGCATTGTACAAATGTGAATAAGATGTTTGCTGATATATTGCGTGGGGAAATGCCAATTCATGATTCATCTATCAAATATGAATTAGAATTATACAAAGCAATGCCAATGCAAGATTCATCTCTCAAAGATGAATTGGTTTTGAGATGCTCTTCTTCAAAAATTCAAGATTCATCTCTCAAAGATGAATTAGTGTTGAAACGCTCCCCTTCAAAATTTATTGATGGACATTGTAACATATCTTGGATATGTTTGTGTTGTGTACTTATAAATGCGTCTTTTTTAATGACCATGTGTTTTTTCAATCATATACCAAGTGTGCTCCCACCACACCATGTAAGCGCAACTTGGTGAACTTCACATTTGCAACAAGTGAACTTCACGTTTTTATAAAATTAAAATGCGGGGACTTCAAGAAATTTTTGTTTAAATGGAGTTTCACGCTTATTTTTTAATGACCATGTGTTTTTTTCAATTTTATACCAAGTGTGCTCCCTCAATGTAAAGTGAAATTTGGTGAACTTATCATTTTTATAATTTCTTTTTTTCTTAAATTGAGTTTCACACATCAATTATTGCTTTGAAAGTTGTGTTCTACATAATTTGTGTACACTAAATTACAAATTGATTTTCTAAAATCTATTTTGTGTAAATGTCCACCAATAGATATATATATCATGGAGGATGAACAACGAAGATCAACCAAATCCCATATGGGGGTTCAGGGATCGGGGGATGTTCACGATATTTAAATATAATCTTAAATCTCCATACATGTGTGTACATATGGAATTGATTTTTTATTAACTTTGTGAGTTAAATTAGTTGTTAATAAGTTTCATTTTTTAATTTTTAGGAGGTAAGAGGAGAAGGGTTTCTACTCCATCCATGGAGCGTGCCCATGGTTCACCCAATCGTGGTATGGTTCACACAATTTAATCAATGAATATGTATATGTATTTATATGTACACATGAATGTATTTTTCAATTGATTATAAATTCGTATTTGTTTATGAAGCTTCTCTCTCGTCTCGAGAGGTTGGTGGTGGTTCAAATTCACTTAGAGGGCCATCAATGAGTGGTAGAAGGTTGCGTGAAGGGGGTGATATTTATTCCCCCGAAGGCCAATCAACAACTGCTGGTTCTCAGCAGGGTCATTTTGGGTCTGGTTCTCAGCAGGGTCATTCTGGGTCTGGTTCTTAGCAGGGTCATGTTGGAGAAGATGCTAACCAACAACGTCAAGGTTGCCATCAATTTAAATATTTTTTTCATTAAATTTGTACAACTTTTTTTACATGTGTTTTTTATAATATACGAAATTTTATATATATTGATGCAGAGGCCGAAAATGTTCCAACTAGTGGTCAAAATAGATGCAGGGCAGACTACTACATTCAAGAAGAAGGTTGTCTACCCAACACAACTTAGCCGACTGACATTACTGATATACCATGGGAAACAAACATGGCGCAATGAACCTTACAAAGGTGTGAAAAACTTCATGCAAAATTGCAGAGAGATCTCGTGGCTTTGACTCTACCTGCTGAGAGTCGACAAAGCCTTGAAATAGTTACACATTCATTGGGCGAAATTGTAAATGTGTACAGGAATCTTGGGCCAACGAATGATACATTTGTAGAAGTGATGAGAAAGAGAAAGGAAACAGTAATGGGTCCAGATAAATGGGAGGATGTAAAACAAAAAGTTACAAAAGATGTGGCCAAGTCAATGTTTAATTTCAAGGAAGGGCCAAAAAGAAAAATGTTGAAGGTGCAATATTTCAAGCACCCAAATATAGCTCGTTATTTGTATGATAGGCACCTTGCGGCCTATGGAAGGCTTCCATGGAATGAAGAGGTTCCTGTTTATTTTTCACAAATTTTTTACGCAAAATTTGTTTTGGGTATAAAACCCAACTACAATGACCTTCCGTCAGAATTTTTTGGCTCGGGGAAAGGTCGATTATATGACTGTAAGGGCACTAAGCGAGATGTGGAGTTGCCTTGCCCTGAGCCGCCATTGGTGAGTTGACCTTTTCGGGTCAAAACTCTGCGGTCAGAAATGGATGCGACTTCTCAAATAAGTCGAGAAGCAAGGGATGTTATGATCGACAACGTTTACAGTGGATTGGCTGGAGTCGATGTTTGTTTAAATCGACAAAGAGCACGTGAAAATGCACGTGCCAATTTTGTGTATTGTACAAATGAAGAGATTGACAACATGAATGTTGAAGATCTCCGAATACATGCAAAAAATTGTCGCAATGATTTACAAGACTTAATTCTTCATGAGGAAGAGGGCACCGGAACGGTATGTGTTAATGATCTTAGGGTTTGAAATTATTTTAACATACATATACATGTGTACAATTTGTAATAAATACATGTGTATGTACATGTATACATTTATTTGTATGTACATTAATCTAACAAAAATGTATGATTATATGTTAAAACACCATTTGCAGTTCTCACACATGATGCATGACGAAAATGTTAATATCACGTTCGGGACCTCTGGTTCAAACAATGCAGATGGGTTTGACCATCAAGATATGTTGGCAAATGTTAGTGTTTTTTAAGTGATTTTAAAATAAATAATTGTGCCCACATGTACATGTATGTATATATAATTTGATAAAATGTTTTAACAGATACCGATTCCGTCCGATGTTTTTGGGATGGCGGTACCTTCTTCTTCCTTGGGAGATGTACCTTCTACTTCCTTGGGAGATGAGCCACAAGTATGGACAATTTTTCACAAGTTTAAAATTTATGTTTAAAAGTTATATATATATATATATATATATATATATATATTCTACCCCAAAAATTTCCATTAAAAATTCAGATATATATATAGAGAGAGAGAGAGAGATTTGTATTTTGAGTTATTTAAATTTTTTTGAATTTAGGTTCCTATAGAAGATTTCTTTAATCCGCAGACTCTAGCAACGGAGATAGGAACATCCACAACATTTGAACAAGTTGTCTTTAGTTCCTTTTTTTAATATTATTGAAAATAAGTTTATATATGTACACGTGCATTTTCATTTGAAAGTTTTTAATATATATATATATATATATATTTAACTGTACATGTATATTGTACAGTTTACCGCTGCAGATGTTCCTATGGGGGCAGAACTTGTTCATCAAATGGAGAGGGAACCTCATGAGGTATTGCATGATTTTTTTGTTATATTTTTTTTTTACATGAAGTTCTAGATATATATATTCTCACTCATTTTTAAAACATCAAATTTTAATGTTCAAGTACATGTGCATTGTGTATGTAGGTTTCCCATGATGCTTCACATGATAGTGCGCAGATTGAGACCCTGATAGGAAAGACGCTAGATCCGTCTCTATTTGATGGACATGATTTGTACATTTTATTTCAAGATTTAGATGGTCTTAAATTTCTTTTTTATATATGATCTAGATGCACAGTTTGATACTTGTGAGATCTACAATTTTTGGACATATTTTATTACATTGTTAATATAATTTGTTTTGTTTCAAAAAGTTAATTTTTGGATGGTTTTAGTAATTTTGGCATGTGAATGTGAAGTAATGTTGTCATCTATAAATTAATGATGTCATCTGAACTACATTTGGCAAGTTATGTAATGACATGTGTTATAATTTGTTTTGTTTTTAAAATTTAAGTTTTGGATACTTGGAGTACATTTGGCATGTGAAGTAATGTTGTGATCTATAATTTTTTGTTAAATTAAAAGTTAAAAGTTTTGGATGGTTTCAATCTACATTTGGCATGTGATATAATGTTAAATGTTTTTGTTGGATAGTTGAATTATAATTGGCATGGCATGTGAAGTTTTTAAAACTCAAGTTTTGGATGGTTTCAATCTACATTTCGCATGTGATATTTAATGTTTTAATGTTGCACGCTATATAATCAAAATGTTTTTAATGTTGAGATTGCAACAAGATGATGAGCTTAGTGGAAAGAAGTCTCCTTCACTAAGTGGTCCCGTAGGCTATTTTTGGCGCAAAGTCTATTTTTAGACTATGTCTATTTTTAGACATATGGATCATGATTCTATGAGTTGTAGGATGCTATTTGTGGATGGTTGGTCAAGTTGGAAAAATAGATGGACTTCTATTTTTAGACATACTGGGTGGAATCTATTTTTAGATTGCCAGTCTAAAAATAGATATGTCGAATATTATTAGCTCTTAATAATATTTGGACTCTAAACATTATCTTATCCTCTTGGAGCACTTCATTTAAGTGCACGGATGTGGCACAGGAGCTGACAGAAGGAATTTCGCTATTCCTGAGGGTTAAGTGGAGCTATTGCATGGAGACTTCAGTTATAACTCATGTGATAGAGTTTGGTGGAGTTGTAGAAGTAGTTGATGGAGTTGTGTTCAGTTTAACTCAGTTAGACACAGTTGAGCTAGTTGTATCTAGTCTAACCGATTGATACACTAGTGAGAGTGGTGTGAATAAATTAATAATTAATTCACTAAATATTAACTCATTAATCAACTGAAGAATACATCAGTTAACTACAGTGCATGGACAGTTTCAGTGGAGACCGTTGAAGAGATAGGTGCAGTGGAGTTGGGCAGACTACTGGCCAGACTATATCACAAAGGATTTGGTAACAAACTGTTGATTGGAGAAGCCAATGAGGATTTCGCAGCACAAGCCAGGTGGTTCGAAGTTATTTATGAGCCATTATTCAGCATTGATTACGCAACAGAGGCAGGCTATCAGGTGGCAGAGATTGGAGCATGTGTTTTGCTAGATCTAGATTGATTTGTGTGTAGCAATTGGAGATTGTGCTGAGAGCTTGTGAGGATATTTGTACAATGATTGTTACATGATCTCTATGACATATAATATACAGATAGTTGGGGGTTTTTAGCTTTAATCTTTCCCATTAAATACTGTGTTCATATGTGTGATTGTTTATGGTTTTAATGTGCGCATGTGATTGTTTTTATTTCCGCATGTAATGATCAATGGTAGAAGAGATTATATATTGTGCATGAAGCTAAAATAATGTGTGATCATGAGAATCTCGGTGAATAATATATCAGTTATTCAAATTTCTACATTTAAAACTTAAGTTTTGGATGGTTTCAATCTACATTTGGCACATTTGGTATATAATGTTAAATGTTTCTATTGGATCTAGTTGAACTATAATTGGCATGGCATGTGAAGTAACGTTGCATGATATATATAATCAAAAAGTTTTTAAAACTCAAGTTTGAATGGTTTTAACTACATTTCGATGTGACATTTAATGTTTTAATGTTGCACGATATATTATCAAAAAAATTTAAAACTTAAAATTTTTAGATGGTTCTCAACTCTTCATTTGGCACATGTGGTATATAATGTTAAATGTTTCTATTGGATAGTTGTTCACTATAATTGGCATGGCATGTGAAGTAATGTTGCACAACCTTTGGATGGTTGAAGTACATTTAGAATTTTAAGATTTCTTTTGATCTCTACATAGTCTTGTTTGAGTGAAAAAATTTCCAATAGGAAGAACGTAGCTTTTCAATGCAACTAACCATGTAAAAATTGAGCTCTAATTAAAAAAAAGAGTTTAAAGAAGTAGATATATGTACAAATTATCCGTTTAATTTTTATTGGAAATATAAGAAGTACATATATGTTTGTTGAATTTGGGTCAATGTCATTAATGCACTCAAATAGGTAGCCTTGTTGATTTATAATTTGGTAAATTGATGACATTCAGTTAATTGCATTCTAGAACATAAAACATATATCCGACCATTGGACAGACAAATTTTGTACTAGATTTTCAATCAGGAGTAGAGATGTGGGTCAAATCCCACCAAAAGTTGTAGAAGTGCTCCAAGTCCCTTGTCTGAAAGGAATCTTCGTACAAAACTATACTATGGATGATTTATTTACATTGCACGTATACTTTTTACTAGAAAAGCTCACAAGAAAAATTGGGCACATTTATTTCGTGTATATATCCAATACGATTTTTCATCAATGCACATAGAAAAACTACTTTTAGTTAAAATTGCATTCTAGAACATATATATTGAGTACATTTAAATAATTTTTCATCAATGCACATATTAAAACTACTTGAACAATTAATTTCATTCTATAACATATATATCCAATATGTAAGTAACATTTTTCATCAATGCACATTGAACATATATGACCATTGGACAAACATACTGGATTTTCAATCAGGAATAGAGATGTGAGTCAAATCCCACCAAAAGTTGGAGAAGTGCTCCGAGTCTCTTGTCTGAAATGAATATTCGTACAAAACTATACTGCGGATGATTTATTTACATTGTGGATACTTTTTACCGTAAAATCCAACTAGTTTTTCATCAATGCACATAGAAAAACTACTTGGAACAAATAATTGCATTCTAGAACATATCTATCCAATACAAGTAACATTTTTCATCAATGCACATTGAACATATCCGACCATTGGACAAACAAATTTTGCACTAGATTTTCAATTAGGAATAGAGATGTGGGTCAAATCCCACCAAAAAGTCTAGAGAAGTGCTCCGAGTCTCTTGTCTAAAAGTGAATTTACACATGTACAAAACTATACCGTAGATGATTTATTTATGTTGTGGATACTTACCGTAAAATCCAACTAGTTTTTCATCAATGCACATAGAACATATTCGACCATTGGACAGACAAATTTTGTACTAGATTTTCAATGAGGAATAGAGATGTGGGTCAAATCCCACCAAAAGTCGACGAAGTGCTCTGAGTCTCTTGTCTAAAAGGAATCTTCGTACAAAATTATACTGCGGATAATTTATTTACATTGTGGATACTTTTTACCAGAAAATCCAAGTAGTTTTTCATCAATGCACATAGAAAAACTAGTTCCATTTAATTGCATTCTAGAACATATATATTGAGTACATAAATAATTTTTCATCAATGCACATAGTAAAACTACTTGAACAATTAATTTCATTCTAACACACACACACACACACACACACACACACATATATCCAATACATGTAACATTTTTCATCAATGCACATTTATAGAAAAGCTACTTTCAGTTGATACTAGAGCATGTGCATGCACCAAAACAATTTGTACATGTGCAAATACTTGCACAAATAACATAAGCAGCTCAATTTTTAGTTGAGTACTGGAAGTTATAAAACATATTTAATCTAAAGAGAACAAATTTTTGGGCAATTCAATCAAAAAAATTCCAATGGAATGCCATCTTCAATAATCCATTCGTGATCGGATTTTGACATTTTCCATTTCTTAATTTTCATTTTTTTCTTTGATTGAACCTGTATCAACTTTATGCCTGCTGCACACACCAAGTGACTATATTGAAAACTTATGGAACCAGTTTCATAGTCTTCAAAGTAAAAAAATTCCCCACTTTGATTAGTTTGTCTGAAAAAATAACCTTTCAGTATAATAGATCCTCTGTCATATTGAAATCTGTGATCATTATAGTTTTGTAATAATTTTGTTTTTCGTTCAATGCAATGCATCAAATAATACTTAACATTTTCATCGTTTTCAATAGGTGCAATTATGGAAATAACATCTCCTGCACAATAAAAAAAACTTAACAAAATTATACATATTTAAATTTATTTCTAGATCTTTAAATCATTAGAAAGCAATTCAAATGTTACCTTCTCTAACAAGATCAAAAACTCGATCACCATCGAATGATATTGTAGTTTCCTCTGATTGTATTTCTTTAAACATTGCAACAAACATTTTTCCCTTTGTATTTATCTCTGTATGTTTCCAATCTTTTACATACATTTTTTTTTCACAAACGTCATTGGATTTTGTGTTGTCTATGCAAACATCACAAAAAAAGAATATTTTCTTTTATCCAATGCAAACACATTTCTAGGCAACTTTTTTTTAATTGAATGCAATTTTCGAGTCCCTTTTATTATTTCAACGTCATTTCCAATTGATCTATCTACGTCTTCGATCCCAATATGCTAGAAAAACCTTTATATGGAAAATTAAAAGAAGAATTTGTAAATATGATATCAAAATGCAATCAAAGATAATCATTGCAAGATAAATGTACAATGTTTAAAATTATATTTCCAATAAAAATGAAATTGAATGTACCTTCGCACTTCCCTCCTTGATGGGTTAGTCTCATGGCTTAGAGCAGCGATGCACCACTAAACAACTTCTTTAGCATTCACAAGTCGGCTTGCAGAGTGGTTCATTTGATATCTTCGAAGTGCTCGTTTTATGCATGCTCCTGCACCGTCATTTTCTCCTTTTCCATGGCCAGTCTCAAAGAAGTTCCAACAATGTTTAATGCAGGTTTTCTTATGAAGACAACACAACCAAAATAATGATTGTGCAGCTTTGAATTTACCTGCGCATCCGTCTGACCATATCCAATGTTCATTGAATGTTATTCCACGATTTTTCAAGGAATCATAAATTTTTCCAAAACAATGTTGTACAAAACATGTATCATGTGTACGATCGTCACTAATACAAAAGTGATATTATTTAATGATATGTCGATTTTCACTCGTGATTTCTATATGATCAACATTTTTTTCAGCATGTCTATATATAATATGGACGAAGGCATGAGACTTAGCTGTAATGATAGTATTCACTCGAATTTTTTTTAAAATGAAGCCTTCTCTCGCAAAATCAATCACCGACAAAATGGTCCCTGGTGGAGAAACTTCACGAGATTTTTTGAATTGCAAGTCTTTCCATCGAGCTCTATGGGAATGCTTGGTGTATTTGTAAATTTATGCCTCAAAATTTCTCAAAAAAGTCTATCACAAAAATTTTGTCTTCTTGTAATTCAATTATTTTAACACTATTTGCACCTTGAATCAATGTATGAATATATTCATATCTCTTCCATTTCACTTTCATGTTGGACAATTATTGATCATTTATATCAGTACGATATTTATTTTGAAATTTAGTCAAATTTCCACAATCATCACATTTTTTACCACCAACACATTTCTTTTTGTAAAATAGTTCGTCGCTTTCTCTTTCACATAGAATTTGAGATATGAAATCACGGATAGTGGAAGGATGAGGTGAATCCTTCCATAATGTTCTACCAAAATCAAGGAATGTGTCATAATATAACTCAAATTCCACATGATAACGGCAACAATAAGTGTCGCGTACGGTGATAGGTTTTACATACCATGGTTTTTGTTGAACAAAAGCACTGATTGAAACATGAATTTGATGATTCTCTTCTTTGAACTTCTTGAATAACTCTATCTGAGTGGTTTCCAAGAAATATTTTTCATGTTCTTCGTACTGATTTTGTGTTATTCTTCTTCGCATCGCATGCCTTGTAGTTGGCGAAGCACGCGAATTGTTCTTCCAATATTCATATATTATTTTTTTAACATTTTCTTCAAGTCTATATTTGTATGGTTGCCTACAAATAGCTCTCCAACAAACAAGTTCATCATTTACATCTACTTGTAGCCAAAATTTCCGATGTTTGTGCAAATTTTTTCACGAGGTTCCTAATGCTCATGCCATAGATGTTACCAAACGATTCTCTTTATTACTTGATGAAACCATTGCCATATGTATTCCTCTACGTACAATTGAAACATCTTTCTCTCTAGATCTCTTAATTGAATTTATAGCACTACTTAAATTTTGTATCACATCTTCCTTCATTTTTTTTTTTTATCTTTGGTTGATTTTCGAATACCCAGTAGTGTCGTAGCTTCTTTTAATTTTCTTAATGATAGGAAACCTTTCAACATTTGAGCTTGAACTCTCACCCGCTCATTTAATAAATACTTTTCAAAAATGCAGTTAACACGATATCGTATAACATGGTCAGGTTTTTTATCTCCATATGTGTGAGTGTCAAAATTTTCTAACATCTCATCATCGACAGTGATTTCATCTGCACATATTCGAAAAAATAGTACATATTCAATAACTAACTAAATTAATAAATATATCTATAATTTCAATAATACGTGCATGTGTTCAATATATATATATATATATATACCTTGTGATTCAATTTCTTTATTTGGATTTCTTTCAATATTTTCACCATCTTCAATCATTGGTTCAATATTTCTTTCACTTTCTTTCAAAATTTTTATATCTTCATCATTAATGTTTTTGAGGAATATTCCCCCGTTCTTTACATTAAACAAAATATTTTTCAAATTAGTTCATCAAATAAAAATTAAGCTTCTTAGATTTAACAATTTTCAGTTGTAAAATTTTTAAATATATCAATAGATCATAATATTTACATTTACATACCTGCCTAAATTTTTGCTTGAGGTTGATTTTCCTCTTCAATATTTGAGAGGGCTTCTAACTTCCTTTTGCGAGATTGTCTCGTCTCTTCTCTACGTTCCTCAGGGTCTCTTTTTCGATCATATTTTCTCGCGCAAGTCCTTTGATTTCCCATGATAATAGGGTATGAAGTTCAAAAAATTTCCTTCAAAAAATTAGACAATAAATCAATTAGAAAAAACATCACAAAAGATTTAATTAAAAAATATATATATTTTAAATTTTTTGCAAAAAATACATACTCCAATCCAAAACATTTACTTTAAAAAATTCGAGAAAAAAATGTCTTATAAAATTGAAACAAAGCTCAAAAGATTTACTTCAACTCAAAACACGTACTCTAAAAAAATGTCACTTCAAAAAAAGCCTCCAACTTTTAAAAAAAAACGTCACTTTAAAAAATACTTCCAGGAAATGTCTTTTCGAAATTAAGCCCAACTCCATACTTTCAAAAAAAATGAAGCACAAAAAACATCCAAAAAAATATATCACATACCTCCAAGAAATGTCCTTTGAATGTACGTCCAAGAAAATTCCTTAAGCTCAAAACAATTTTTTGCAAAATCAAGCCGCCTCCAAGAAATGTCCTTCAATAAAAAATTTTAAACCCAAAACAATTATTTGCAAAATCAGACTGTCTCCAAGAATTTGAAATTAAGCACAAATCCATACTTTAAAAAAAAATGAACAAAAAACATCCAAAAAAATGTATCACATACCTCCAAGAAATGTCCTTTGAATGTACGTCCAAGAAAATTCTTTAAACCAAAACAATTCTTTGCAAAATCAGTTCGCTTCCAAGAAATGCCCTTAAATCCAAACCTCCAAGAAAAGCCTTTAAACCCAAACCAAGACCTTTGTAAAATGAAATGAAATGTGCAAAATGTGCGAAAATTATGGAATGATTTCCCGCGACAATTTATATTACCGAAATGTGTTTAGAGGCTCCACGAAATTTTCCGCCGACTTTAATTATACAAAAGTTCATCCGAACTTTGATTAAAAATGTGTCAACCATATTAAGTCGTTAGAATTAATGGGCCGTCGGCGCAAAAATAGTTCAAATTTAACTTTTAATCAAACGTTCAATCTCAACATGTCACCAGTTATGCAGAACCAGGCTTTGAATACGTTTCTGCAACTTTGGACTGATTAAACTCCATGAAAGGCTTTTAATTAACTGTCGAAACCAAGACAAGCATTTTTAGAATTGAATGTACTTTCAGGAAATATAACTTTTATGGAATTTCATGAACGTTTACTAATTTTAATTAATTTTGTAATAAAATGGGTGCAAACAATTTTTGAGGGTCATTGTCATTCAGTGAAATCAAAATTTTTTATCTCCCAAAATACATTGTAAAAAAAATTGAAAAAATTAGGGGGCATTACATTGGTCCGTCGTCTCTAATGGGTAGCTTTTAGATTTTTAGTTTATAACTTATATGTTAAGAAATTTCTTGTGTCGTGAAACATATCCAAAATATGCAGTTTTTCGTATTGGACCAATTCAAAAAATTCTAGTAATTATGATATGAATCCATTGGCTTTGTAAATATGACAAAACCAAATTCAACTCTGTCTAGATTGTTGTAACACATTTTGTTTTCTCAAAAACACAAATTTTCAAAAAATACAACATTGCGTCACAACATGACTTCTTATGAATCCTTTGATTGTTAAGAAACACACACTCAAAGAAATGCTAAGTTGACATATCAAATGTGCATAAAAAAATTTCAAAAAATAAGTAATAGAAAGTTAGCAAAATTTCTGACAACTTTTATTTTTATCGCAAAATGAAATTCTAAACAAAAAAAAAGTTATAGTTTACAGAAAGTTGAAGAACCGAAAAAAATGAAAGTTTTTTTATCAAAAAAGGGCAAAAGGTGTAACCCAACTTCACATTTTCACCATGAATTACCAAAATAATTACAGGGCCTCTACTCGAGTATATAAGAATAGAAAGCACTTTTATGAATCTCTATACCCCTCAGGGTGCCTCAAATGTTTTAGAAACAAGTTTTTGGTGTAACCTGTCAAGAAAATCTCATTAACTCACAACATTTGACCAATCAAAACCTCTTAACTATGGCCAATACTTCCTAAACATAGCAACTTTAACCAAATGAATGTCTTATTGTATCATGATTCATATCCTCCTCACTCACATAGATGATAAAACACCACTCTTTGGATGAATGCCCTCAAAAGTACCAAGAAATGGTTGAAAGTGCAATTTAGAAAGAAGCTATATATGCATCATTCATTGCCAATCAAAATCAATTTCCGACCAACACAACACATTCAAAAGAAGAATTCAACTCTTAGAATAATATTACATAAAGGACTCAAAGCCACTATTTTTGTTTTTCTTCAATGAAGCAAAGAGGAGAAGAGCATAAATTTACTCTGTAATCGAGCGAGAACCTTCGACAGATTTACGATTCAAGAGTAACTTCCATGATCATCACTCAGACAAGTCTTAGCCATAATTTCATTAGGATGAGTTTTCCACCACTGCCTATTATGATCGACTAGGCATCTTCAACAACTTATTTTCTCCTCATCAAACTCTTGAAGAATATGAAACCTACTCCAAATACCATAAAAAATGAATGTTTTCAAACGAGTAACTTTGTGTTGGCAATATGATGCAGAGTGTTGTCCTTGATGGCAACCCACTGAATGAAGATGAAGACATGAGATTGTTGATCAGGGAAGCAACCTTGACAAATCCAATCATTGAAGTTATTCTTGACCTGATGGACTTGGTAAATGATGTAAATCTGATGTGAAATGATGTTAGTTAGCAATATGATGCCGAGTGTTGTCATTGAATGGCAACCCACTTGATGAAGAAGATGGCAACTTACTTGATGAAGTTGTGCTTGATAGAATATGTTCTTGATGAAGTAAATCTGATGTATCTACAGTGAGTACAGAAGGGAATGAAGGAAGAAATTCAGTATGTGCTAGATCTATGATAAAAAGAGTATGTCTCAAGGCATACGCGGATTTGCCTAGGAGAAGTCGCGTATGCACGCGAGAAACAACGTGCCAAGTCGCGTATGGGCAAAAGCGCTCATAAAGTGCAAAACCAGGGGTAACCACCATGGTATTGACCCATTGTATTGGGTAATGATTCGTCTAAATGACCCCGTCTTGAAATACCATCGGAATTAGTGTTGTTTTGGCTCATGGTATTGTTTTGGCTCTCATGGTATTGAAAAAGGGGCTCATGGTATTGAAAAAGGGTAAACTCATAAAGAGAAGAAATTCATCAGGAAAATCATGAGTGTGTGAAGATGTCTCAGCTTGATTGAACATTTCTCTCAAGTATATCCGAATGGAAGGGTTACGCTGAATGATAGATCTCGAATGTATGACACCAATGATGAAGAAGAGGGTCTAGATGCGAAATGTACTTGTATTGCTAGATTGTATTTGCTAGATACGTTTATGGAATGATTAGATACGTGACGGGAAAGCAGTATTTGTACGAGAGTAAAGGGTAAAAAATACGATGATGTATCTATTTGTAAGAATTACGATGACATAAAAGTCGAAGAATACTCCTTCTCGGTTCGCAGAAAGGAAAGCGCGTATATACGCGGCTTCGACGAAAGAAAAGCGCGTGTATGCGCGGTAAGAGTGGATACGCAATATGTAAGAAGTATCTGTTGGTTTATGTCGACGGAAGCGTGTATGTACGCGACATCAAAAGAAAGGAAGAAACAGCACGAGCTAGGGTTCTTTGAAGTACGTAATGAAAATGTTTGATGCATTATTTGGTTTCTTGATATCTGTCCCGGTGAGTTATATGTATATAATGCATGGTTGGCTTGTGCTTAAAAGTATGGAAAGGGTCCAGTGCGAAAATATGATGAAATGTGGCCTGCAAGTGTTTTTCTATTGAAGTTGTTGGATCCAGTGTGAAAATTGATGAAACGTGGTCCAAGGTGGTGCTGAGGGTTGTAGCCTTCAGTCAGGGGGTTGTAGCTCCCTTCCAGGAGAGGCTGGTAAACGAGATCGAGGGGTCGTAGCTCCCTTCCAGGAGAGGCTGGTAAACGAGTCAGGGGGTTGGAGCTCCCTTCCAGGAGAGGCTGGTAAACGAGCGCAGGTGGGTGCCTGTGTGCTGGTCAAGTCTGCGCCAGCACATATGTTGTAAGATGTTTTCTATATAATAAAATATTGAAGGCTGAGCAACTGCAGCGGTGGTTTTCTCCCGATTTGGGTTTCCACCTAAAAATCCTGGTGTTCATGTGTGATGCTTTGTGTGATGGTTTATTATGTTCTTACTGCACATGTTTACTGCTTCTTTCATCGGATGAATGAATATAACGAAGAACTAAGTTAATAAATATACGCATATTTAGATCTCTGTTAATACGCGGGATTGTAAGATGATATCCGCGTGTATACGCGAGTTTACTAAGAAAGTAGCGTATGGGTTTTAAGGAATGAAAAAGTAAAAATTATTGTATATACATTAAATGCGAAAATCCCCCCCCCCCCTCTCAGTATTTTTCCCAAAAATTGGTATCAGAGCGTGGTCCTTCTGCAGAAGCTTGAACGCTTGAAGGAGATCCGTCGCAATGGGAAAGAAGCAAAAGAAGAATGTTACTCAAAGAAAGAAGATGCCTCAGAAATCATGTATAGTAGAAATTGAAGGAGATGAAACAGGTATTGATCGTTGTTCTTGTATTTTACTTAACTGTATATGCAAGGGTTATGATAGTGAAAGTGACAGTATGGATCTAGAAGAAGGCTGTCAAAATTAAAGATGAAAGGTCGACGAGCTCTCTGGTGCTCCATGGCAAATAAGCAAAAGAAGAAAGGTTACAAAGTGAGGAGAAAAGGAGATCTCTCGGAAAACATGGATAACGAGAACTTGACGAAGATAGATGGGATAATAATTGGGGTCCTTGTAATCTTCTTTGTGAAGCGATGGTGTAGATAGTGAAAGTAATCTTGTGGACACAGAAAAGAAGTTGTAAAAGATCAGTAAAAGAAGAATATTTAATGAGAAGAGTACGCACTCCAAAAATTTGATCTTTAGGCGAAAAGGATGTTCGATGATGTATCCAATCGAAGTAAAGGACTTGAAGCTGGAATCATCTCTCTGCAAGCAGATTTTGAAGCATCAAATAAGAAGAATGAAGAACTTGAAGCAGAAATCATCTCCCTCAAAGAAGACCTGGATAAATCAAATAAGAAGAATGCAAAACTTGAAGCAAAAAACATATCTCTGAAAGTAGATCTCGAAGCATCGAAGAAGAAGAATGAAGAACTCTTACAAACTTTTGAAGAACAAGGAAATGGGTTGAAAGAAGAGATTCTAAATCTAAATGATCAAGTAGAAGATGGAAGAAGGAAAGAAGAAAGCATGACAAAGCAATGTCAAGCCTTGGAGGTTGAGGTAAACATTCTCAAAGGTAAATTAGAAGAAAAGGTTAAACTTTTGAGGTTTCGAGATAGTACTAATATTTTGGACAATATTCTGAGTAATCAAAGGTCTCCTGCTATCAAACTTGGTCTTGGTTTCCATGAAACTGTTAAAGGAGAATCTAGCTCACAAGGAAGTGCAAAAAATTCAGAGGATGTCAATACAAAACCTGAAGTGTTGAAAGAGACAAAAGGTCAACCAACAATGATGAAATCTCAAAGGAAATCAGTCAATAATGTTGAATGCTTTAAATGTCATAATTATGGGCATGTTGCAGCAAATTGCAGGAGCAGATCATTTCAGCCTCGAACAAACAGTTCCTACATAGAAAGGTACTCTGGCTTCTTCAAGGGATATTGTTTTTCATGTAACAAGTATGGACATAAAGCGACTGATTGTAAAAGGAGGAAGATTAGAAATACTCATTATGATTCTTATGCTTATTTCTCTGGACACATGAGATGTTATTCTTGTAACAAGTATGGACATGTAGAAAAGGAATGCAGGTTGAACAGATCTGAGAAAGTGGACAATTTTCAGCACACTATTAGAAAGTTCAAGCAAATTTGGAAAAAGAAGGAGGACCGATCAGAAACGTAGGGAATTTTCGGCCCTCTTCCTGGATATCCGCTCTGACTTACTTACGATTGACTACGGGGAATGATGTGGGATACATTATGAGATTTAGTAATGTATCGTCACGGGGGGGGTATGTATCTATGATGTCTCTGTGATTGATTTGACTATTCGCTATATGTATTTCGACGAACATGGTATCAAAGACGGTACGGGATGTCTCTGATTCGGGGGAAATGAAAGAATGTGAAAAATTTCTATGCTTCACTTTCCATACGTGGGTTCTATTAACCCAAAGTCGCATATACACGGTTACGGCGGACACGGTCGCGTATGCATTAGTGATAAAAATTTATATGATAGGCAGGATACGGAAGCGAGAGGTTTGGGGAGGGCACTCAGTCTGATTATTAATAACTGTATTATTGACTCTGTATCAGCTTAATTTTTCAGTTTTTAAATAATGATGATATGATACTTGGTTACTTAAGTTGAAGATTATAGATGAGTCCTGTTTGCTTGCTGATAAAGGTATTCAGGTTGCACAAGTTAAGAAGGAGCACTGGTTCAGGGGGAGCAGCAGGTTGAATACTAATGACTGCATTGTTGGCAATATGACTGCTTATTCTTTGGTTTTTGTGATATTCATGCTCAAATGATGATGACTTGGTACATGGTTTATTATGATGAGATTTTGAGCCCTGGTTGCTGATAAGTATCTTTTGTGCTCACACATGGATGAGTTGGATGTCGTTTGATTCAGAAATAAGAATAGATCATGCAGAGTTTGTTACCATGGTTGAGATCTTTTGCCTACATATGTTACTTCATGTTAAATCTTGAAGATCTTGATGATATTGGACCACATGGATGATTGCTTAACACATATTTGAAGATGTTGTTCTGGTATGATAATCTCTCTTGGAAAGATTGTATTGATGCTGCAAAGAATCTGAAGGCTTGGTTACTAATGTGCTTATGCTACAATCATTGGATGACGCTTGAAGACACAACTACACTGTTCTACCTATCTGTAGTCCAGGGAAGCATTCAAATATCCCAGAAAGAAGCTGAACACTGTCTTTTTCTCACAAGAGGATCAGATCTGGTTAAAATATAGAAGATGGTATTGGATACGCGGGTTTCCTGAAACACAGTCGCGTATATACGCGAGTTCATGCACATAAAACCGCGTATGTATGGTTGCTGACATTTTTGTTTGGGGTCAGCTTTCTTCAGCACAGCTGCAATGCTGTTTGGTATCTCTGATACTATTTGGTACCTCTGGTGGTGTTCCAGTTCTAATAACTCTATTTCTAATGTTTTGATAAAGATGCCTTGATGATTTGTTGGTGAAAGTGTTCAGGATGCACAAACTAAGGGGGAGCCTTAGTCATATGGAAAGGTTGTGTGGATGCACAGATTCAGGGGGAGCATTAGCGTTACTGAGTATAATGCATTGTTGGCATTATGTTGATTCTGGAAAATTTTCTCTTACTTGAGGACTTTCTAGGTGTTGGTCTTAAATGGTCATTTTTGTAATTTGGTGAAAAGGTCTTGTTGAGGCCCATGATGTTAAATTGTAATATTCAGTCATGTAAAGGACTTGTCAAATTTGTAAACCCACTTGGTTGGGTAGCTGAGTCAAAATTTGTAAACCCACTTAGTTGGGTAGCTGAGTCAAATTTGTAAACCCACTTGGTTGGATATTTGATGTAAGTATGAGTCTTTGGTGATAGGAAGTTCATAGAGTCATGCATGAACTCAGGGGGAGCTTGGTCACTTCAGTATACATCAGATCTGCAGAACGCTTCTTCCACATGAGGAGAAAAGGGGGAGAGTGTGTTGTTTTTGATCCGCCCTTTGCCCTTGATGTCAAAGGGGGAGAGTGACATGGTGTTGAATGAATTGGTGTTGAATGAAGATAATGGTGTCAAAGAATGGGGAGAGTGACATGGTGTCATTGTATTCTTAATGTACCTATCTGTTGTGGTGATCAAACACCATCCTGGTTGCCATCAAGTCCAAAGGGGAGATTGTTGGCAATATGATGCAGAGTGTTGTCCTTGATGGCAACCCACTGAATGAAGATGAAGACATGAGAGTGTTGGCATGTGTTGTCCTTTATGGCAATCCACCTGATGAAGTTATTCTTGACGTGATGGACTTGGTAAATGATGTAAATCTGATGTGAAATGATGTTGTTAGCAATATGATGCTAAGTGTTGTCCTTGAATGGCAACCCACTTGATGAAGATGATGACAACTTACTTGATGAAGGTGTGCTTGATAGAATATTTCTTGATGAACTAAATCTGATGTATCTACAGTGAGTAGAAGGCAATGAAGAAAGGAATTCAGTATGTGCTAAATCTATGATGAAAAGAGTATGTCTCAAGGCATACGCGGATATGTCTAGGAGAAGTCGCGTATGCATGCGGGAAACAACGTTCCAAGTCACGTATGGGCAAAAGCGCTCATAAAGTGCAAAACCAGGGGTAACCACCATGGTATTGACCCATTGTATTGGGTGATGATTCGTCTAAATGACCCGAATCCGAGAATACCATCGGAAGTAATGTAGTTTTGAGCTCATGGTATGGTTTTGGCCCAAGGTATTGAAAAAGGGGCTCATGGTATTGAAAAGGATAAACCTATATAAGGAGAAGAAATTCATTGTGCAAATCATGAGTGTGGGTGCAAGATGTCTGAGCTTGAATGAATACTTCTCTCTGAAGTAGATCTGAATGGAAAAGGGTTACACTTGAATGATAAATCTGAATGTATGATGCACCAATGATGAAGAAGAAGGTCTAGATCGAAATGTACTTGTATTTGCTAGATCTGTTTATGGAATGATTAGATGTGAGGAGCGAACATGCATACCGGGAGTAAAGGGTAAAATCTGAAGTGATGTGTATCTGTGGGTAGAAGAATTACTGACTGACATAAAGTACGAAGAACCATACGCAGTTCGCCGCAGAGGAACGCGTATATACGCGGCCAGCTGAAAGAGAAAACGCGTATGCGCGGTAAGTGGATGCATGTGTGTACCAGTTTCTATTCCGTTTATGTGAACGGAAGCGCGTGTATACGCGGTATCAGTGAAAGGAAAGCACGTATGCAAACTAGGGTTTGCTGAAGTTTGTGGTAAGAAATATCTGATATGTTCTGCTGGTTTACTGATATCTGTCAGTGAGTTATATGTATCTGTTTCATGGTTGACTGTGCTTAAAAGTATGGAGTGGGTCCAGTCTGAAAATATGATGGCGTGCTTTCTCAATCTGATTGTGTTCTATTGAAGTTGTTGGATCCGGTGTGAAAATCGATGAAACGTAGTCCATGGGACTGCGGGTTGTAGCCTTCGGTCGGGGGGTTGTAGCTCCCTTCCGGTGGTGGTAAACGCGAAGCGAGGGGTCGTGCTCCTTCCGGGAGAGGGTGGTAAACGAGTCGGGGGGTTGTAGCTCCCTTCCGGGAGAGGTGAGTAGCGAGCGCGGTGGGTGCACACGTGTGAGTAGATGCCTTTTGACACATGTGTTAGCCAGATGTTTTCTATAATAAAATATTGAAGGCTGAGCAACTGCAGCGGTGGTTTTCTCCCGACTTGGGTTTCCACCTAAAAATCCTGGTGTTCATGTGTGATGCTTTGTGTGATGGTTTATTCTGTTGTTTCTGCACATGTTTACTGATAACCTAACATCAGATGAATGAATATTGAAAAGAACTAAGTTAATAAATATCTGCATATTTAGATCTATGCTAATACGCGAGTTGTATGAAGGATATCCGCGTGTATACGCGAGTTTACTAAAGGAAAGTAGCGTATGGGTTTTAAGGAATGAAAAGGTAAAAAGTTTTGAATATGCAGTAAATACTGATTCACCCCCCCCCTCTCAGTATTTTTCCCAAAAATTGGTATCAGAGCGGGTCCTTCTGCAGAAGCTTGATCGCTTGAAGGAGATCCGTCGCAATGGGAAAGAAGCAAAAGAAGAAGGTTACTCAAGGAAAGAAGATGCCTCAGAAATCATGTATAGCAGAAATTGAAGGAGATAAAATAGGTATTAATTGTTGTTCTTGTATTTTACTTGACTGTATATGCAAAGGTTATGATAGTGAAAGTGACAGTATGGATCTAGAAGAAGCTGTCAAAATTAAAGATGAAGAAGATTCTGACCAAGCTCTACAAGTGCTCATGGCAAATAAGCAAAAGAAGAAGGTTACACAAAGTAAGGAGATCTCTCAGAAAACATGTATAACAGAAATTGACGAAGATGAATCAGATAATAATTGGGGTCCTTGTAATCTTCTTTGTGCAAGCAATGGTGTAGATAGTGAAAGTAATGCTGTGGACCTAGAAGAAGTTATCAAAGATCAATAAAGAATATTTAATGAGAAGGAGTCTGCCTCCAAAAATTTGATCTTTAGACTGAAAAGGATGTTCGATGATGTATCCAATCGAAGTAAAGGACTTGAAGCTGGAATCATCTCTCTGCAAGCAGATTTTGAAGCATCAAATAAGAAGAATGAAGAACTTGAAGCAGAAATCATCTCCCTCAAAGAAGACCTGGATAAATCAAATAAGAAGAATGCAGAACTTGAAGCAAAAAACATATCTCTGAAAGTAGATCTCGAAGCATCGAAGAAGAAGAATGAAGAACTCTTACAAACTTTTGAAGAACAAGGAAATGGGTTGAAAGAAGAGATTCTAAATCTAAATGATCAAGTAGAAGACGGAATAAGGAAAGAAGAAAGCATGACAAAGCAATGTCAAGCCTTGGAGGTTGAGGTAAACATTCTCAAAGGTAAATTAGAAGAAAAGGTTAGACTTTTGAGGTTTCAAGATAGTACTAATATTTTGGACAATATTCTGAGTAATCAAAGGTCTCCTACTATCAAACTTGGTCTTGGTTTCCATGAAACTGTTAAAGGAGAATCTAGCTCACAAGGAAGTGCAAAAACCTCAGAGGATGTCAATGCAAAACCTGAAGTGTTGAAAGAGACAAAAGGTCAACCATCAATGATGAAATCTCAAAGGAAATCAATCAATAATGTTGAATGCTTTAAATGTCATAATTATGGGCATGCTGCAGCAAATTGCAGGAGCAGATCATTTCAGCCTCAAACAAACAATTCCTACATAGAAAGGTACTATGGTTTCTTTAAGGGATATTGTTTTTCATGTAACAAGTATGGACATAAAGCAGCTGATTGCAAAAGGAGGAAGATTAGAAATACTCACTTATTTCTCTGGACACATGAGATGTTATTCTTGTAACAATTATGGACATGTAGAAAAAGAATGCAGGTTGAACAGATCTGAGAAAGTGGACAATTTTCAGCACACAGTTAGAAAGTTCAAGCAAATTTGGAAAAATAAGGAGGACCGGTCAGAAACGTAGGGAATATTGACCCCTCTGTGATCATCAAGCACGAAGCTTACTTCTACGATTGACTGCAGGAATGATGTAAGGATACATTATGAGATTTAGTAATGTATCGTCACGGGGGGAGCAATATATGATGTCTCTCATGATTGATTTGACTATTCGGCTATATGTATTTCGACGGAGACATACGATATCAAGAAGGCAATGCAGGGATGTACAAGTTCGGGGAAATGAAGGAATGTGAAAAAATTTCTATGCTTCACTTTCCATACGTAAGGTTCTAAACAAAGTCGCGTATACACGCGAGTTACGGCGGTCTGATCGCGTATGCATTGATGATAAGAGAATTTATATGATAGGCGAGATGCGGAAGCGGAAGGTTCACGGGGAGCATCAGTCTGATTATTAATAACTGTATTATTGACTCTGTATCAGCTTAATTTTTCAGTTTTTAAATAATGATGATATGATACTTGGTTACTTAAGTTGAAGATTATAGATGAGTCCTGTTTGCTTGCTGATAAAGGTATTCAGGTTGCACAAGTTAAGAAGGAGCACTGGTTCAGGGGGAGCAGCAGGTTGAATACTAATGACTGCATTGTTGGCAATATGACTGCTTATTCTTTGGTTTTTGTGATATTCATGCTCAAATGATGATGACTTGGTACATGGTTTATTATGATGAGATTTTGAGCCCTGGTTGCTGATAAGTATCTTTTTTGCTCACACATGGATGAGTTGGATGTCGAAATAAGAATAGATCATGCAGAGTTTGTTACTATGGTTGAGATCTTTTGCCTACATATGTTACTTCATATTAAATCTTGAAGATATTGATGATATTGGACCACATGGATGATTGCTTATTTGAAGATGTTGTTCTGATAATTTCTCTTGGAAAGATTGTATTGATGCTGCAAAGAATCTGAAGGCTTGGTTACTAATGTGCTTATGCTACAACCGTTGGATGACGCTTGAAGACACAACTACACTATTCTATCTATCTGCACTCCAGGGAAGCATTCAAATATCTCAGAAAGAAGCTGAACACTGTCTTTTTCTCACAGAGGATCAGATCTGGTTAAAATTTAGAATATGGTATTGGATACACGGGTTTCCTGAAACACAGTCGCGTATATACGCGAGTTCATGCACATAAAACCGCGTATGTCTGATTGCTGAAAAATTTCTTCTTGGAGTCAGCTCTCTTCAGCACAACTGCAGTGATGTTTGGTATCTCTGATACTGTTTGGTATCTCTGGTGGTGTTCCAGTTCTCACAATTCTATTTCTAATGTTTTGATAAAGATGCCTTGATGATTTGTTGGTGAAAGTGTTCAGGATGCACAAACTAAGGGGGAGCCTTAGTCATATGGAAAGGATGCTTGGATGCACAAATTCAGGGGGAGCATTGGCCTTGCTGAGTATAATGCATTGTTGGCATTATGTTGATTCTGAAAAATGATCTCTTTCTTGAGGACTTTCTGGTGTTGGTCATAAATGGTCATATTTGTAATTTGATGAAAAGGTCTTGTTGAGACCCATGATGTAAAATTGTAATATTCAGTCATGAAAGGACTTGTCAAATTTGTAAACCCACTTGGTTGGGTAGCTGAGTCAAATTTTGTAAACCCACTTGGTTGGGTAGCTGAGTTGAAATGTGTAAACCCACTTGGTTGGGTACTTGAGTCTCATATATAAATCCACTTGGTTGGATATTTGATGTAAGTATGAGTCTTTGGTGATAGGAAGTTCATAGAGTCATGTACTTCATTGAAAAATATGTTTGAAGATTCAGCATGAACTCAGGGGGAGCTTGGTCACTTAAGTATACATCAGATCTGCAGAACGCTCCTTCTACATGAGGAGAAAAGAGGGAGAGTGTGTTGGTTTTGATCCGCCCTTTGCCCTTGATGTCAAAGGGGAGAGTGACATGGTGTTTGAATGAAGAGAAAGAATGGTGTCAAAGAATGGGGAGAGTGACATGGTGTCATTGTATTCTTAATGTACCTATCTGTTGTGGTGATCAAACACCATCGTGGTTGCCATCAAGTCCAAAGGGGGAGATTGTTGGCAATATGATGCAGAGTGTTGTCCTTGATGGCAACCCACTGAATGAAGATGAAGACATGATATTGTTGACATGTGTTGTCCGTGATGGCAATCCACCTGATGAAGTTATTTGTGACTTGATGGACTTGGTAAATGATGTAAATCTGATGTGAAATGATGTTAGTTAGCAATATGATGCTGAGTGTTTTCATTGAATGGCAACCCACTTGATGAAGAAGATGGCAACTTACTTGATGAAGTTGTGCTTGATAGAATATGTTCTTGATGAAGTAAATCTGATGTATCTACAGAGAGTACAGAAGGTAATGAAGAAAGGAATTCAATATGTGCTAGATCCATGATGAAAAGAGTATGTTTCAAGGAATACGCGGATTTGTCTAGGAGAAGTCACGTATGCACGCGGTTAAGTACGTGCCAAGTCGCGTATGGGAAAAAGCGCTCAAAAAGTGCAAAACCAGGGGTAACCACCATGGTATTGACCCATTGTATTGGGTAATGATTCATCTAAATGACCCCGTCCAGGAATACCATCGGAAGTAATGTATTTTTGGGCTCATGGTATTGTTTTTGCTCATGGTATTGAAAAAGGGGCTCATGGTATTGAAAAAGGGTAAACCTATATAAAGAGAAGAAATTCATTGTGCAAATCATGAGTGTGGGTGCAAGATGTCTGAGCTTGAATGAATACTTCTCTCTGAAGTATATCTGAATGGAAAGGGTTACAGTTGAATGATAGAACTGAATGTATGATGCACCAATGATGAAGAAGAGGGTCTAGATCTGAAATGTACTTGTATTTTCTAGATCTGTTTATGGAATGATTAGATCTGTGAGGAGGCGAAAATCTGTCTGAGGTAAAGGGTAAAATCTGAAGTGATGTATCTATGGTGAAGAATTGCAATGACATAAAAGTCTGAAGAACCATACGCTAGTTCGCCGAAGAGGAAGCGCGTATATACGCGGCTTCGCTAAAGAGAAACCGCGTATGCGCAATGAAATTGGATATGTAATATGTACATAAGTATACGCTGGTTTATGTGAACGGAAGCGCGTATATACGCGACATCAGAGAAAGGAAAGCGCGTATGCAAACTAGGGTTTGCTGAAGTCTGTGGTAAGAAATGTCTGATCTGTTCTGCTGGTTTACTGATATCTGTCAGTGAGTTATATGTATATGTTTCGTGGTTGACTGTGCTTAAATGTATGGAGTGGGTCCAGTCTGAAAATATGATGAAACGTGGCCTGCAAGTTGTGTTCTATTGAAGTTGTTGGATCCAGTGTGAAAATTGATGAAACATGGTCCATAGAGGTGCTGAGGGTTGTAGCCTTCAACAGGTTGTAGCTCCTTGGTGTGAGGGCCGGTAAACGAGCAGGGGGTCGCGTTCCTCTGTGAGAGGCCGTAAATGAGTCAGGTTGGTGCCCCTCCCAGGAGAGG
The DNA here is from genome assembly GCA_034641835.2 of Pinus albicaulis. Lineage (NCBI taxonomy): Eukaryota > Viridiplantae > Streptophyta > Pinopsida > Pinales > Pinaceae > Pinus > Pinus albicaulis. The sequence continues at coordinate 937,573,758 of CM076579.1, read as the reverse complement.
TCGGTAAACTTGAAAGTAGTAGTGCCACGTGCTGGTAGGAGTCTGCACCAGCACATATGTTGTAAGATGTTTTCTCTATAATAAAATATTGAAGGCTGAGAACCTGCAGCGGTGGTTTTCTCCCGACTTGGGTTTCCACCTAAAAATCCTGGTGTTCATGTGTGATGCTTTGTGTGATGGTTTATTCTGTTGTTACTACACATCTTTACTGTTAACTTAACATCAGATGAATGAATATAGCAAAGAACTAAGTCAATAAATATCTGCATTTTTAGATCTCTCTCGCTAATACGGGTTGTATGAATGATATCCGCGTGTATACGCGAGTTTACTAAAGGAAAGTAGCGTATGGGTTTTAAGGAATGAAAAAATAAATGTATTTTATATGCGTGAAATGCCGATTCACCCCCTCTCGCATTTTTCCCAACACTTTGATGCACAATTAATTTGGTCTTTAAATAGTATCATTTACATCATAAACGAGCTATTTATTTCTATCTTATTTATGTAGATTCTCACATTATTTATTCAAAAATAAATATGCGCTGATTACAATACCTTCATAAAGAGATCCAAAAACTAAACCATTAACACTTCTCCACAGTAATGGTTTGCATGATCTCGGTATTAATATCAAACATAGCCCCGTGGCTGGTCGGGATCGGTATTGTCTTGAAAGAGAAAGGCATTTAAAAATGATATAAGACAAAATAGTAATTTAGCATTTGCAAATTTGTTAGGAGAAACTCATTCCATCAATCCAAGGAGAAAAGCACTTCATTGCTACCTCTAAAATATGTGCTTCAAAATATAGATTCAATTATCAACTACAAACCCCAAAGTTACGTGAAGACATCACCCATTGTCACCTTGGTGATCATCCTTCTCACATAAGGCTAGCTCTCCAACATATGGGAGGAATCCATGATAGGCCTACAGATCTGTACTTCAAATGCTAAAAAAATAGGTTTGCAAAATGATATTGTTTTTGTCTTTTAAGATTTAAAATGGAAATTTAGGCAAGACCTAGTTCCTAGTCCCTAGGCTATAGAATCTAGGCAACAAACATAACTTTAAAATTGATGAAAAAGATGTGATTCGTGACAAAAAAACCACACAGAAAGTGTTATGAGTCAATAATATATCCAATAAAGATGTAACTATGCTATCTCCTAATAGATGGAAAATTTGAAGACAATGTGCTCCCCCAACTTGATCTCTTGTAAGTCACATAGTTGAAAATTCCATTTGAGGTGTGTGATGCAGTGAGCTATCTCAAACCAAAGCTTGTGGGAACCCACTATGAATGAACCAAGGGGAATCCTAAGGTTGTGCATCCAATGTCTATTAGTATAGATAGGCCTAACAATAAGATTCACTTAGCTACATAAAGCACTCAAGATAATAAAATGACGTATTCAAGCTCATCCCCTCAAGGAGGGAAATCCAAGTGATTTGGACGTAGTTTGTAGATATCCCTTCTAATATCCTAGGTTAAGTCACATTTAGATAGTATGAGCTGACCTAGAGTTTCTAAATATTACCTAAAAAGGGCAAGTCGATTGATAGAAATTGCCACTAACTGAAGCAATTAAGAAGAACCCACAACAATTACACCAAGGAGGGGTCTATTGAAGCAATACCCTAAACTCCACCTAGATGATAGATTGAGGAATTGCATGTTAGAAGCAGATGAAGCATCATAATATAACGGTTTATAATCTCTCTATCCTATCCCAATCAACCCAAAGCAAGGCAGGTCCCCATACCTTGAATCCATAACGGGTCATGGCTCTAATGATCATATCCAAAGAGGTGCATCTTGAAATAGATGTCCTAGAGCACTATATCTTTAGCCAAGCAAACATTATTCCTTATTAAGTTAGGGCTAGAAAGCATGCCTAAAGCTAAGCTAGACTCCTAAAATCCGACCCCCAAGTATGTGTAGGTTATATTAATCTCAATCCCATCCCCTCCAAAGTAAAAATGGTAGTCAAAGAGAGCATTTTGAGACATGTTGAATATCATAACCTTAGTCTTACTAAGTTCAAATTTCAACTATCAAAGATCAGAAGAGTTGAATATAGCCTTAATTTGTCTCTACAACCCCTTAGGTGAGGTGCCAATAGGATCATGTTGTTTAAAAATAAAATCAAGGAGATCAAGACATCGGGTAGAAAAAAATCACCACCATCCTATATGTGCTCCTAAGAAATGAGTCCATCTCATTGATATAGAACCCAAAGAGAGTTAGTGAGAGAGGGAATTCCTATTTGACCCTTATAGTACTCCTAAGGTAGTCTAAGAAGATGTCCATAGTGTAGAAATGACCAAGAACTGACTCATATAGTCTCGTGATAGAAGCCAATGCAGTATCACCTCTAAAACAAGGCCTCTTTTATGATAGAGTCAAATTCCTTACAAAAGTAAAAAAATCAACAAAATATTTTCAAAGAGAAATGATGGGCCTCTTCGATAATGGCTTAAAGAGTGAAAGATGTGGTTAGTAGTTTTGTACCTCTTTTAGCACCCTAGCTACATTCTATCTCTAGGGTTCCTCCACTCTAGCTCATTTAATAATCATGTGGGGTATTGCACCATAGAGCATGGAAAATGTGTGTGCAATCATGATGGTCTGATAATTCTTTTGGTCTTAACAAACCCCAACATAAAATTGGAGTGGATGATATGGTGGGGCCATCACAAAAAGAAACCTAAACAAAAAACATGATTAAACAAATCAACAACATGGGATTCAAGGGGATGAATAACATGGTTGAGGAACTCAACCTAAGAGGCTTCCCCATCAACACTGCTACTAGTGCTCATGATACTGATGACCCTCTCAAGGTTTAACTAGAAAATATATACAAATAAAAAGGAAGTGAAGTGATACACACTAGAGGTTGTCCACAAACATCATAGATGGTGTTAGTATGAAAGAACAAGTAATGATTCATGAGAGCACCCTAGATAGGAAAAAAAACACTTAGTGGGTGGTGGAGGCTTTCAAGCTGTGAGGAATGGAATGATCATGAAAAATAGAAAAATGGAGATGTCTATGGAGTTTTCCCTCTTTGTCACACCAGCAGTTTATGGGGCAGAGGTCAAGGATAGGGACATGGTGTAGTGTTAGATGGTGTTTGGGACAGGGGTAAGAGTTAAGGGAAGCCTCTTGTTACTCCTCAAAATGCATTTTCATTTTGCGGCATTCATTCTAGCAGTGCAATGATTAGGATGTGAAACTTGGAGGTGGAGACTAGGCTGAGATTTTTCATAGGCTTTTAATGGCATCAAATATGGAATATGAACATGCAAAAATGGCTTCCTATAGGGCTTGACATAGTGCCTTTGTTGGAGCATCCAAGCATGAACTCTGAGACTTGTTCCTATCATGCTAGCTAATTGTATCTACAGGTCTGAATGACTCCTGAAATGGGTCCAAATTCAAGTTTTTTTGGCTATCCTGTAGCAGTTGTTCAAATCAAATTGAGTATTTTACTATTTTATGGGGTTGTACCACAAATTGTGCATCGTAGCATTAACTCTACCAATATATTTTTAAACCATCCTACGAGAGCAACCATGGTATATTTTGGAATTTCCAAAGAACAAACAATTTATGGTTGGAATTCAAGCCTCGAGGAAACATATGATGATAGTGACCCTAACCATATATCAATAAACACCTTTTACAGCAAAACATGATATATACAATTTTACAACAAAACATGATATATACGATTTTACAGAAAAACACGATATATACTCCTATGAATATAAACAACAGATAAGTACCTCCTCATGGTGTGGTTTATTCATGATAGGAAAAGTTTCCTCTCGAGCTATTACGCTATATGATGGGCTGTCTTAGATGGTGATCTAATGCAAGTTTTTGAGGCCTATTTGGCATAAGGTTGTTGCTATTCTAGAAAAAAAAATGGAAGCCATTTTTATTAGTTAGTATATCCCCTTCTCCAATGTGATACTCATCAAATTAAGAAAGAGTTAAGTGTATATTTAAAAAGAAACAATCATCAAGTAGCGTATTATTTCCTATTTTCATCTTCATCTAATTTGCTTGTACAAATAGGGATCTGCTCTAGAGAATCTTTTTATAGGCTAAAAGAAATTGGGCCTCATTGTTTAGGGTGCAACTCCTTGCCATGGTCAAGAGGCATATTTTAAAGGGGATTCCACTTGGCACACAATTCTAGGTTTCTTCATTTCCTAACAAATGTAATTGTTTTATTTTTTATTTTGTGTTTGATGCATTTATGGGGGGGGGGGTAGTTATAGCAACCTAAGTTTATTTATTCCACCCTTAACCATTGTTTCCTATTCTAGGAGAGATAATTTGGCCATTGGAGAAAAAGTGTTAGCTTCCTTTTCTATTTTGAGATTGAAATTGGTTTACATTTATGATGAGTGATGAATCACCTAGATCGAAGGAGTGCTCCTCTAGTTGGAACCTCAGCACATTATTTAAGGTCACACCATTTTCTAGAGCTTGTTGTAACTTACAAAGGCTAAGTTGACCATCCTGCACACATTTTTAGGGTGTATTTTTAAGGGATGAATTGGCTACTTCCTTGGAGAGTATGAGCTAGCTGACCCTGATCTATTGGGGTTACTAATAGTGATATGGGTGAGAGTATGGAGAGATAGTTGGGTCATTTGAGAAAGATCCTTAGCTGCCTTTGTTATTTTGAGCTTGTAATTGGTTCGCATTTATGATGAGTGATGAATCACCTAGATTGAAGGAGTTCTCCCCTAGTTGGCACCTTCGCACATTATTTAAGGTCACTCCATTTGCTAGAGCTTGTTGTAACTTGAAATGGCCAAGTTGACCATTCTGCACACATTTTTAGGGTGTATTCTTAAGGGATTAATTGGGTACTTCCTTGGCTACTTATGGTCTTAATATCTTGTATGTCTCTATTACATTATGTATTTTATCCTTTGTTGTAGTAAGTAACCTGCAAAAATCTGTTATCTATTTTATTGTAATTTATTTGTCTTTATACTCTGCTCTCATTCATTGTTATGTTGATATTTGTATAGTAAATAGTTTACTCCTAATTGTGCAGTGAAGTTGGTTTCAAAGGATTCATCACCATATAATGTAATAGAAATGGAAACCCAGGACTATAGCATCACTGTGTCGACCACAACCGATCCACACCCTATTTTTTATTTTTGATAAGTTTTAGAGCCATTAGCTGAACATGATAATTGGTTTGATGCCTCAATCCAACTATAATGTTAATGATATGAGATTCAATATATAAAAAACTTCTACCTTCTCCATAGAACTAAGGGTCATCATCAAAATATGCCCATGCACCATCCTTACCAACTTCTACAACATTCTGCCTAGAATTATTAGGTATTCTCATTTGAGGAAATCTCTTTTAAAGAATTTAGACCACCTCGAATAGGAAAAGCACATTGAATAGGAAGAATTTGCATATCTTTAAATAAGTTGACATTCCTATCTTTCTAAATACCCAAGCTAGTATCCAGGGAAGTGCTTTGTATTCCTTCACTGGAGAGTTATGACACCAACCTCTTAGACCATTTTCAACTGTGCCACCAATTTAGGCATTTTCAACCTAGCCAAATGTTTAATCTCCCTCTAAACTTTCATTGTGTAGTTACAGTCCATGACAAAATTTCTACTGGAATTTTTACATACCTTGCATAAACTTCACCTATCGAGTCTTGCTCTATTCCTTCTCAAAATATTATACTAAGTCAAGTCTTTTTGTTTAGAGAAAAACTCATAAAATTCAAGACTTTGAGGGATATTTAGATATCCAAACCCTCCTATACCACATGAGATTCCTCTTCTCCCCATCTAAACTAATAGCAATATATCTAGCTTTTGGGGTATAAATTTATAAACCCTAGAAGGATCTTTGACCATATGAACTTGTCTATATTCTTAGCCAATCTGACATGGCTAGACTTGAGTCTTGCAATAAAAACGCCCTAGGAATGAGCATCATCACCTCTAAAATATAATTAAATCCACTGTTGACCTCAAAATAGAAGTAAGTTTAGGAACTACAGTCTGAGAAACATTAAAGTATCTTGTCCCTCAAAAAAGGAATCATATGGAGTCGTAGGTAAACATGGGAAATTAATCCAATGGGGGGGGAACCTTGTTTCATTCATATTGGAAGTTGGATTGTGGTTGAAGATTTCTTTCATAATACCATGTCGTTGATACACTTGTTGCACTGCCCTTCATATTTTATCCAATAGTTAACTTATCACCTATCCTCATATTCTAAAATTCCAATATACTGACCGTGAGATCAGTGCTCTTGGAGAGGGATAAAGTTAATAAAACTTTCTCATGACAAGAGGCATGAAAGGATAAAAAACGCCATATGAAATGTTGGAAACAAACAATTATGCCTAAATTGGAATGAGAAGTAGTGATAAGAAGGTCGATAAACAAAGATCCATGTGTTTCTCTCTGGAAAACATATTAACATTATCTAATAGTTATAATCTATGTCCATCCTCTAAAATTCCAATCTGTTGACCTCGAGATCAATGCTCTTGGAGAGGGATAAAGTTAATAAAAATTTCTCATGGCAAGAGGCATTAAAGGAGAAAAAGTGGCACCTGATAGGTTGGAAACAAATAATTATGCCTAAATTGGATGAGAAGTATGGGTAATAAGATAGGTAAACAAAGATCCATGTTAAAGAGTATATTAGTGCTTTAACTCTGACAAAAAAGGTATTTTTTGTCAAAATTTTAAGGAAAAAAGATACATGGGGAATAGGGAACCTATCCACCTTGCGGGAGTCCTGAAATGATGATGTCCCTAAATGATTAAGCATAAGGAATAATATGATCCAAAAAAGTTTAACAAATAGTTGGATTTACCAATATGTCCAACATGGATAAAAGGAAGACTTTTTGGGAGTATCCATGGGTTGGACACCAGCTTCTTAGAAGCATCCAAGCTCTGAATAGAATCAGAAAGGTTATGATCAATTTGGGGTGAACAAAAACAAAGGATTATTGGATTAGTCCCAACAAACTCTTTGGGGTCTATCACTAAAATCAAATGGAAACTCAAACATCCTTTAGCATGACCAACAAATATCTTGACTCTCAACTGATGAGGCAAAGCAAATCAAGGAGGCTCTATGATATAGATTCACTAAATTTCAAAGCAAATACAACGTCTTGTGTTGAAATCCCACATCAAGAAGATCCTACTCAATTAAAGAAGGATATGGCATGGTTATCTTAGAAGAGTAGCAGATTCTTAGATTAAAGCCTGGAAGAAAATATGGAACCCAGGAAAATGGCCCAAAGTTGCAGCATTTTAGTGGATAGTAGTGAAAGGGAAAAATAATTACACAAGAAAAAATGAAAAGAAGTGTACAGTGCCCAACAAGGTATAAAGGATGTTAAAGGGATGAAGAAACCTATGATTACATCCTGACACAATGTTTTTTTACAAAAGAGATATGGGCATCATGGACTGAAATGTTTATAACTAATGCCCCTTTGAAAAAATGAGTTCGGGAGCTAATTTGAAAATTACCCACCCCACATGAAAATCAGAGGTTATCAAGAAACTATAGAAATGTATTACATACTTCATATTATAGGAATTCAAATGTAAATTGGGTTTATTTCGGGTGGTTAGGAGGAATTATTGTTATCCTCCCCACCCAGGTTCAACTTCCACAAGTGATATGATTAGCTCATGCCAAGTGTATTGTTTCAATGGCTTCAAGCCTTCTTGTTGAACAGTCTTGAGCCCTGAAGAATATCTTACCCTTTTCTATATGTTGGAGGGTGAGATGTTTTTCTACAGGGAAAAAAAATTATGGGAAGTCAAACAAACAAATAAGGAGCCTTAGCAGAGGTATAAGCCTCCTCAGTTGAGGGGATTATCCTAATCAAATCTTAAGGATTACAAAGGATTGAAAAATAATAAAGACTCCAAATTTATAATTAGCATCTTGAACAAGACATACAAAGTCAATAACTACTTCACTGATGGTAACATATGCTGGATTCTAAGGGCTTTACAATGAATAGAGGTTTCCTTCAAAGTTCCAAGTTCTCACACACAACGCAGTCATAGAATAAGTTGTTGGATTGGTTAGCGAACCAAGCCATTTTCAGAGAATTATACCTTGAGCTTATTACGATTAACAATGATATTAAGGAAGTGAAGGGCCTTAAGTTCCCCCTCACCTCCTTAATGATGGAATATATGCGAATGTGAAACAACTCTCTTACAAAGATGAGATTAATAACAAGGGAGATAAATCCACTACAAGGTGGAGATTGCTCACGTAGGGAAAAGGCTAGGAGAGGTGATAGACACAAATTGGGTAGATGGAATTCATTAATGGCAAGGTAACCAAGACATAGATTAGAGGTATAAACCTCTATATTACCTTCATTCAATATCAGTATGAAGTGTTATGAAAAGAAGAGGAGTGACAGAGTCCTCACCATCATGCCATGGACATCCAAAGAAGTTAAAGGGAAATTGTTGTTACTTTCCAGGATTAAAGCATTTTCATGTTGGGCATCTACAAGCATGTTTGAAAGTGGTATGCACAGTGATAATAAAACTCAATTAGAGCTGAGTTTAGTATATTTTGCGAAACAAATGAATAAACATGGGGTAGGAAAAATAACCTTAGAGAGGAAAATAGCTTATCACAGATGCTAATTCAACTATGTTGACTTTATGGCAATATAAATATTCATTCTCCAAGAAAAAAAACTGGAGAACCATTGAGTATAAATATATTATGAATTGTCCTTGATTCCAATATATGGTAAGGCTAATTGGGACTTTCTCATCAAAACCATTCAGGATTTTGGATTCAATGAGTGTGGTGAACTGGAATTTTGAATCCATCTCAACTACTTCCTGTGTACTTCTGGTTAATGAGGAACATTCCAATTTTGACAGAGTGTTAAGAGGATCAATGCATAGTTTCCTTTTGTCCCCACTTTCTTATCATTCTAACGGATACTTTGAGAAAGCTTATCAAAGAAGCAAGAGAATGAAGTCTCACCTGAGCCATTTCAATATTTGATCTCTTCAAATTTTGATTCTGCCACTCCGCTACAGTTTGGGGATGGGGATGCCATATTCCTATTAGGAGAAGTTAAAATATTTATCAATACCATCCATATTTAAGCATAGTTTGGACCAGTCTATCAACAAGGAAAAATATAGTCTTATTTTATCCTTTAATGTCAATTTGAGACTAAAAATAAGAATCTTGAAGGTTCTATCATTCAAAGGATACATGCTCCCTTTCCTGCCAGTTATCACAGAAGGAAAAAATTAAAATCACTTGGAATTGCATCAAGAACATCATGCATGATAGTTGCTCTAAGATTTAACATTTTAACAATCCCAAATGTGCCCTAAGTGATAATACTCATGATATCTAGTTTTTTGGGTCAATTTCTCACTCCTCATTTGGCTTCCAAAATTCTAATTTTTTCCATACCTTGCTCATATGTTTGTCAAAGTCCATCAGATCGGTCTGCTATATTATGAAAAAATCATTGTTCTTTGGAATCACCTTCTTCCCCATTATTTCGAATTCACAATACTTCACACTATTGTTAACACTGCCCTTCTCACCTTAATTTTCCAGGTTTCAAACCCTATCCATTGTTCATATCATTGTCCTTCTAACCTTCATTTCTCTCCGAGACCTTGTCCATGTTGAAAAATCGATCCAGACCTTCCTCCTAAATTTTTTAGTGGAATCCCTTCTTCCTGCTGAATTTTGCAGCAGAATCCAATGTAGAAAGAGCATCGAAACTCCTCTCCTCTTGTAGCGGAATCTAAATAGTATCTAACTCTCTCCCAAACTCCTAAATTTTGAATCCCTTTGTCATGAATTTTGCAGTGGCATCCAATGTAGAAAGAGCATTGAAACTCCTCTCCTCTTGCAGCCAATCCAAAGACTATGGAACTCTCTCCCAAACATGACAACCAAAGGAAAAACATAGCAGGAAAGTAAATTTTAATAGGCTAATCTGAAAAAGTCTGAAAATGTTAATTGTAGTGGAATCCAAAGAGAATCGATCTCTCTCCCAACGTGAGAACCAAAGGAAAAAAATAGCAAGAATATAAGTTTTAATAGGCTAATCCGAAAATGTTAATTAACACAGTAGGTTAGGTGATATTATTGAGGATAATTTTTTTTTCTATTTGATCATGTTGTTAATATTTGGGTTAATTATAATTTTTTTTTTGTAATTTTATTAGGATATTCCGACACAGAGGAAATAGTTAAGAATAACTTAGTCTAGTGTAGAGTTAGGTAAAGTGTGTTTCTTTAATATGTACATTTGTAACTTATAATCTGACGGTCACGATTTGTAGTGATCCAACGGTTCACTCTCTCCTCGGTATTAACGACACTTGATTCATGGCTTAACATATGATTGGTTCATGACCTCTATTTAAATACCACTGAGGGTCATTTGTTCGGTAACTATTTATGAGTGAAACATATGTAAATTTTCTTTTTATATTAATAAATTGCCTGAATTGGCCGCGTTGGCTCAGGTCGTGGACTATTCCCCTCTTTGAGGGTTTTAACCACGTGATAATATTGGTGTACTGATTTTGTAGGTCTTAACCATGTATAGAAATTATCTGCAAATAAATCTTAAAAATAGAAAATAAACAATAGCAAGAGCATAAAACATAAAACAGATATACACAGAGATTTTCCCCTGGATCCCAAATAGGGATGACCAGCTTGATTTTTAATTATATTCCTTTCAGTGTTACAACACATATATATACATGCCGAAGCATACATAAACCCAAATCCATTAACCTTAGAATAGAACATAACGGTAGTTCCCTTGACTGGATCTACAAAATACCAGGGGCCAAAAACCATCTTGGCCCAAAACCATGTGCAAACCCATGCACAGAACCATGGGCAGGTCCGCCCACTGAAAAATAGGGTCCAATTTTTTTTTTCCAGGGCACGGCCTCAGACCCCGAATAGGGGAGACTGCCGCCCCCTTGTGACCCCCCTACTGCGCCCGACGTAATGTACAAGGTGAAATTTCGCCCCCCATGTGATCCCCCCATGTGTGACTAGTCCTAGAAAGAATATAACACATGCCCAACATTCTCCCGCTTTTTGTTTTCTTTCCACGTGTTGTTTAGGTAAATCCTCTCTGCGGACAAAGACGATCCCTCTAGCCCTAGAGTGGGTTTAGTAATAAGGAATCATGCTAGAGTGTAGGTTCCTAAGTATTTGAATGAAAGAGGATGCGATAGGATGGCCTACCTGTGGTCCAAAGTTGTCGTCGACAATCGTAATGATGATGAGACCTTCTCGCTCCTGATCGAAGGCAAGTCACAACCCGTCCACCTATCGTGTTTGGACACCTACATAGAGATCAGAAAATGATAACCAAATACTACATAATAATTTTGTCCAAAAGCTACCAGTCAGTTAGAGAAGACTAGCATATTGCATTCGATAAAGACAAAATACAAGATGGGAACCAGACAATAATCACTTATATTAATAGGTAGAAAGAAGAGATACAACCATGCTTTGATGTTGTGGTCTCCTCCAGCAAGGCTCTGGAAAAGCACGTCTCAAAGCTCGTTGGGGAATTCAGACGAGATAAGGGACATCTTAATGGAGTTTCTTCTTGATCTAACTTCTCAATAACTCTATTATTCAGCTATAGCTCAGTTCTCCAAGTTCAACACTTCAGCTGTATAATTCTCTTTGTTAAGCTCTTCAGTTATTCAGCTAGCTTTCATAAAGGGAGAAGGCTTGTTTATATAGAGGAAAAAGAGGAGGTTGGGATCCTTACAAAGGTGGAAGGGAGGTCTATCCTTTAGGAGTGTTCCAAGGGAGGTGGAAACTACTAGGTAAAGGAAGGAGTCTGTGGTTGTTTCAGTTCAACCACTCCCAATGACTCATCCCTGAGGTGGTTGAAATGGAACCTATGCCTCTATTTTTAAAAAACATTCCCAAAACAGCTTGGCGTAGTCATTACACTGGGACAGAGTGCCAGGTGGCATGAGCCCTAGTCTTAATCTTCCACATCAGCACGAGGGTAGAACTAGCTACTCGCGCCAAGGAAAAAATAGGGTTTTTTGATGTTTTTTTCAGGAAAATGTCACCAAGAGGAATGTTACCTTTATATAGAGGAATGTAATGAAGGTCTTTTCAAGGCATGACACTTTTTAGAAGTCATAGAAATGACCCTCCAATGTGCAGGATGAGGATTGCAGGGACAGTGAGAAAATGCTATGTAACAGATGCCCTCTAAAGCATGAGGTCTGAGAGAGAGGGAGAGGTGAAATGCTTTATGAGAATGTGTTTGAACCAAACACCATTGTCGGAAAACCTGCAATTACAAATACAACTACTATCTCTGATACATGAACATGTGGCATGGGTGCAACCATCCATAATAGAGTATATAAAAACTAAGATTTAGGTATGGATGCAGCGATCCGATAGTAAAGATCACTAAATAGACTCAAGTAAGGTCACAACCATCCAATCAACAGAGTCATGCAATAAGCCATGATAATTCACAAAGAACTCGCAACCTGGATTTTAACAAAAAAAACCCAGGGTCTTACGCTCCATCTCGATCCGAACAAGTACAAATTCAAGCATGCGAATATATGAGCTGAAGTCAAACATGCAAGAAAATCGTCTGATTACCAGTCACTAAATAGACTCAGGTAAGGTCACAACCATCCAATCAACAGAGTCATGCAATAAGCCATGATAATTCACAAAGAACTCGCAACCTGGATTTTAACAAAAAAAAACCGAGGGTATTACGCTCCATCTCGATCCGAACAAGTACAAATTCAAGCATGCGAATATATGAGCTGAAGTCAAACATGCAAGAAAATCGTCTGATTACCAGCCAATGATGAAAGATGTTAACAGACGCAGGAGGAACCACCAATAATGACAATGGCTCTCAAGGTACACATGTTACAATCCAAGGAATGTGAACAATGATCTGATGTCGAACATTTGCAGAATCATTCGATCGAAGGCCAATAATGTGAACCTTGCGTCAAATGTGAAAAACCTTCCGTTGAGGCATGCAGGCTCTAAGGTACCAAAAGGGAGTCTCTAGATCAGATTCCTGGATAATGAGCTGAAGTTGATAAGAAGTGAATTGGTCGAAGGAGGGCCATAATGTCTCCCACATCATCGACACGAGACAGAGGGATATGATGTTTGTGAATTAGGACCAACAGAGAATCAGACGGAGGTTGAAATTTTCAGAGGAAAACTTCTCTTGAACATATCAGCAGCACGACACTGGATTTGGCAGTACTTGACATCAAAGGATCTGAGGTCATGATGACTGTGGAAAAGAGAAAATGAGAGGTCAAAAGAGATTACCCAAACACATGGAGGCAAAATTGATGAAATGAGATGTCCACAACCCGACACGAATGCAGACAGGTGCCATATTCAAGAGCGACATACTGCTGACACAACTAAAATTTGGTTCCATTTTCCCCCACCATTTCTGGTGAGTACCCCAATTATTTTTGAAAACAAGATTGAAGGGGATAGCATATGCTTGCACTATAAGTTTTTCCTTCGGAAAAATCCATCCTAGTACATTTTACGAGCCCTAGGAAGGAAGAACTCGAATAATGTCATGGTGACGAAGTTCGATGTCATCAGAGTTTAACGAGTCTGACAAAGGAAGAACTCGACATCTTTTCATTTTTAGATAGTTTGAAAAGACGGCAGAAAAGAAAACTCCAACAGTCCCTTTTTGTAGGTAGTCTCATAGATCCGAAAAGGTAGAAAACAAAGTCTGAAAGAACCTCTTAATCACGATAGGATAAGGTATTCCTTTTTCATAAATAATCCATCCCAGCCCGAAAAATGGGTAAATGTATACTAGGTAGATATCGTTTTGTAGCCATTTAATGAGTTCAAAACGACAAGCATCTTGACGATCTTTTCTATTTTAGATAGCCAAAAAGAGCTAAAATATGACTCTAGTAGTGACTTTTTCGTGTTTTTACCAAGTCCGAAAAAAGTATAAAATATAACTCATTACTTCATCATTGTCACATGAAAAACCTGTTGTTGCACAAGAGACATGTATACAACCCATTTTTCAAAAATAATACAACAAAATAATTGAAAAATATGTTTCAAAACCTAATTAGGGTTGAAAAATCTATAAAATGCCAAAAAAGGTAAAAAACAATTTCTTTTCCTTTTCTACCTCTTATGGAGTAATTCACTATGCAATCTTGCGGCGACGATAGTGGCCAATCCAGTAGATTAATCGCAAATCCTTCAACTCCAAGTAAGAGCTGAGATCCCTCTTGTCATTCTAAGCTATTCCTTGCTTCTTGCATTTGTTAATTTTTAATTTTAGGGGAGAAATTGTAAAAATTAGGGCTACACGGTTAGCGTGGGTTTTAGGCACAGAGTCGCGCCAACCACCCAATTTTTTACACTAGGGCGCACCCATTGGCGTGACTGTTTTGGAAAAAATCGCGCCAACAATGCAAACCAATTTCTAGCAAAATTATGCACCAAATGTCCCAATTGTTTACAAATTCAAGGATGAATATTGACTAGTACTAGTCATATGTGTGTGTTTGCAGGTAGAAAGGAGAAAAATGGTAATTGAATGGAAAGAACGGGAACATAGTGAAGAAGATGAGATGGCTATGGAAAATGAGGGAGTTATGGAAACCCTCAGAAATTGTGGCTTGCTAAAATTCTTTCTAACACCATGCCTCCGAGCCCAACCAGAATTGCTACAATATCTTATCAGTATATGTGACGAAAATCAAGAGAAGTTCATCCCACAAGATCAAGAACTTCAGATTGATGTCGCTGATGTATACTTCATCATAGGATTATTGCGGAGGGGTGCAGCACCACTCCTAACCAACACCTGGCCCTGCATGGAAAACATGATCATGGTAATAGACTGGGTATGTCGAGGAGTGCGAAAAGATTCAGGTAGTGGGAAAGTTGATATACAAACTAACCCTAATTTGACACTATGTGTGGTATTACATACCATCACACAGGCCTTGTTAAGTCTCAAAACTGTTTTCCATATTCATACATATTTCCATCATGTCATTACCATTTAGCTCTCATTTCATAACTATCTGACTTAAAACCCTACATCAAGTAACTATTTTCATAAATATATGGGTTAGGATCCCTGTCTTCCAAAGTTATTTATTTTATGTGTTTAAAGTGAATTTATGATTAGAAACTAGAAAATTAACATAGTTTCATATATCTATATATGTGTTATGAATTTTGTGACATGTGTAGGTCAAAAGGAAGCTTCTAAAATACTTTTATGTGGCCTCCCAAAACCAAATTCGAATTTGAGTGGAGAAGATCATGGGATCATGAGGACATGTGTCTCATTTCCTTTTTGTATTGAAACTCTAAGAAGATATGTGTCTCATTTATTATTTGTATTGAAACTCTAAAAAGACATGTGTCTTATCATTTCCTATTTTGATTGTAACTCTAGAGATAGAGGGAGAGATTCATGGACTCTCATTAATGAGATAACTTCTCATATTTTTGTATAAATAGGGGAAACTTTTTCCTATCAAGGGTAGTGAAAAATAGGAGAAGAAGATAAAGGATTAGAGAATGTTTTGTAACAAAGCTTAAGATGGAATGGGATGTATATTTGTGAGTTTATCAATAAAGAAGTTCAGTTCATTGATGCTATTTTGATTACAACTTTAAGAAACTGAAGAATTTCACCAAATTGGTAGCAGAGGGCCCCTGCTATTCGAGGAGGTTTTATATGTTTTCTAGATAAGTCATTTTCAATTATGTTTTGTCATATTTCCTTACTTAGACTGCTTTTTGAAATCATAGCTTTTATCATTATGTTTCATGTCATTTGCTTAGATAAAGGATCCTCATGATATTGAAGTTAATCTCTTTCTCAAGCTCTTCCAATACATCTCTATTAAATGAATGGGATTCAATTGTAATATTCTGAGTTATTAGCATTTCATTTTCTGTTACTTAGTTAAAAGGAAGATCCTCATTATACTACAGTTAGTCTCTTTCAAAATCTCTTCCAATAAACCTCTAATTCATGAATGAGACTTAGTTGTAATATTGTGAGTTATTGATTGTTTTTCCTTATCACATTATGATTAATCTATTTCAAAAGCTCTTCCAATAAACCTCTAACTCATGAATGATATTTAGTTGTAATGTTATAAGTTGTTTCAGCATTTCATAGGGGATCCTTACTACATTATAGTAATTTTTTTCGCAAGCTCTTCCAATAAAATTCTATCAAATGAATGAGATTTCACTATAATGTTTTAAGTTACTATTTGTTTCATCATTTCCTTTTATGTTTTAGGAGATCCTAATTGCATTAGAATTAATCTTTTTCACAAGCTCTTCCAACAAATCTCTAACTAAATGAATTATATTAAGTTGTAGTGTTTTGAGTGACTTTTCATTTCATGAATGTTCATTTAGAAGCTGTAATATCCATGGATTACGACTCTCTGTTTTTATCATTTTCTAGTTAGGAACATAATTTGCAAATAAACTCTGTTTTAATTCATTTATTAACATTTCATTTTCTCTCTTTTGACATAGATCTAATTTCATCCTTTTAGCATAGAGTAGCATACGAAGCATCAAACATAAAAACCCCAAAATATCAATAAAACACTAAAAACAACGGAGTAAGAAAAATGGATACTTAGGCACATATAGTGCATCACACTTCATTAGTTTACTAGCCCTGGTCGATAATTTATGTTAGCAATTTAGGACACTAAATTAACTAAACATTTTGGCGCCGTTGCTGGGGAAGTGTAACTAGGTAGCCTTATTTCTTACATCTAAAAAAAAAATTAATAATTTCTCCAGTATGCTCTCCTCCTGCACTTTGTGTGATCTAGAGGATCAGAAAAAGATTTTTTATGTTAAAAATAATAATAAATTATGTTTTCATCATTTCATTTTACAATAAACTTTAAAAATGATGAAAATTTTTAACTTCAATAATTGTTTTGTTTAATGAAATATATATGTATATTTTTGAATTTTTGAAAATATAATATATAATTTTATTAACAAATCAATTAAAAATAAATAAATAAATAAATTGGCTCATGGAAATAAGACCCACGCATACACATGAGGCCAGCCTTTAGCTTGGATTTACGCATATATGCAGTCCTTAAATCCACACAAAGACCCATGCACTGCAATTAAAAAAAAAAAAAAGGAACCTTCTCTTTTCCATATTCGTTTTTCCTCAAACAACAGTTAGTAGAAATCATTTTTAAAAATTTGCACACAATGAAAGTATATCACATGAAGAAACTGTTGATGAGGAGAAGATTGCAAATTTTTGATGAGGAGAAGATTGCAAATTGCTGATGAAGAGAAGATTACAAATTCAATTGTAGGGACAGACAATGGAAGTGTATCATATAAAGAAATTGCTGATGAAGAGAAGATTTCAGACTGTTTATGAAGAGAAAATTGCAGATTCCATTGCAAGTAATTGGAATGAGGGAGATCGATCTGAACTTCTCTATGAGATACAAGCCATTACACTTCAAAACCTGCAAATAAAAACAAATCAAACCACAAGTAATTGCCAGAAAACGAAATGCGTAATTGTCAAAAACACCCGATTTTAAAACGAATTTTATGAGCAAACCGAGGCGAATTAGAAAAAATAAAATATGGGTTTTTTCGGGAACAAGGTGAATTAGGTAATCCTGTAAGAACTTTCTGAAATTCGTAGCCATTTGAGAGAAATTCAGGGTTCTTCGGAGCACTAATTTGGAGTGTGCATGAGAGAAATATATATATATTATGAAAACAGTCACAGTTTTACAAAATTCAATTTTGAGAAATAATCAAAGATCTGATTTCCTTATTTGAAGGAAAATGTGGCAGAATTCATCTGTGGTGGCACATGATGAGTGACAAATGGATTATTTGAGGCAAAGACATTATCAAATGTGCATCAAATGCAAGTTGTATAAATTGAGAAGGATTCTGCCTTCATCTCCTTCATAGTTAGGAACTTGATTTTAGAAATGTCAAGATTTTTATTTTTATCTTGCATGAAAAAGGCATTGGCATGAATTTGTTTCAAAAATATTCATAAGGACAATTATTTCATCCATGCTTTATTTCATTAAAAAAAAAAAAATTATTTAAAAAATAAATAAATAAAATAAAATCTTTATTAATAATTTCTTTTTAATAAAGAAAAAAAAAAAAAAAATCTTCTTAATAATGGTTTGCAGGACAATTGGAAGATTATTTAGATGATTTCTAAACATTTGGCATTAATATTGTTGATGTGTATTTTTCTATAAATTTTTAACTTGCAGAACACAGCGAATCTTTGTGATGCCAATTGTTTTACTAAGCACAGTGCATGAAGTCATCCAACAATAGGGAGTTGATTTATTTTTCATGATTATTCTTTAAAAATGAATTGTTATCGATATCATGAATTGGACCGAATATAGAACTTTTTGATTTACCTTAATCAGTTCATTTGACATTTAATTTTTGCGTAAGAAGAAAAAAGAAATTAGCTACTTCTTTTTTAACACACTTATGTTCTTTATGTCAAGTTTTTTTTGTAGATTTGGGATGATTGAATGATCATTGAAGGAAACTAATTGTGTGTACGATTGGTTTTCAAAGGACTGATTTCATGAGAAACATAAGAACAAGTCCATGTTCATATCCATTAAGACCATTACTTTTCTTCCCTTTTTGAATTGTAAATCCAACCAAAAAATTCAAAGAAAACCGCCATTATTTTCTTAACAAGAGTTAGTTGTTCATTTTCCTTCATTCACATATACTTTCCATTACTTTTTGTCTACTGCACAAATAAAAGAAAGAAGCTCACCTACATGTTTATTTCCCATTGTCATTTTCCATTTTTCATTGTCCATTTCCATTTTCATTTTCCTATCCTTTTCATTTTGTAAATAAATCTTGTTTCAATGCAAATTATTGAATCCATAGTCCTTTAAAAATTATTCTTTCATGCTCGCGTTAGATGATGGAGGATTCCTTAAAGTCTCCCTTCTAACAAGTCTTGGCCTATCGACATCAGCACATTATTTAGGTCCAAGACTAGAGTCCTTAATAGTACTTTGAGGCTTGTATGCGTTAATGACAAGTTCTCTCGCTGACAATCATGGGAATACATCAATGTCCTTTGATCGTCAGATCTTGCAAGTGGCTTGACATCAGCCCATTTATTCACATTTTGCAAGATGTACTTAGGTACCTTGGCACTCTAGACATTAATGGTGAGTTTGCCTTGCATTGGTTAACGACATTAATCAATGGTCGATAATCCAATGACTTCTCTTCATGCTCGACATCAACACATCTATTCGCATGACTAGAATTGTACCATCGAATTTTGTAACAATTGAATACTACATCATTTCAGCAGTTTGCAGCAGGAATCAATTTGTATCAGCAGCAATAAAGATCTCAATCTTGCCATCAGCACAAAGAGAACAAAGAGAACAAAGAAGCAGATCAAATTCATTTGTTTACATAGTTCCTGATCCAACAACATCAACAGCCACACTCTTCAGTATACACAACTCATCCATATTTAAGGTAAGTGAAGGTATGTGGTTTTCTAATTTTTAGTCATGTAATTCATTAGAATGCTAAAATTGTAACTTTGGAAAAATTCCTCACTCCTTTTTTCACATTGTCATATCTTTAGTTGGGGGGAAGGGACATCATTTCATATCCACATGTCATACACTATCACACATTTTCATTTCATTTCCACCCGCATATACTTCCCAACCAACTATTGTTGCAACATGATCCAAAAGATTATATTCCTTGCAAATGATCAATTCATTGATGAAGTAATTGATTCTAAATGTTTTCATAAACTTTGATGCAACAAAGAAAATAAAGCATTGTTACACAAGAACCATTGCTCAAAAAAATCGGTTGTCACATAAGAACCAACCATAAAAATAATTGTTGTAATCAAATGTATTATACTTTTCCAAAAGAAAACATTATAAAGCAAAATTTGGAACGAATCAATATGATTCAAAACTCATAAAAGATCAACTCATGAACAAATGAATCATTGCAATAGTTGCATGAGGACATGAAACAACTTTAGTTGGGGGGTATGTTGAGTCTCAAAAGTGTTTTCCATATTCATACATATTTCTATTATGTCATTACCATTTAGCTCTCATTTCATAACTATCTGACCTAAAACCCTACATCAAGTAACCATTTTCATAAATATATGGGTTAGGATCCTTGTCTTCCAAAGTTATTTATTTTATGTGTTTAAAGTGCATTTATGATTAGAAACTAGAAAATTAACATAGTTTCATATATCTATATATGTGTTATGAGTTTTGTGACATGTGTAAGTCAAAAGGAAGCTTCTAAAAGACCTTTATGTGGCCTCCCAAAACCAAATTCGAATTTGAGTGGAGAAGATCATGGAATCATGAGGACATGTGTCTCATTTCCTTTTTGCATTGAAACTCTAAGAAAACATGTGTCTCATTTCTTATTTGTATTGAAACTCTAAAAATACATGTGTCTTATCATTTCCTATTTTGATTGTAACTCTAAAGATAGAGGGAGAGATTCATGGACTCTCATTAATGAGATAACTTCTCATATTTTTGTATAAATAGGGAAAGCTTTTTTCTATCAAGGGTAGTGAAAAATAGGAGAAGAAGAGAAATGATTAGAGAGTGTTTTGTAACAAAGCTTAAGATGGATTGGGATATATATTTGTGAGTTTATCAATAAATAAGTTCAGTTCATTGATGCTATTTTGATTACAAATTTAAGAAGCCGAAGAATTTCACCAAATTGGTAGCAGAGGGCCTCTGTTATTCGAGGAGGTTTTACATGTTTTCTAGATAAGTCATTTTCAATTCTATTTTGTCATATTTCCTTACTTAGACTCTTTTCTGAAATTATAGTTTTTAGCATTATGTTTCATGTCATTTTCTTGGATAAAGGATCCTCATGATATTGCAGTTAGTATCTTTCTCAAGCTCTTCCAATACATCTCTATTAAATGAATGGGATTCAATTGTAATATTCTGAGTTATTAGCATTTCATTTTCTATTACTTAGTTAAAAAGAAGATCCTCATTATACTATAGTTAGTCTTTCAGTTTTTTCATTAAAACTTCTAATTGGGTCTAGGATCTTATTGCAAATATTTGTGAGTTATTGATTGTTTTTCCTTATTTCAGATATATTTAATCTTCTAAAAGTTCTTATCTGATGAAATCCTCAATTCCATGAATGAGATTTTAGCTGTATTGTTGGAGTGTGTTTTAGAATTTATAGAGATCCTTTTATTTATTTATAGTAAATTTAAGCTCTTCCAATAAACTTCTATCAAATGAATGAGATTTCACTATAATGTTTTAAGTTACTGTTTGTTTCAGCATTTCCTTTTATGTTTTAGGAGATCCTCATTGCATTAGAATTAGTATTTTTCACAAGCTCTTCTAACAAATCTCTAACTAAATGAATCAGATTAAGTTGTAGTGTTTTGAGTGACTTTTCATTTCATGAATGTTCATTTAGAAGCTGTAATATCCATGGATTAGGACTCTATTTTCATCATTTTATAGTTAGGAACAAAATTTGCAGATAAACTTTATTTTAATTCATTTATTAACATTTCCTTTTCTCTCTTTTGAAATAGATCTAACTTCATCTTTTTAGCATACAGTAGCATACTAAGCATCAAACATAAAAACCCAAAACATTAATAAAACACTAAAAACGACGAAGTAAGAAAAATGGATACTTAGGTATATATAGTGCATCACACTTCATCAGTTTACTAGCCATGGTCGATAATTTATGTTAGCAATTTAGGACACTAAATTGAATAAACAGGCCTCAGGATCACAAGCACCGTATGAAGCAACAAAGACACAGTTGCTTCTTGTTATGGATTGCATGGCTACGACCATCTACAATTGGGCAGAGGCCGTGACCATCAACATGAAGCGCCAACTAACCAAATGCAAGAAGTCCAAACTAAAACAATTTGGTTATGGATCCATCCTGGTATCATTCTTCTTGGAACGATTACCAATTTTTCAGCGATAAAAGGTCATATTTACAACACCACCAGTGAGAGAACCATGGATGGCCTGATGGGCAACACTGATGCCAAGGGCAGGGGGTGGCCAACAGATGTTTTGGAGGCTAGAATTTTTTGATTGGATCCGTCGACAACTGATTGTCGTGGAGGATTGGCCCTACTATGGCATAGATTTCACTAATGACCTGGACCTCCCACTCCCAGAGGGAGAAGATTGGGACGAAGATTTGGGTAAGACTCAATTTTTAAAGTTTTATGAGTATTATTATTTTTTATTTACGTATGTTCTGACATTAAATCCATGTGATGCAGATGTTGGCCCAGAGAGACCTGCTGGTATGTCACCGATAGCGAGGCGAATCCCTATCGATTTCGACCCTCAGGGCGAGGGCGACGAGGAAGATGAAATAGTGCGCAACCTAGAGGAGATCACCCAAGGAGTTCCAGATTATGCACGTTTTGATGATGTTCCTCGTGCCTACTAGAGGCATACTGTAGGAGTGCCCAGCCGAATCCACCGCTTGTTGAGGTGGCTAGTACGGGCTGTAACATGTTATCACGAGCACCATGCTGATTAGACACCTAGGATTATTTTATCTGCATATTTTGCGGGACATAATGTCTCAGGATGTAACAGAAACATACATATATTTTTTAACATTATGATGCACACAACTACAAACATGTGATATATATATATATATATATTTCCTTACATGGATATCTTACCTATGATGATGCTTTTACGAATGATGCAAATGTCTATCTTATACAATGTTAGCCACTGTATCAGTTAATGCATTCATTTTTCTAGGAATATGTTGATAAGTAATAAAATCAAAATGTCTTTCTAACAAATGAATACATAAATATAATCTCAGAATGTGCGGATTTCTAACCGAATAATGATTATTGAGTTGTAGAACAACAAGATGTGAATCTAGATGTACAAGCAATGCGCATATGCCGAGGTTGATTGCCTCAGTTAATAACTCAATGACAGCGCTATATTTAGTGACATTGTTTGTAGTCTGTCCTAGACAAATACCCTACAGATCTATCAACTCACCTGTAAGATCATAAATTACCCAGGCTGCCGAAGACAAATTCTTGGTACTATGAGAAGCACCATCTGCAAAACCGACATAAGGGGTAATAGACATCTGCACAATAAGAAAGACCCAATAAGCAGGAAAATGCTCACAAAGCACACCAAACCAAAAAACATGTACAAAATTGAAAATAACACCTATGTACACCTGTTATGATAACACCTATGTACACCTATTATGCATGGATGACTCATGCATAATATTTTTTGAGATACAACCCATTTCTGGGTTGTTCAAGAGGATGACCTTCATAATCAATTAGCTCATAGGCCCCATTTTGCAACACACGTTTAACGATGTATGGCCCATGCCACATGGGTTTAAATTTACCTGCCCCCAACTTATCATGAGCTTGGTCATACAGGAGGACGAGATCTCCTTCAATGAAAGAACGAGGAGAAAATGATTGATCAAAATGAGCTTTGACTCGCTTCTTTTGTGCTTCGATGACCAAAGCAGCTAAGCGGCGAGCTTCACCCAACCTCTCTAAGTAAAGGAGATGCTCTTCTTCGGGTGAAGTATTTGGTAGTAATAACACAACTAACTTGAGCAAAGGTATTTCACACTCAATTGGGAGAGTAGCTTCTAGACCGTAAACCAACTGAAAAGGGGTGAATCTGGTCGCACTCTTAGTCGAGGTTTGGTATGCCCAGAGAGTCGAAAATAACATGAGATGCCAGTTTGATTTATGGATCCAAATCGTACAATGAAGCATTGTGACAAGAAATTTTTTCACAGCTTCAACTTGGCCATTAGCTTGAGGGTAGTATGACGTTGAGCTGTCGTGACGCAGACCCAAATTAAAAGTCAACTCTACCACCATATAATGCCGAAAATGGGAACCATGATTGGTAACGATGGCTTGAGAGACACCAAACCTAGCAATAATATGATTGAATATGAACTGAGCAGCTGTCTTACCATCAGCGGCAAGTGTAGGCATTGCTTTGGCCCATTTGGTGAAGTAGTCCACGGCTATGATGATATAAGCATGCCCCCCGGCCGAGTGAGGGTTACACATCATAAATTTGATGCCCCATTTTGCAAAGGGACCAACGGTAATGACAACATGAAGAGGAACGGGTGGCGCATGCATTTTGCGTTGATAAATTTGGCAATCATGGCATTTACGAACTACGACAATACAGTCTTTGAAAATTGTTACACAGTAATTTGTCACCGTCCCTACCATTCCCCATCCCGCACATTGGAGGGCCCATTCTGTGACCTGTGAGCAATGTCATGCCTTGAAACCACTATCATTGCATTCCTCTAAATATAAGCTTCAATTTACCTGAAGACATCTCCTTGCAAAAAACCATAAAAACATCCCTTTTTGCATTGGCGCGAGCAGCCAGTTCATCACTCGCGCCAATGGGGAAAATCCTACAAAGAGGCCGTGCCAACTGGCGCTCTGTCCCAGAGTCGCAGTCGCGCCAGCCAATTTAAGGAGTGTTTTTTAAAATAAAATGGCGAAAGTTTCGTTTCAACAGACTCAGAAACTGTTATCTATCTTGAGTTGGGAGGTGTGGCTCCAGGAGTTCCATGAAGGGGAAGTAGTTTGCCACCTTTCATGGAAGCTTCCTTGAAGATAGGGCCAATCCCACAATTATAGGGGTCCCAACTCCCCTTCCTCCATCTATAAAAGCTTGCCCATTGCCATTGCAAGCTAGTCTTGAAGTGCCCAAGTCTTGAATCTCCAAGTTCTCAAATTCCCAAGAGCCTTAATGCTGCAAGAGCCCTCATTCTTCCCTTAAGGCCAAACTCAAGCAAGGAGACTATCGTCGAGAGACTCTAAGAGAGGCTTGTCCCATCCTTGGTAGGCTTTGCGAGACGTGTACTACTGGAGACCCCTCCGAAGGAGACCTCAGCGTCAGAACATTGGTTGTACTCTCTTTCGATTGTTTATTATTGAATGACTACTGGTTATGGTTCCACTCTGTTTTTCACTTATGATAATGATGAGTTATATCATTTCTGACTAATATATAGTTGCGTATTTTGGATTTTATGCTTGTATTCGTATTGTTTCTTGCATGTGCAGGTGTCCATTCACGGAGATCGTGGGGATCGTGATCTGCCGAGGCTGAGGAACGAGAACATTGTCTCTACTACGAATCATAGCGTTGGACTGCAGGTAGGCCTCCATCGTTGGTCTGTTTATTCGCAATTAGGAACTTGCGCTGTAGCATTTGATGATTGTTGCTAGACCCATTCTGGGCTAGTAGGGATCGCCTCTGTCTGCAGAGGGGATTTACCTCTTCAACAATTTGGCGACTCCACTGGGGATCGTCTCGTTTTGATTGTCTCGTTTTGATTGTTTCGCGGTTTTCCTTGTTTGGTTAGCCTTCTGGGCTGGGTTCTTTTGCTGTTTTTGCTTCTTGGTTTGCTTGGATATCATTGATCTACTTCTAGAGTAGTTATTTTTATTTTTGGCTGAGAACTCGGCTGGTGCGCTTTTTAGCTCTACAGTTGCGCCAATTGGCGCAGGTTGCTTGTGTATTACCCATGCCAGTTGCTTTCTGGCGCCAGTTACAACCTCACAGTCGCGCCACTCCTGTGAGGCATTAGAGTTCGGTCAGTTTTGAGCTCTCTGGGTCTGGTCAGTGTGTTTATTTTTGGTTTTTCGGCTACCTGAGTGTGTTGGAGTCCTGTTTGACTGGGAGTTTTCTTTCGTCCTTTGGTTGTTTGCTTTTCTCCATCGATTTCACGTTTTAAGCCCTAGGGCATCTAGTGGCTTTGTGTGTCGAGCCCTCCATAGGAGTTTTGGTGTTTTTTTAGTCCAGTCAATTCTCTGATTGCTCCTCCGCATTCTCTTAGTGGTTGTTCGCTGTTTCATTGCAATTTTTGGGTGATTGTTCTTCTCTTCACTCAAATTTCGTTTGGTCTTGCTTTGGGCCTAGATCACACGGTCCATTGGAGCCTTTGGGACTTTTTCTTGGTTTTGAGAGACTTTGGTCGATTTGAGATCTGATTGTTTGTGCCATTGAGTGAAATTCACTCGTTTTACTCTCTCAATATCATTTCTCGAATTGCTTTTCGTTTGTGTTCGGTTTGTTTAGTGCATCTAGCTATCAAACATTGAAAATAAAAAAATCTCTTTTACTTTTGGTTGATTAGTGCAAATTGAAATCTTTTCGATTTTACTAGTAATTAGTGAATTTGAAGGAAAATTTTTTAGTTTCATTAGTTGCATTAGAGATATCATTGATTGTCTTCTGATCATTTTGTTTGTGTAAAAGCTTTCAACTCTTCCGTAGCTAGCTTTCATCGAACGAAATGATGTACTGTGGCATGTAGTTTTGCATTTAGGAGATTTTTGAGGCAACACATTCATTAGGGCCTGAAAACTGAAACGTAATTGAAGATCAACTTTAAAATCTACTCAATTTACACTAAGGCAACATTGAAATCTAACGAAACACATTTAGAGGTCTAGGCTAGAGACGTGTTCCGGCGTCTTTAAACCTAGTAGCTGTCGTTCGCCTCTTGGCTTTAGACAACGCTAGTACGGACTTGCGTTCCTCATACCATCGTGTATATAAAGGGAGACCCCTCTAGGTTTCAATCCTTTATCCATAGGAAGCCGAGTCTGCCGCCCTATACCCGTGATACACCGGACACAGCATTCGGGGAGATTACCTGCACGTACGGAAAGTCCTTGGTTGATTTCTCTTTCATTATTGAAACCAAGGTGTATATTGCAGTTCACGGTTATTTGGTACACCCCTTTTTGCCTAGTATTCCTGAGTAGTCATTTTGATCCTATCTGACTCCCTAAATTTGAAAGGATCACCAAGTGCTTGTCCTTTCACGCTTGTGTCAAATCTGAAAGAGATAGAGTCAACTTTTTGACCGTTTCTCGACTCTTAAAACATGAAACGGTGAAGTTTCTTATTTTTCAATGTGGTAAAAATTAATCACCCACGGTCACACGCCCTGTTAGATTCTTCTTGTTGACTGTTTGATTGTGTGTCTTGACTCTTTTTCAGCCCATGTGCAGTTTTGAGTTTTGATGGCAACTTTTTCAGAGTTCACCAACTAAGGAATCCCCTCAGATGGGAATCCTGGTCATTTTCCTCCTTTTGGGAATGTTGGTGCTCCCTACATGGCAACGTTGTCCCTCCCTGGGTTAACTGTTGGGTTGCCTGTTTGGCTGTTTTCAACCTCTGCAGTCCTGAATGTCTCCACTACTGTTTAATCAGTTCCTCCCCCCAAACAACATCATGTTGATTCCCAGGTGGACCTCTCCCCTTCTTCGCCCGTTTCCACGTCCTCATCTTCTTCTTCGCCTGGTGAAAGTCTGGATTCTAGTAACCAGGTGGCTAAGAAGAAGAAGAAGAAGACAAAGAAGAAGAAGTCCGATAAGCGAGAGACTAAATGTACAGCTACTGCCTCTGAGAAATCTCCTATTGATATACCTTCCAACCCTCCACGGAAAGTCAAGTTCCCCTGCATGTTGTGCATGGGTGACCATCTTCTTCGAGACTGCCCTGGCATTCCCAAGGTGCTCGAAGTATGGTCCAACGGTCGTCCACCGTTGCCTTTGGCTTCCAGGAGTCAGGTTGGGGGCACGTCTTCAGCTAGTGCTGGTAAGACTCCTAAGAAGCAGGGTAAGATTACCAATCATTGTAAGTTGTGTGAAGGGCACCATGCCATTCACCTTTGTCCTTATATGGATGAAGCCAAGCGAGTGTTGGACAACTCAGATGTTTCCACACCACGCCTCCTAGCTGGTTATAAGTAGCTCTCTTTGAGTCTTCCACCTATTGGTGATACAATTGGTCAAGAATCATTTTTGGTCGATCCCACTCCCTCAGAAATTCGAATTCATTAATCCGTCCCGGACCAACCATTGGTCGTGGGATCGGTTGAGCTGGCCCCATCCGCGGTGCACCAGGTCTTTTCTGTCGAGAGTGGATCTCACATCCCTCATGTTCTTCTGGTTTCCTCAGATTCTTCGGACTTGGAGAAATATTCTCCTATCCCTAAACCTCAAAAAGCAGCTCCTCCACCCCCCGTGATGGAGGTTCTGGAGGATACTCCTCCCGCCTTCGAGATGGAGATCATGGAGGAGGTTCCTGCTTCTGTAACATCAGGGGAAAACCTTCTCTATTTGATGGTAGCCCCTCCGAGTATTTTGGTCTCTTCCTTTGATTGGAGTCGATTTGCAGGATTCTGCCTTTCATCTTATGTGCCTTTCGAGATCACAGTACAGGCTCTTGGTCTGGTCGTACCCAGCACCATTATAGACGAAGGCGCCTCTGTTAGTATTCTATCCTCAACTACCTGGCAAGCTTTTGGTTCGCAGCCGCTTGCACCCGTTACGCAGAATCTGTTGACATTCAATAGAAGAACGAGTCAAACATTGGGGATCCTTCCAAGGTTACCTATTACTTTGGGAGTTAAAACCGTCCATATGGACGTGATGGTTGATCCAGGTCCCTTGGATTTCAATTTTCTTTTGGGGCGAGATTACACCTATGCCATGGGAGCACTTGTCTCCTCTCTTTTTCGTGTGGTCTGCTTTCCACATGACGGATGGATCGTGACCATTGATCAGCTGTCGTTCTTTGGTCCTGACATGGCAACTGGCCCGCCATCACCCCCTCTTGGTTTTTATCCACCCGTTGTATCTGCCCCGCCGCAGGTCAACTATGTGGCTACCTACCCCGTGCCTGTGCTCAGTGATGATGCTGTTGTACATAATGTGCTGGGGGCATTGGGTCCTGAATTCCAGGATGTTTTCCTTCCACCGAGAGTGGAACTCTTGGAAGCACCGCCTTCTTGTTCATTTTGATGTAAGTCGGTTAGAGCACGGTTTCCTCCCTGTGTCAAGCTCTTTAAAAAATGAAACCAGGTTCTCGGAGTATAGTTCCTCCAATTGTGTCAAGCTCCTAAAAACAATGAAACAAGCTGTTTGAGGATAGTTCTTTTAAGTGTGTCAACCTCGTTAAAATAATGAAACACGAGCATGTTCAATTCAACTTTTGTTTTGAACCTTCACTCCATTTTCAATGGACTGAAGCTTGGGGGGCATGCACCTCGAATTGAGACACCATGCTGGGGGGCATGCCCGTCTTCCTCATTTGTCACCGTCCCTACCATTCCCCGTCCCGCACATTGGAGGGCCCATTTTGTGACCTGTGAGCAATGTCATGCCTTGAAACCACTATCATTGCATTACTCTAAATATAAGCTTCAATTGCCCTGAAGACATCTCCTTGCAAAAAACCATAAAAACATCCCTTTTTGCATTGGCACGGGCAGCCGGTTCATCACTCGCGCCAATGGGGAAAATCCTACAAAGAGGCCGTGCCAACTGGTGCTCTGTCCCAGAGTCGCAGTCGCGCCAACCAATTTAAGGAGTGTTTTTTAAAATAAAATGGCGGAATTTTTGTTTCAACAGACTCAGAAACTGTTATCTATCTTGAGTTGGGAGGTGTGGCTCGAGGAGTTCCATGAAGGGGAAGTAGTTTGCCACCTCTCATGGAAGCTTCCTTGAAGATAGGGCCAATCCCACAATTATAGGGGTCCCAACTCCCCTTCCTCCATCTATAAAAGCTTGCCCATTGCCATTGCAAGCTATTCTTGAAGTGCCCAAGTCTTGAATCTCCAAGTTCTCAAATTCCCAAGAGCCTTAATGTTGCAAGAGCCCTCATTCTTCCCTTAAGGCCAAACTCAAGCAAGGAGACTATCGTCGAGAGACTCTAAGAGAGGCTTGTCCCATCCTTGGCAGGCTTTGCGAGACGTGTACTACTGGAGACCCCTCCGAAGGATACCTCAGTGTCAGAACATTGGTTGTACTCTCTTTCGATTTTTTATTAATGAATGACTACTAGTTATGGTTCCACTCTGTTTTTCACTTATGATAATGATGAGTTATATCCTTTCTGACTGATATATAGTTGCGTATTTTGGATTTTATGCTTGTATTCGTATTTTTTATTGCATGTGCAGGTGTCCATTCACGGAGATCGTGGGGATTGTGATCTGCCGAGGCTGAGGAACGAGAACATTGTCTCTTCTACGAATCATAGCGTTGGACTCTAGGTAGGCCTCCATCGTTGGTCTGTTTATTCGCAATTAGGAACTTGCGCTGTAGAATTTGATGATTGTTGCTAGACCTGTTCTGGGCTAGTAGGGATCGCCTCTGTCCGCAGAGGGGATTTAACTCTTCAACAAAAATGGAAGGCCAAAAATAACCAATACGAATTATTTTTGTTGTTGTAGTGTAACTAGACATATGACCACCACAGGTGCCACTGTGACAATCGTTCAATACTTTCTCAGTCTCCTCGAGGGTCAAACATCGATGGAGGATGGAATCAACTACAACGCGATAGAGCATATCTCTGACTATATGATAAGGTTGCGAGTGATGCCAAATATGATGGCAGGAATCCTTGGTAAACTCAGATCGAAATGTGAAAGTTTGGAGATATACGATGATATCACCATACCAGGGGTCGAGGGTGCTAATCAATAAAAGTGTATCATCCGGAATACAGTCCTCAGAACGAGACGGAGCGGAGTCGGAAGGGAGGGAACAAATAAAATAAAAAAAACTAGTGATTTATTCGATTTGGTAGCAGTAAATTCCAAATCAAACTCTTGAAGGATAATGATCCACTTCGATTATTTGACCCCCAGCAATTATCGAGATGAAATTTAGGTCATGGGGTTGCAATTGGAAATCACATTTGTTGTACACAAAAGGATATAATGACGAAAGTGTTGGACGACCTAAACCACAGCTAGTGCTAAATTCTCGACATGAGCATAATGCATTTCAGGATTGAGAAGGTTACGAGACAAGTAATAAATGACATGTTCATGACATCATCATCGTATTGTACCAAAATCATGGAAATTGTACTAAAAGCAGCAGCTAAATAGAGGGAAAAATCACGATGATAATTTGGAGGACATAATAAAGGAGCGTTGACCAACAATGTCTTGAGCGCATCAAAATATTGTTAAGCAATCTCATCCCAATAGAAAGGGATGTCCTGTTTCAAAAGTTGTGTGTATCCTTTAGCTACTTCGACATAGTTCGGTATAAAACGGCGTATAAAATTCACCTTGCCTTGCAGACTTTGCAACTGATGTAATGAGGATGGAGAGGGGAGATTGAAAATATCCTCAACCTTGAGTGGATCAAGGCAAATTCCATCTTTAGATACAATAAACCCTAAAAGTATACCAGAATCATTGCAGAAGACACATTTATGTGGGTTAAGCCGAATGTTGTAGTGTCAACAACGAATACAAATTTGATGAAGATGATCTAGATGATCCCTACACTTAGCTGAATGAGCTAGAAGGTCATCCAGGTAAGGTTGAACGATGTGACGAATGTCATGGAAAGTGTGGGAAATCACTCGATGGAATGTGGCCCCGACATTCTTCAAGCCAAGAGGTAGTTTCTTGTATGGGAAGGTACCCCAAGGACAGATAAAATTTGTCTTGTGCTAATCATCCAGGAGAATGTTAATCTGATTATATCCAGAAAAGCCATCCATAAAGGAAAAAACCTCACTCCCGGCATAGTCGTCAATGATCTGATCGATGAAAATATTAGGATAATTATCCTTAGGACAGACCCGATTTATGTCATAGTAGTCAACATAGACACGGATAGTTCCCTATTTCTTATCGACAGGAATGATGTTCGAAACCAAATCTATCAAGGGAATTAGATAAATGAAACCATCTTTCAGAATTTTTTCAACTTCACTTTTAATAGCCACAACCTTTCTAGGGTGCACCGAATGAAGACGCTGGCGAACAGGCTTCGAACCGGGATAGGTAGGAATTTCGTGCACCAATATACTAGGATCAATGCCGGGCATTTATTCATAGGACCATGCGAAGACATCACATAATTTGTGGAAAATGCTAGTGTAAACTTGGACTTCATCTGAAGAACAAGTGACCCCTACATGAATGTTCTCGACGATTCCCGGCTTCACGGAAATGTCAATAGGCATCATTTGTGTGATATTTCTCAAGTTTCCTTCTATAAAGACTTCATGTGTCAGGATTGGCGTTTGAAGCAGAGGAAAAGGAGCTTGAGATGCAAAACGCTCAAGACAGGTAGACATATCCCTGAGACCAGGCATAAACGAGGAACGATGATGATCATCATCCCACGGTAGGTCTTTGAGAGACATGGTTTCCATGATGGCTTCACTGGAAGGTAAAAATTCTTTCAAAGGATCAGGCGAGTCTGAATCGCCGAGCCAAGGGGATTGAGAATACACGTCAAGGGACAAGCTTAAAGGAGCACCATCAGATGGTGGAGTATCTGATGCAGTAATGAGTTCACAATAATTGATTTCAATCGGACTCAAAGGAATTGAATCACAAAATGAATCAAATTGTTTAGGCGAAGGAATAATCCAAGGGTCATCAGACTGAGAGACCATATTAACTTGAACAATATTAGGTGGTGAAAGGGGAAAAATACCCATGAGGGTTGGATCCTTAAAGATACCTAGCCCAACGTTCTCGAAGGGAGTAGGGATCTTATCCACATATAGAACTTTGTTCTCGGAAGAAGAGGTGAAGAATGAAAATTGATCGATAGGAACAATCTTGCCCTCATGTGAAAATTTCAAAACACAGAAGAGGGTGGATGGAACACAAAGCATAGCGTGACTCCAACTGTGACTGAGTAGAAGATTGTAATTGAGTTTAGCATCAAATAATTCTACTTCAACATTGACTATCTTCCCTTTCAAGGTAATTGACAAACTTGCGAGAACACCCAAAGGTTTTGATTCCCTTCCATCAAATGCTTCAAGGGCATTGGCTGAGGAATTCAGGGCTGGAGAGCCAATGGCCTTCTAGCAAGAAGCAGAAATGATACAGGTTGATGCACCTTCATCCACAACGACTCGATGGATGTCAAGACCATTAATAACGACTTATATAATAAGCGCAATCTAGTGCGGAAGTCATGGGACAAAATTCTCTAGATCGAAAGCAAGAAGGCCAATATCAGTAGGATCAAGCCCGCCGATCGCAGATAATAAAGATTTCCGCTGAGATGGACAACTATAAAGTACTTCTAACACAGACATCACGGCCGACGCCTACTCTAATCCTCAAAAATACTGTAATGTTGAGTAGCATGGGCATTGGGATTATAAGAAGACTTCTGGAGAACACCTTTGGAAGGTGGTCACACAACGGGTTCAGCAATGGGCCTTTAAATCTCAAGAGGGTCAGAAAAAAGGGAGGAGGAGGACCATCAGCGATCTCCTTCCCTATTTTCTGACGTGACCTAACATAATATTTCAACCAAGTAGCAATAGAAATAGATGTAGAACCGTTCATCATAAACACTTGAGAGCCAAATGGGGCAGATGACTGAGGCTGCTCGACCATCTAGGTCTTCTGAGACAGAAAAGGTTATTTAAGGACAACAGGAGTACCCTAAGTTCCTTTGAGAAATCCACTCACTTCGGCCCGTCGAGGACAGTCCTTGGTGTAGTGCTCTTCATCACAAATGAGACAGGGATACTTTTTAGCTTACACTACGAAACATCATCAGCACGAGATTTGGACGAATCTAGTTTCAGGCCATTGGCCTTGGCCTTGCCTTTAGCCTTATTTTTCCCTTTAGAAGTCTTATCCATAGGATTGGCCTGAACGGCATTTACCTCCGAGGTTTTACTAGGATTCAGACTAGACTGAGGGGAAATATTGTTGGAATAAGTAGAATTTTGCTTCCCAGGGTTGGAAGAAGAATACTTACATGAAGTATGAGACACAAAACCAATAATATCTTCGACAGATGGGGTCATCAGTGCTTTAGAAGTTCCAGGTCGAGGAGCATCTGTAAAAATATCATACAATATGCCCAATTGAGAGTACACGAGATCAAGGTACTGGGCACAAGTAGTGGCCTGTTCCTCAATTACACATTCCCCCATGGGTATGTCTTTCGCAATATGATTGACAAAAGAGGTAGTGAACCATTGAGTAAGAATCTGATCAGGAATTTCAAATTTGATCAAGCGACAATGATGTCTCCATTCATGAATATGGTTCGAGATATGAGTAGCTCGGTCCTGTTTCAAGGAGGTGAGAAGATGCGTCCTGGCTTCATAATGAACTGGTAATTGAAAATGAGTAAGGAATGCCATGGAGAGAGAGTTGAAATTTTGAAAGATACCACGAGAGAGCTCGATAAACCACTTAGCAATAGCACTAGTAAGAGTCTTTTGGAAAAGACGAAGCCAAATGGAATCATCAACCCAAGGGTTAGAGGAACACCACAAGTGGTAAGTCATAACATGCGCTTGGGGGTCTTCTCCAAACTTTTTCTCTAATTTGGGACAATCAACAGGAATCTTAGTCGGAACCGAAGGCCAATATGGTTTATGAAGAATAATATCATTCATTAAATTTGACACATCCGGTAACTCTAATGTGGTGAGAAATGGTAATTGAGGGTTAAAAGGCATAGAAGGTCCTTGATAAGAACCCGAATTCACATTCCATCCTATTTGAGAAAAATTCTGCCCCCATTGATTCTGTCCCGAAGGATTCAGACGATATGGGGGATAAACCAAATAATTATGTTGATACTAAGGACCAGGATATTGATTTTGACTATACCATCGAGGTCCTTGCTGATCAACATAAGGATTTTGCGGCGGAATGTAAGCATGGCCTTGCGGTTGATTATAATAAAACTGAGATTGAGGGTGATAAGTAAAACCTTGAGGCGCACTATATACTGGTCAATATTTACCACGAGGATAATAAGTGCCTTGGGTTTGAACTGGCTATTGATAAGTGGGGCGCTGTTGAGCTAAATAAATAGGGTGAACCGGCTGCTGAGCAAATTGAACAGGCTACTGAAAAGTAGGACCCTGCTTTGAAGCAGAATAAAATTGTTGTTGAGAAGATTGAGCAGGTTGTTCGGCCGGTTGAGTGGGTTTCCCCTGCAGAGTAGGTTGGCCTAGATGCTGAGGGCCACCGAGTTTCCCTTATGGAGTAGGTTGGCTTGATGGTTGTGATGGACCAGGTTGTCCCGGAGGAGGACGAAAGGGTTGTCCTTGTTGCTTAACGTTCGGACCAGTTTGAGTATATGATCTCAGTTGTTGTACAAAAGGTTTTCCTTACGACGAATAGATTTCCCCCCCAGGACCATAAGAAGGTCCTAGTTGATACAAAGGTTGATCGGAAGGCCCTTGGGGTTGTCCTTGTTGGACCATAGGTTGACCTTGTAAAGGTTGGCCTTACGAACCGTAAGGTTGTCCCTGAGGACCTAATGCAAGCCCTGACTGAATCAAAGGTTGTCCTTGTGGGCCAGGGGGTTTCACCTGATAAGTCATCCCAATTTCAGGAACGATTTCATAGGGGTCATAAACAGGAATGCCACACTCATCATAATGATGGGGAGTAGGAAACGCATAGACGGGGGTACCGACCGCATCATAGTGACGAGGAGTAAGATAGGGAAAATAGATAGGATTATCATATTCTTCATAATGGTGTGGCGGATTAACAGGAGCATGAGGCTACTGAGAAACCTGAGAGATATGTTGATGAATAGCTAATAGATACTCTTCAAAAGTGAGGCCACCAGGGATCTTAGTTGAGGTTGCTGGTGACTGAGTGACCGGTGCAGACATAGCCATAGAGATAGTAGGTTGAACTGGGATAGATGTAACTGCAAGTGACGAAGCAGGTGTCGTCGGTGATAGTCCTAATGATGGAAGGATTGGACTCTTGGATGAAGTAGATGCTTCCATGGATGAAACACCATCAATAATCTAACCTAGGGACTTATATCCGACTAGAAGTGACACCGATGGTGAAGATTGAGTAGACACATGAGTGGTTTTTTTAGGGAAAATTTGATATTATTCAGTAGAAACACGAATTCCATCACTGCCAATAGGACCTGATGTGTCCACATCTGACTCCTCCATAAGATCTTCAAAAATACTATGGGGACTAGGAGGTATAACAACAACTAGAAATGGCGATCCCGACGTAAGAGGAGGGAATTATTCCTTATCCCCAAAACCAGACCAAGCGCCTGAGGGAGGCCAATTGAACTCAACTGGCTCGTAAGCGGGATATCGGGTAGCAAGGGGTAAGATCGACGGGAGAATAGGTTGTTGAAGCTCGGCAGACCTAGAGGATTTAGGAGTTTCAAATGAACTGTTCGGTAAAGGACTACCTCTAGAAGGGAGCGAGGACTATGAAACCAGTGGTTCCGCCACCATAACTGCTTCACAACAAGAAGGAAAAGAGAGATCCGAGCAAAGACTCAAAAAAACAAGGCAAACAAAAACAAGCCAAGTACTAAAACTTTTAATGGGCATGTGATTGTGGGTAGTTTATTTTACGACACTGAAACCAAACCTTGTTGTTTCATGTTTTAAGAGTCAAGAAACAGGCAAAAGATGACTTTAGTCACTTTAAATTTTGAACGAGCACGAAAGGACAAGTGCTCGATGATATTTTCAAATTTGAAGAGTCAGTAAAGATAAAAAATGACTGCTCAGGTATTCTAAGTAAGAGGGTATGACAGGTTTCCATGAACTTCCATATACACCTTGGTGATCAAATGAAAGAGAAGTGACCAAGGACTTAACGTACGTGCAGGTAGTCTCCCCGAATGTTGTGTTTGGTGTATCACAGTTACAGGGCAACAGACTCGGCTTCCTATGGATAAAAGGATTTCAACCTAGAAGGGTCTCCCTTTATATACTCGACGGTATGGGGAGCACAAGTCTGTACTAGCGCTATCTGGAGCCAGATGGCGAATGACAGCTACTAGGGTTTAAGACGCCGGAACACATCTCTAGCCTAGACCACTAGAATATTTCGTTAGGTTTCAATGTCTCCTTAGGTTAATTGAAACAAATTTTAACGTTGATCTTGGATTAGGTTTCAATTTCCAGGCCTTAACGTATGTTGGATCTGAAATCTTCCTAAATGAAAAACTGCATGCAGAAGGATACCATTTTCTTTCAATGAAAGCTATCTATGAGAAGGAAAGAAAAATTTCAAGCAGTAGCAAATAATAAAATCATGGGAAAAAATCCACTAATGCATCTAATCCAATCTACATAAAACAAAACTCTTTCCTAGCCTATGCAATGCTAGTTATGTGAGAGAATGTTTCATTTTCAAAGCAAAAAGAATGCAATATTTTGGTTTTTTCTATGCAATAGAGAAAACAATGCACTAAATAACATGAAAAACTAAACTAAACACTAGCTTGAGAGAGTGAATGTAAAAGTTGAAATGGAATGACTCCAACAACATGAAACAAACAAAACAATACCCAAACCAATGCTACAATATTTTCAAATCGAAGAGAAATCTCCAAAATGACCCATACAAGAAATGTAATCAATGCTTGGAGTAAGAGGAAGAAGAATAAAAATGAGAAAGGAAATGATCATTCAACCAATGAACATACTCAATAGGATCAAGGAGACCAAGAGAAATTAAAAAAGGAACGAATTCAATAGCTAGCAAGAAACTCAATCTCCAGAAAGAAGGCTCAGTGCACCAAGGCACTCAGAAACCCTAAGAACTCAAGCTACACTGATAGGAAATGGAAAAAAAACTGAGGAAAACAAGCCTTTAGAAATCAAAGATAGTCCAAAACACTTCAATTACTCATAAAAATAACCCAGAAACAAGTACAACTGATCAAAAACTCATGAAAAAACTCACACCTAAAAACCTATTGTGGTTGGTGCGACTGTGAGGCAGTATTCAGTGCCAAATAGGTGATGGCGAGTGCTACAAAGGCAACATGTGCCAATCGACGCAACCGTTCAGGGAGAAACCGCGCCAAGCCAGTTAACCAAGGAAAAAGGGAAAAATTCTACAGATCAGAGGTCAATATTGACACTCTGGGGCTAAACACGAGTTTGAAGCACAATTAAACAACCAAAAAAGTAGACAACAAGACAAAAAACCCAAAAACAACCCAAAAAATATCAAAGACAAACTCACACTGATCCCCAGTGGAGTCACCAAATTTTTATGTAGGTAAATCCTCTCTGCAGATAGAGACGATCCGTCTAGCCCTAGAGTGGGTCTAGTAACAAGGAATCATGCTAGAGTGTAGGTTCCTAGATATTTGAATGAAAGAGGATGCGATAAGTTTGCCTACCTATGGTCCAAAGCTGCCATCAACAATCGTAATGATGATGAGACCTTCTCACTCCTGATCGAAGGCAAGTCACAACCCCTCCGCCTATCGCGTTTG
Organism: Pinus albicaulis; assembly: GCA_034641835.2. Classification (NCBI taxonomy): domain Eukaryota; kingdom Viridiplantae; phylum Streptophyta; class Pinopsida; order Pinales; family Pinaceae; genus Pinus; species Pinus albicaulis. The sequence continues at coordinate 937,535,166 of CM076579.1, read as the reverse complement.
GACACCTACACAAAGATCAGAAAACGATAACCACATACCACATACTAATTTCGTCCAAAAGCTACTAGTTAGTCAGAGAAGACTAGAATATTGCATTCGATAAAGAAAAAGTACAAGATGGGAACCATATGATAGTCACTTATATTAATAGGTAGAAAGAAGAGATACAACCATGCTCTGACGTTGCGGTCTCCTCCAGCGGGGCTTGGGCAAAGCACATCTCAAATCTTGTCGGGTAATTTAGACGGGATAAGGGACCTCTCAATGGAGTTCCTTCCTGATCTACCTTCTCAATAACTTAGTGATTCAGCTATAGCTCAGTTCTCGAAGTTCAACACTTCAGCTGTATAATTCTCTTTGTTTAGCTCTTCAGCTGTTCAGCTAGCTTTCATAAAGGGAGAAGGCTTGTTTATATAGAGGAAAAGGATGAGGTTGGGATCCCTACAAAGGTGGAAGGGAGGCCTATTCTTTAGGAGTGTTCCAAGGGAGGTTGAAACTACTAGCTAAAGGAAGGAGTCTGTAGTTGTTTCAGTTCAACCAATCCCAATGACTCATCCTCGAGGTGGTTGAAATGGAACCTCCGCCTGTATTTTAAGAAAACATTCCCAAAATAGCTTGGCGTGGGCATTACACTAGGACAAAGCGCCAGGTGGCGTGGGCCCTAGTGTTAATATTCCACATTGGCGCGAGAGTAGAACTGGCTACTCGTGCCAAGGCAAAAATAGGGATTTTTGATGTTCTGTTTAGGAAAATGTCACCAAGAGGAATGTTACCTTTTTGTAGAGGAATGCAATGAAGGTCTTTGCAAGGCATGAAACTTTTCAAAAGTCATAGAAATGACCCTCCAATGTGCGGAATGGGGATTGCAGGGACAGTGAAAAAATGTTGTGTAATAGCAGGGGGCCACAGGAGAGCTTAGTCATTAGCCCAGCTTTGCAACACCCACTATTTCTCTACACCAAGAGAACTTCTGAGTGCTCACAGACTTCATCAATGCATCTGTAACATTATTCAAAGTGTCCACCTTTACCAGCAACACCCTTTTAGCCTCAACCATATCTCTCACAAAGTGATATTGGACATCTATGTGCTTTGTATTTGAATGATAAGCAAGGTTCTTAGCCAAGAAAATTGCACTTTGGCTATCACAGTCTATCCTTATAGCTTGCTACACCAACCCCATACTTGAACACAATCTCTGCAACCAAACTACTTCCTTGCTTGCATGAGTGGCTACCATGTATTTTTCCTCTGTAGTTGAAAGATACACTACAAACTGTCTTTCACTCATCCAAATGACTACACCTCCAAATAGGCTAAACACATACCCACTTATAGATCTCCTTTGGTCCAGATATCTAGCCCTATCTGCATCAACAAAACCACAGATGTCCAAAACTCTATCCAATCCTGGTCTTCCCCAGTAGCACAAGCTATAATCACTAGTTCCATGCAAATATCTGAAAACCCGCTTCACTGTTGTCCAATGCTCCTTCTCTGGGTTTGAGATAAACCTGCTCAATACTCCCACTGCATGTGCAATTTTTGGTCTAATACAAACCATTGCATGCATCAGGCTACCCACTACACTTGCATATGGAACACGGGACATATCCTCCTCTTCTTCTTGTGTCTTGGGACATTGTTTAGCAGACAAATTTACACCTACAGGAATAGGAACATTCACTGGTTTACTATCCTGCATATTGAACCTCTGCAATATAGTCTTGACATACTTCCTCTGGTTTAACCAGAGCTTCCTCTTTGCCCGATCTCTCTTAATTTCCTACCCAAAATATAGTTTGCAGCACCAAGATCCTTCATGTCGAATTTGGAGAACAGTTGGGTCTTCAAATCTTGGATAATTTATTTGTCATTTCCAATCAACAACATATCATGCACATACAAGACCAAATAAATAGCATGGTCACCAATTAATTTAAAATAAGCACAATGATCCTCCTTGCTTCTGGTGAAGCCAAGTCCCCATATATAGGTATCAAATTTCTGATACCACATCCTTGGTGTATGTTTTAACCCATACAAAGACTTCTTTAACCTACATACCAGTTCTTTCTTCTCCTTCACCATAAAGCCTTCAGGTTGTTTCATGTAGATCTCCTCTTCCACATCCCCATGAAGAAATTTTGTCTTCACATCCATCTGTTCTACCTCAAAATCAAATGCAACAGCAATAGATAAAAATAATCTAATAGAAGTAACTTTGGCAACGGAAGAAAAAATATCACCAAAATCAATTCTCGGCACCTGGGAATAACCTTTTTCTACCAACCGAGCTTTGTATTTCTCCACTTTTCCTTATACATTCATCTTCTTCTTAAACACCCATTTTCTCCCGATGAGCTTCCTTCCAGCCGGCAACTCCTCCAGATCCCATTCGTCATTTTTATGCAAGGATGCAATTTCATCAACCATGGCCTCCTTCCAGAGTTTTCCATCCTCTGAGTCTAGTACCTCCCTGATGATTCTAGCATCATCATCAGTTATAGTTAAAGCAAAATTTGAACAGAAAGTAGATGGAATACACCTTTTTGGTTCTCTTCTTTCCCAAACTGATCTTGTCACAATTGGAGTTTGTGGCTCTTCCTTTTCTGAGTCTTCTTTTGTTGTAGAGTCTAATTCATCCTCGTTTAGCTCAAAATATAACTTCTCAGGTTCCTTTGGTAGGACTTCATGTTTAACAACATCTTTCACCTCTCTAAACACCACATCTCGACTATACACAACCTTCCTTGTTTCTGGGTTCCAAAGCTTGTAACCCTTTAAACCATCCTTATACCCAATAAAGATGCACCTTTCAGATGTCTTATCCAAGTTGGTCCTTTTCTCCTTTGGAACATGTACATATGCATCACATCCAAATACCCTTATATGTGAAAGAGAGGGTTTCTTACCAGTCCATACCTCACGTTAACCATGTAAAATGCAATCTTCACTGCCTCTACCCAAAATTCTTGTCCTAACCCAGTACCACTGAACATGCTTCTTGACTTTTCTATCAGTGTTTTGTTCATTCTTTCTGTAACTTTGTTTTTCTTAGGTGTTTATGGAGTAGTATTCTGCCATGATATACCACACTTCTTACAGAACTCTTCAAATTCCTTCTTGTAGAACTCCCCACCATTATCTATCCTCAGCACCTTTGTCTTCTTCTTTGTCTAGTTTTCTACCAGAGCCTTAAATTCTTTAAATCTGTCAAAGACTTCAAATTTCTTCCTCAAGAAATATGTGCATGTATTCCTTAAGAATTCATCTATGAATGAAACATAGTACACAGACTTACCCAGTGATGGAACCGATACAGGTCCAAACACATCACTGTGCCCAAGCTCTAATATCTTGTTCACCCTCTTAGCATCAGAAGGAAAACTTGCCCGATTCTGCTTCCCATATACACAATGTTCACAGAAATCAAAATCCAGAGAGTTATTAGACATACCTTCTACCATACCATTTCCATGCAGTATCCAAAGGCCCTTCTCTCAAATATGTCCAAACCTTTGATGCCATAGCATGGTCTTTTATACAGAGACCACTAGGATTTCCGCTCCACTTTCGAGAACCACATAATTTTTTCACCCATCAATAATAGTGCTGCCCTAAAGCTTGTACATAGCTCCAATCCGAACTCCCCACATTAATACTGGTGCTCCCTGAAGCATCTTACAGGTATCTTTCTAGAACATTGTTTTTACACCTGCATCATTTATCTTGTTTACAGAAATCATATTTTTGGCCAATGTAGGAATGCGCAGAACACCAAGAAGTGTTCTAATCCTTCCACCTTGCAACTTCAGCTTGACTTTTCCACGTCCGAAAATTATGGCCTTCCTATCATCACCTAAGAAGACATCACCGCCATCATATTTCTCATACTCGCAGAACCACTCCCTATGGGGAGTGAAGTGAAAGGATGCACCCAAGTCAATCAACCATGACTCATGATATACATGTGTATTTGAAGAAGAAGCCAAATACACATCACCACCTTCATTCAAGGTGATTTTTGCCTCTGCAGAAGGAGCATCATCATATCCCTTTCCTTTTTCAGGAGCTTTAGATCTGCAGTCCTTTTTGTATTTCCCTTCTTTTCCACATTTCCAGCACACCTTTACAAACTTTCCAGGAGATTTAGATCTCCCTCTAGATTTAGATCTCCCACTCGAAACCTTATTCTTGTTTCTGTTCTAGGACCTTACTCATACAAATAAGGCATCTCCATTTTGATCCTCCATATTTCTCCATCTCATTTCCTCCGACAGCAAGGCTGAGACAATGCCATCAAAATTCAAGGTATTTGTATTGCTACCTATTGCAATAACCAGACTGTCCCATGAGTCTGGTAGAGAAAACAAAAAATTGATGCACCTATCTTCATCTGATATTTTAATATCAACAAATGACAGCTGACTTACCACAGTATTGAAGGCATTCAGATGCTCTGTCACCGAGTCTCCATCCTTCATCCTCAGGTTATACAGCTTTTTTTGCAAGAACAATTTATTCACCTGAGACTTAGATTGGTACAAACTCCCAAGTTTGTCCCACAAATTATTCACCGTAGCTTCCCTAGATACATTCAACAATACTTAATCTGAGACACACAACCGTATTGTACTCTTTGCCTTTCGATCCAACTTTTTCCAGTCTTCATCTAAAATTTTCGTTGGTTTAGTACCTGGATCTACCGCAATCCATTGGTCTTTATCCACTAGTATATCCTCCATCTTGAGCTTCCACAACTCAAAACTCTGACCATTAAATTTCTCAATCTCTATCTTTCCACTGCTCGCCATCTTCTTTCACCGCAAGAATCGATCCTGCAGATATCCCACTGAACAGGGTCTACCACAGGCCTGAGCAAAAAACCCCTCAACAGCAAAGGCGTCCCCTTGAAGTTGAAACAACTCTAATACCAAATGTAGGTTCTAACCCTATACAGAAATTATCTGCAATTGAATCTTAAAAACATAAAATAAATGATAGCGAGAGCATAAAACATAAAACAGATATACACAGATATTTTCCCCTACATCCCAAATTGAGACGACTAGCTTGATTTTTCATTATATTCCTTTTAGTGTTACAACACATATATATACATGCCGAAGCATACATAAACCCCAATCCATTAACCTTGGATTAGAACATAACCGTAGTTCACATTATCGGATCTACAAAATACCAGGGGACGAAAACCATCATGCCCCAAAACCATGTGCAAACCCATGCACAAAACCATGGGCGGGTCCGCCCACTGAAAAATAGGGTCCAAATTTTTTTTTGGCCTTTCGCCCCCTCGTGCGTGACTAGTCGTGGAAAGAATATAACACATACCCAACAGATTTGTGATCTTTTTGTAAGCGGTGACCTCTGGTTTTTTATCTAAGAAACTTACCCTGTAAATTCCTACATGGTATCAGAGCTATTTTGAGGGCCGCATCCATTGTTGATCAAAATCCGAAGCTGGTTTGACTGCATGAAACTACTTTTTTCTAGATCTACTATTTCTGAACATTTCCAGGCTTGGAGAACTACTCTGTTGTGTCTAGAGCATCTGTTATAGTGAGGAACGCCTTTTGTTTCATGCGAAAAGGTTTCCTCTTGCCCAAGTTATGTCAGTTTAGATCTGGAGGAAAAGGCATGCACACCAAAGAGTTAAAAAGAAAAAAAAAACCCCTTCCTCACAAACAATTACAAAATCCTTTTACTATCTCACTTAATGAGAAGTTGTTTTATGAGAATAGAGGTCTTGGGTTCAAGTCTCTTTCTCAAGATTCTTTTGTAAAATTTTTTTTGTAAAAGGGGTGGGATTTAAAAAAAAAAAAGTCAAACTTCATCATCAAATTTCAAACCGTTCCCGTAACTATTCGGCATCTACAACTCGTTTTTTCAAAAAAGCATAAATTCTTCAACTAGAAGTCATTTTTTGAGCCGTTTTTTTTTAATAAGCATAATTTTTTGAGATCTTTCCATTGGAGCAGTTAGTTTAAGCTTTTATTAGCTTCAGGTTTTTAAAAATGGAAAGTGCATGCCTGATTATTCTTAACAGCACCAATTATTTCCAATGGCTACCTCACATGGTAGATATACTTAGAAGTAAGGAGCTTTATAGAATAGCCACAGAACAAGAAACTAAACCTTCTGATGATGATAAAGTCGCTAAATGGGAAAATAAACAAGATCAAGCACGAGGGTTGATAGGAATGTCCATTGCTCAAGATCTTCAATTTCATATCCTTGACATTGACACCCCTCATCAAGCCTTGGATAAGCTAAATACTTTCTTTAGCATTCAAAATGAAATCAGGGCCCACTAGCTTGAAAATGAGTTGCTTATTTTGGACCCCAACAATTTCTCCTCTATTGAAGATTTTTTGTCCAAATTCAAGACCCTTAGACTTCTTTTAGAAGGCTGTAAGGTCAAAAAGGAAGATGGTAGTCTCATCTATTGCATTCTTGATAAGCTTGGCCCTGCATAATCTGTATTTTTTTCCACCTTCCATTCTACTAGAGAAGCCATCATTTCTTCAGGAACCACCTACAAGAACCCCTCTTTTGATGCCTTTTGCAATTATTTGATAAGAGAACAAGAAAAAATCTTACACCTTGGTCTTATAACTTCTAGAAACACTTCTAAGAAAGCCTTAGCAGCCCAACAACAATCATATCAAAAGAATCCCAAGAATAAGTATCCTAAAAAGTATGGTCCGAAACCAAACAAGGGTCCTAAGCAATTTCAGCCGCAAACTGAAAAAGAAACTCACCAAAATGATAAGGCAAATAAAATCAAAGGGAAGAAGACAAATAGACATCGTAACTTTTGTAATCATGATGGCCATATAGAGTCCAAATGTTTTAATAAGATGGAAGACTTAGAAGCAACAATGAAGAAGTACAACATAAATTTGGAGCACTCTTCACCTTCATCTTCAGGAATGGCACTTTCGGCTTGTGGTTGTCAAGCATCAAGATCTGGTTATGCATTAAATGTATCTTCTTCTTCTCATTCTCATGAGTGGCTCATTTATTTTGGAGCTTCTTACCACATGGCCAAAAATCAAGTCATGTTTTCTTCTTTAAATGATTGTAACACCAAACATATTTATGTTGGTGATGATAGATCTCTTAGTGTTGTAGGATCTGGAATCATTCATCTAGATAATGGTTAGTTTAATGATGTACTATGTGTTCCCACCTTGTCATGCAACGTTCTCTCTGATTATCAGATAACTCATTTAAGTAAAGGAAAAATAGTAGAATTCTCACCCCATGATGTTGTAATCAAGGACCTCAAAGATCCTAGACATATTTTAGCTACTGACATTCCTGATGATTCCACAAGGTTGTATAAGTTTGAAAAATTTGGGTCATCATGTATTCCCTCCGTTTTTGTTGCTCATAATGTTGAAGTGAGAAAAATTTTGCATGATTGATTTGGTCACTTAAATTATTGCTCTCTTCAAACTCTATGTAAAGAAAATATGGTGATGGGTCTTCCTATGGTATCTTGCCAAGATGGTGTTTTATTCATAAGTGTACTCAGAAAACATCATCAAGATAGTTTTGACAAACGTGCCTCTTGGCACGCTTCAGCCCCTTTGCAGCTTGTGCACAGTGATTTATGTGGTCCACTTCCTATTGTCTCTTTCTCTGGTTGCAAGTACTTTCTAACTTTCATTGATGATTTTTCAAGACGCACTTGGGTATATTTCTTAAAAATCAAGAGTGAATTTTTTAACATGTTCTTGGCCTTTAAGGCCTTTGTCGAGAAACAATTTGGACATCAAATTCTCAAGTTAAGATCAGACAATGGAGGAGAGTATGTTAAATTTTTTTTTATCAATTTTTGCACTGAGCATGGAAATCAATTGCAACATACTGTTCCATATAGTCCACAACAAAATGGTGTAGCTGAAAGAAAGAATCACACCTTAAAAGAAATGGCTAATTGTATGCTTCAATCTAAAGGACTTAGTCTCAATTTTTGGGCAGAAGCAAATAACTGTGAAAATTACATAGTAAATCGCACTCCTACTAAGGTTTTAAAGAATATAACTCCAGAAGAAGCTTGGAGCTCAATCAAACTAGATGTAAGTCACTTTCGTGTTTTTGGAAGTGATGCTTGGGCCCATATTCTAGATGTGAAACATAAATCCTTAGAACCTAAGAGTGAAAAATGCTTTTTTTTGGATATTCGAAAGATGTCAAAGGTTATATAATTCTTCAACCAAAATCTAGAAATATAATCATTAGAAGAGATGTAAAATTTGATGAAAATATATTGGCCTGCGAGCCTAGTTCGGTGGGTGTGCCACCTTTGGCTTGTGAGCCTGATTCGGCATATGTGCCACCTCTCTCTCTCTTCTATTTTTAATAGCATTCCTTCTAGTTTAGATGATGACAGCGAGGATGAAAATCTTCCTCCACCTCTTGAATTTATTCCTTTTACTCCACTGCTTCCAAGATGAGTCCTCTCAACTCGGGATGTAGCAGGTTCTCTTGCAGGTGACCCTGCCGATCGACGACGTACACTTTCTCAGTTTGAAAGAGCCTATTGACACAAGTTCCAAAAAATCCTGATCTAGAAACCTTTGAAGAAGCCTCTGGTCATCCAGATTAGGATGAAGCTATGAACGAAGAATATCGTTCCTTATTGGAAAACGATACTTGGGATATTTTTCCTCTTCCAAAAGGAAGAAAACTTGTTAGATGAAAATGGGTTTACAAAACAAAATTTGGACCAAATGGAAAAGAGGATAGACATAAAGCTTGTCTTGTTGCTACATGATTTTCACAAGTTGAAGGCATTGACTATATTGAAGCCTTCTCCCCTATTGCCAAAATGAATTCTATCTGTCTTGTTCTTTCCCTTGCTTACTCCTTTAAATGGGAATTCCATCAGATGGATGTTAAATCCTCCTTCTTACATGGAGATTTTCATGAAGAAATATACATGGAACAACCCCCTGGCTTTATCCAAAAAAACTCCAGCCTTGTTTGTTGCCTTAGGAAGTCTCTCTATGGTCTCAAACAAGCTCGTTGGGCTTGGTATGCCGAAATGGATAGATTTCTATTAGATAATGGCTTTTCTCGGTGTCATTCTGACAACACTGTCTACACCAAGAAAGTGGGTAAGTCCTTCACCATCCTTGTTCTTTATGTTGATGATATTACCCTTACTGGTAGTGATCCCAACCATATAAACCATGTGAAGTGTAGCCTCAAATATAATTTTTAAATGACAGACTTAGGACACTTGCATTATTTCCTTGGTCTTCAAGTCTTGCAATCCAAAGAAGGTATTACCTTTTCTCAGTCCAAGTATGCCTGTGATATTCTACGCCAATTTCACATGGAATATTGTAAGCCATGCCCTTCTCCCTTTCAGTATGGAGTCAAGATTTCAGTCACTTGTACTACCCCTAAAGTTGATGCTACATTATACAATCAACTTGGTGGTAAAATTTTGTATCTAACCCATACCCATCCTGACCTTTCCTTTGTCGTTGGTCTTGTTGCTCGGTTTATGCACCAACCTCATGAAAGTCACTAGAAAGCAGCTAAATGAATACTTTGATATATTCAAGGTACAATTCAGTTCGGGATTCATTATAGTGCAGGGGCATCTCCATTGTTTATTGGTTTCACTGATTCTGATTGGGCTAGTGACCCTGATGATCGAAATTCTACTACAGGATATGTATTCACTCTTGGTTCAAGACCTATTACACGGTCTTGTAAGAAAAAAAGTGCCATCTCTCTTTCTTCAGCAGAAGCAGAGTATCGTGGTATAGTTGAAGCCAGCAAGGAAGCCATGTGGCTTCGTTAGATCCTATCTGAATTTGTTTTGAAGTCATCAACAACATCCAACTACACTTTGGTGTGATAATCAGAGTGCCATTCAGCTATGTAAATATCTAGTTCAACATCAGCGTATGAAACACATTGAGCTCCACATACACTTCATCAGAAAGCTCATTCATGGTCGTGTTCTTGAAGTGCAGTATTTTCCAACCAATGATTAAGTAGCCGATATCTTTACAAAGGCTCTCACAGAAGCAAAGTTTACCAAACTTCGATCCATGCTTGGAGTTTAGGAAAGTTGTCATTAAGGGGGGATAGGCTCTAATGCCTCCTTCCTTCTCCTATTGTGTCACTTTTGTAAATCCTTCAATCCTATCCCAATTTGTTCTTAAGGGAGGATGTTAGGATATTTCGACACATAGGAAATAGGCTCCTTTTGTGTCACCTTTGTAAATCCTTTAATCCTACCCAAAGTTGTTCTTAAGGGGGGCTGATAGGATATTCCGACACATAGGAAATAGTTAAGAATAACTTAGTCTAGTGTAGAGTTAGGTAAAGTGTGTTTCTTTACTATGTACATTTGTAACTTATAATCTGATGGTCACGATTTGTAGTGATCCGACGGTTCACTCTCTCCTCGATATTAACGACACTTGATCCATGGCTTAACACTTGATTGGTCCATGATCTCTATTTAAATAGCAAGGAGGGTCATTTTTCCGGTAATCGTTTATGAGAGAAACATATGTAACTTTTCTTTTTATATTAATCAATTTCCTGAAGTGGTCGCGTTAGCTCAGGCCATGGAATGTTTCCCTCTTTGAGGATTTTAACCACGTGATAATACTGGTGTACTGATTTGTGATCTGTTTGTGAGCGGTGACCTTTGGTTTTTTATCTAAGGAACTTACCCTATAAATTCCTACAAATTTTAATTTTAATTTTTGAGTAAAAATATGTAGGTTATATCTAATGATTTTGAAAATATACATATCTACATATTGATTATTAAAGAAAAGGAGTATTCATAAAGTAAATTTTAATATGTTAATTTTAGATTAGTCGAAAATGTTAATTGCTTGGTAGGTTATGTTGCTATTATTGAAGTTAATTTTTTTTATTTGAGCATGTTGGCAATATTGAGATTAATTTTTTTTAATTTTAATTTTAATTTTTGAGAAAAAAGATGTAGGTTATATCTAATGATTTAGAGAACCCATAAAGTGATAATTTTGGCATAAGCGCATCAATAAAAATTATTGAAGAACTCCTTAATATAAGCAAGTATGCTCATATAAAGAGGGAAAGGGGACATGAGGTTTACACATAAGGGTAATATCTACCAATCCTTAAAGAGGTGGAAAATATCTTCAAATGTATGAATAATGTTATCAATATTTTCAAATTTATCAATAATGTTATCAATAAACTCAAGTAGTTGTAGGTAGCCCATTGTTTACGGGGAACTTCACTTAGAGCTCATTAACAGACTATTATAAGCTAGCCATAGTTTAGTTTAAATTATTCACTCACAATATTCATTTTTAGTTGTATTACTTATTAGCTAGTCATATATTTTAGCCCAAGACTAAATTATTCATTTATGTTAATCATTTTTAGTTGGGTCATTTAATTGCTCATTTTTTGTAGTATTTCACTTGGAAAAGTCGCGGTGACTAACTTTTTTAGTCACTAATTTCTCATTTTCTACTAGTTATACATATCAAGTCGAGACCTAAAGATGACTCAAAATCAATTAAAAATGACTAACATAAATCCAAAGTGATACAATTAAAAATGACTAGCATAAATTACTAATTCATATACTTGTTGCACTAGTTAGTTGATCGTATTTTTATTCTTTGACTCTAGTGCTCATTTTCATTAACAGTTTCTTATTTTGTCATTTATTATCTATTCAGATATTTTAGTCTTGGACTAAATTAGTCATTTAATTTAGTCTCTTTTAGTTTAGTCACTTATTATCTAGTCATATATTTGATCTCTAGACTAAATTAGTCATTTTTAGTTTGGTCACTTGAAATTGCTCAAATTTAGTAGTATTTCACTTGAATAATTGCAGTGAGTAACGTTTTTAGTCACCTAGTCATTAATTTCATCATTTTTTACTAGAGAAAGTCAGGTTAGTTGCACATTGCATCATACCATCCATTTTGTTATGTTCCATTGCAAATACAATTTATCCTTCCTCTTCTGAGTTTCCCAATCTCACAACCACGGGACAATTGGATTTAGCTAACTAATTTCAACGAAAAATTTCACCAAAAAACTATACAAAGATGGCTGAAATAATTGATGTTGACAGTTTCCAATCGAAAAATAAATGCAACAATGATGGGACTATTGACAATGTATTGAACAAAAATAATCTTTTTATACTTCATGAATTTTCATACATTCCTGGGATTTTCTTTTCAATGCAATTGAAGTGCTTTTTCATTTTCGTTATATGTCCATTGAATTGTGAAATGGAACAATTGACTACTTCTTGGCATACCTCGAACAAGGGCACATAGAAGTGATAGAATATTTTAATTATGAGCGAGCACTTGATTTCCTGTATCAGCTTCATGGAATTCATGACATTGAAACATATTTGTAGAGGATGTGTATCCCTACTTCAAATGGTCCTACTGACAATGAATAAGAACTATGGGGAGAAAAAATTTGCCTTCCCTGGTTGACCAAATGGTTGAAATTACCAATAGGAATCTAGTCAATCACAACAAAAAAAAGGTATGTTCTCTTCAATTCAAATAAATAAACAAAGACATTACATATATTTTTCCATGATGATAAGCCTCTTAATGGGCACTAGGAACCATTTATGTACATGGGAATAGGCCGAACCATTGTCGTATGCAAAGCATACTTTTCTCCTTCCTACAAAGTTATAAATTTTTTTTTCCAAATAATGAATAACAAAATGCAAACCCATGGATTGCATAAAGCAAAAAATACTATATACATTTGTGGAGTTAGTATTCTCTTTACACTTTTTCATTTGATAGCACCTAACTTTGATGTATAATCCTTGAGACTTTACATTGTCCAATCATTTTTCAATTTGATAATGTGTGATGCACAAGATGCATTACATTGCTTACAAAAATATATATCAAATGATTTCATAAAAACTCAAAAAAAAGTTTCAAACTGGCAATAATACCTTATTAATATGTAAATTCCATATGAGAAAGGTGGGGTTGAATGCGTGCCATTTTTTTTGCAAAGGGAAGCAATAATATTCAAAGTAAACATACAAGAATGGTCCTTTCTAACTAGAAGAATTGTCAATTATTTCCAATGCAATAGTTGTTCAAACCAAACATACAATATAGTATCATTTGAAATAGATACATTGCATACTCATTATGCACCTTTGTCAATAGATGAAGATAGCAACAAATATAATGTACATTGTCAAATAACGCCAATAGAAACAACGTCGTTGCACATGCAACATGCACCTATGCCAACAAACACACATAGGAATGAAGAAAAATTGTAGTATATTGGGATTCCAATGAAAACACATGAAAACAATAATATCAATGCCCGTAGATTAAAAAAAAAAATTCATTTAGAAACAAAAATTGTAAAGTCATATAAACAAAAATTATAAAGTCAACGTTATTGCTTGTTCAAGAAAAATCCCTTGACAGTTTACCTATCCAAGATAGAAGACACACCTAAAAATAAATGTCCAATATGTAAATAGTTGTAGTTTCAAAAGAATATGGGAATCATTGTACAAGACTTGGAACAAATATATCTAAATTTATCTTACAACCATATAAATTTTTATACAAGAGTAATATGCAAAGTTTGCAAAAGAGAACTTCAAAATGGAAAATTGCCACAATTTTTTGTCCCTGAGAGGATTAGGTGAAACAACTCATTGAAAGTTGTAACCACACTATCGTAACTTGAAGAACGCCTTGTAGCGTCAATAATTTCATTTTCAAAAATAAGACAATGGGCCCAAAAATGATCACAAATGGGTTAACATGGTCAATTACCAATGTTCCTGTTCAAACAAACATTGTTCAAAATGCATTGCTACAATTTATGGAAGACACACCAATAATTCATGCTGCATTGGAAAGACTATTGGAATATAAAAATGCATTTCAAATATGAAAATTTTGTGTGCACTATGTCATGAAGGCATTGAAAGAACTATGTTCTCGACACCTATGTAAAGCTAAAAACATTAGCATAAATAGAATTGGGATAACATCCTATAATCAACTACTTTAAATGCTCCAAATGAAAACATTTAAATTGAAGAAAAAATGAAACAAACGGTGATTCAGAAAATGAAACACCAACTAAAACATTGGTACATGGATACATAGGGTGCCAATGCATCCATGATTTGCAAGACAAGCTAATTGAAGTTGCTCTTGTTGAAAGACAACACCCCCTTGGAATTTTTAGAGACAAGTATATAGAGGAAGTTAAATTTTCATCCCTTTTCTTTGGAGACCCATGTGATAGTGACATTGTATAGATATTCCCCTACCAAAAAACTATTCAAGGGGAGTTAATACACTATATTGGTGATTTCTCTTACCGTACAACTAATCTATTTTTCAAAACATTATGAATAATAATTGGAAAATTCCTTTCATGCATTTCAGTAAGAATAAGAAAAGGGAAATTAAAAGGAAGAAAGTTACTAGCAAAATATGTTAAATAAAAACAAAACTTGGAGAACATTCTTTAAAGAGACATTGGTTACATGGATTTCAAACGTATAAGAATTTCCCCTGATTTCTTCCAGCATACGAAGAAAAGTATATTTTCCATAATACGTCAAAAATGACCACCAACTTTCTTCATCACGTTTACAAGTGTTGAACATCAATGGGATCCATTGGTAAACACATTGACCAGATTACATGACAAAATAAGAAAAATAGAAAATATTGAAACAATAGAAGACTAAAAAATTGACCATCTCATAAGAAAAAATACAGTGACATGTATTCATTATTATAGGCATAGAATCAATCCTTAAACAAAATGATATTACAAGATAAAAAATTCTTTGAAAACGTAGACTTGGATCACTACTTTATAACTGAATTTCAAAATAGAGGAAGCGAGCATGAATATGGGTTGTTATGGGTAGAAAATTCGCCAATACATGGAGTCAATAGTAACACTAACATTGAAAACTTTGTCGACAATTATTTCACCTGTAACATAGAGCACCTTGATATAGAACTTGCAAAAATACATTGAAACCACCATACAAAAAGTTTTATAAAGAGAAAAATCTCACATTGTAGATATAGTTTCCCAATGCCACCCATAAGAATCACAAAATTTCTTGAACTAAATGTGTTGGTATATGACACAATGAAAGAAAAAGAAAAATTGTTACATGCAGATATCCCGGAAACAAAAAAAAATGATAGCAATAGTACTTTTGAATTTTTTTTGGATGAATTACATTTAACTAAAACTAATTACATCATACAATATAAATTATATGGAAGCAACTAATGATTTCATTAGGACGAAAACCCTCCCACATTTGGAACAATAGTTTTCAAAGAACCTGCCACAACTATGGAATGAAAATATTGATTCCCAATTTTTCCATAATGCATATGCAGTTGCATCATATTGGACATCTTACATGACAAAAATTGAAAAATCAATGAAAAATGCATTTACAATAATAAGAAAATAAAATGAAAACGGAAAAGTAAATGTTATTGAAATGATACGTTCATTAGGAAATTCTTTTCTTAATCTCCAATATATGTCAACCCAACAAGAAGAAAATATATCACTTTCTCTTCCATTGAATCATAGTTCATGGGAATGCACATTTATAATCTCAACACCAATGGATGAACGCACATTTATCCTGAAGCCATTGTTCCTGCTAAAGAAGGAAGATGACAACTCTGAATATGCGATGTGTAGTTCCATTATTGATTATTACATTGTTTGACCTAATGTTATAAAGCATGTACGCCTTGCTGAATTTTCCTCAAGGTACAACAAAAATGGCACAACCATTTCAAAAATAAATAAACCAAAGGTCATATGATTCAACAAATACAAAAAACACATTGACTATGAAAACTATTGTACGAAAAATATTTTGTTGTATGATCCATTTAAAAATGACAATAATGCATTGAAACAAAACTTGGTATCATGGGAAGCTATGTATATATTACATGAAAAAAAATAAAAACAAATGAATCTAAATTCACATATAACATCAATCCACTATGGGGAAATTTAGAAAATGAAATTCATGAAATCCAAAACAATTCCATAGATCCCATTGATATAATGAAAAAATAAAAAAATATTGAACACTTTAGTGAAAAATAGGATTTGCAAATATATTTTCAATGTTCCCATCACCATGGAAAAAAAAAAAGACAATTGAATATTGGATTCCATTTTTAGAGTGTCCATTTCTACTTGAAAATGCAGAATATCGCAAATTAAGAAGAATGCTCAATAGAGAACAATAAGCAAGTATCGAATACATTGCAATGAAAAAAAATATGAACATGAACAAACCATTGTATATATTCCTAACTAGAGGAACCAGAATTAGGAGAACATTTACAACAAAAGTAATATCCAAATGCTCATACAAATTTATGATGCACTCCATTCAATTGATCCTTTTAAACCAAAAGGGTTGATTCTAGCATACACAAGAAACTTGCATATAATGTAGGTGTTATGACTATCCATTTTTCATTGCCTATGTCTTTTAACATGTCTTCCCTTACACAACTTAACAATGAAACATTAGATGCACTCGGAAAAATTTAGCAAGAATTGAGATTGGTTTTCATTGATGAGGTTTCCTTGCTAGGAAGCCATTTCTTTTTTTGCACTGATGATCAATTGGGAAACATTAAACATGTCTAGAAAAAATATTTTTGAAATGTTGACATTATGTTTTCCTATGATCTCTATCAAGAAATATCTATACAAGATTCCCTGATATTTGAACAACCTATTCTCAACAAACAACCAGTCCCATGTGACTTTTGGAAAGAAAATGTCAAACTCTATGAATTGCAAACTACAGTGCGAAAAAAAAATGAAAAAATCATCTCAATATTGAATAGAATGAGAAAAAACACTCAAACATAATATGATATGGTATATTTGAAAAAAAAATTGTGTTATTCCTGCACCTATTGACCTTGCTTTCCCTTATATTTTTTATAAAAATAAATATGGTGCTTTGTATAATAAGAAAATGTTGTTAATTGTTCCTGGTGATGAAATTGTCATCAATACAATCAACTAAGAAGAAGAAAACCATGGTGATTTCCCTTCAAATTTACATACAACAAAATTTCCTTTAGAAATAGTCATGAAATTAAATATGTTAGTTGAGATCTATGCTAGAAATTATGATTCACAAGATGGCCTTGTTAATGGAGGAGATGGAACCATTAAAACATATACAAAAACAAACAAAAATTATGTCATATGGATCAATTTCTTCGATACAAACATTGGTCATCGCAAAACAAGAAAGTTGGCTCACTTATATAGTGAACAATTTTTCAAAGTTTGGATCCCCATATTGCAAGTATCAAAACCAATAATTTCATCAACAAAGACAATCTATATCAAAACACAAAAAAAAATCATGTTCAATTCGCATGTGCATGCATAATACATAGATCACAAGGCCTCACACTAGACAACCTCACATTTGATCATAATGTAATACGAAATCATAGATTGGTCTGCACAACCTTGTCTTGCATTAGGAACATGGAATCCTTGTTCCTGTTAAAACCTCTACAAAAACAAAAATTCAAATTGAAGCAAAAAATAGCAATTGAAATGGAACGTCTATGACATATTGAAAATGGGAACTGGATTACAATTATCAATTTCTTCACACACATTTATGCACATTTGTTCTCTCTCTAAACACTTGCAACCTAGAAACCCATTTCAATGATGTCTTGAATGAATATGATTTGATGGATGCTTACATTTTTTGTTTACAAGAGACAATTTGAAACAAGATAGTCTAATTTTTTTTTTCAAAACCTTCAATTGCATATCAAGCCATTACAAATCTGGATTGCTCACATGCTTCAAAGAAAACATAATAATTGTTGAACATATGAAGTTTCAAGAAGACAATGTAGAAGCATTGACGACAAGTATCATTTTACATGGAATGTGAATTATAATGATCAATTTATATGCAGCGACGTATGCCACATTTCCCAATATACTAAATATTATTGGAAATAAATTATGTAATATATATATATATATATATATATCGGTGAACCAATAGTCATTGTAGGAGATTTTAATGTTTACATGGGAAAAAGTAGCAATAGAACAAATACACTAACAAATTGTATGCATAGATACAACCTCCATTTTCTTCTAGATACAAATACCTATGTGGCCATGTTGCTCATTGATCATGTATGGTCCAGCATAACACGCATCTAAATGATCTACCAGCTAGATACATATTGGTCATATCATGACACAATTTGTCTCATAATGGACCATATATATGCAAATGAATGATAAAACATATTTAACTCTTTGCATGTTTTCAATTAAATAATGTTTTCTCCTTTTTGTTGTCATCGAAGCTTAACCATTTATTAATGTTCTTTCGCAACAGTCCATTGCATCCATGTGCAAAGAAGCTTCTACTGCAATTTCCTTTCTTCTATATAAGAAAAATGCATCAAATCTTCAATGATTAAAAATATAAAAGGAAAGTATTTATAAATAATTTTTCTACTTCTCCTTGGTTCATTATTTTCATATTAAATTTGGTTTCCATGTATCCAGTATCATTAATATCATTTTTCCAAATACCTTGCAGCCTTGAGCAACAAACAAATACAACATCACAATAAGGAAAACAACTACATAAAGAAGTAGCAAGGCAAGTCAATATTCCCACTGCTTATTTGCATCAGTCACATCTATAGTATACATATCAACATTGGATCCCTGTAATTGAATTTGATTTGCAATATCTTTACACAACCCAAATTCATTGTCAACCATTCCAATATCATATATCATTTTTGGGATTCAACTGCGTTAATTTAGTCATTCATCTATGACCATTTACATGAGAGGTAGTTGTAACTGACTAATTTCTCATGATTTTTGAATAGTTCACTTAGCACTCATTGCATCGGGTGATGCTCACAGGGGTGAAGAAGTGGGATTGAAACTAGTGAAATGAATCACATAGCATCAATCATCACATTCCAATATCAATTGAAGAACTGAACATACACAAATCTTGAAAACGATATGGTGATGCCATGGTTGGCTACAACACATTTTTTGACAAATAAAGAAAGGCATGTCAAATACTATGTGATGATTTGACTTGTAAAAAGGATATGACAATCACAATGGTTGTTCCAAGTGACCTCATCAGAAAACACAATCGAAATATATTTCCAGGAAAAGGAATTACAATAAAAAATTCTATATTGTGCCAAAAACAAACAATGATTATGGCGACTCTGACCTCACTTAGTTGTTTGACAATACATGCACTATAGAAAACATATACAAAGTCCGTGCAAATAAAAAATTGTTCCCAATGCAACAATAAAACAATTGGGAGGAAGCATATAAACATTCCCAATTGGAACAATTACAACACTTGTAACAAAAATTCAAAAAGTTGGTATGCAATATACATTACAAATTAGAGACAAATGCTCTGAAGATGATAAAGCATCGGAAACATTATCACCCTAGCGCCACTCACCCATTATTCTTATTCATTTTAGCTTTTTTTTTTTCCAATATCAAAAACAACACCCTGCGTTGTTTCCTTAGAAACAAGCTAGTTCTAAAGAAACTTCTACCCAAATTAGCTCAAATGTCTTACCAATAATATATGCAAAAAAAAACAACAACAATTTATATGTTGCACAATCTGAAAATTCATGGTCTTTTCACTCTTGGTGGTGTCAATAATATTTTGGATGTCGACAACAACAACGAGCAAAATAAAACGAGTCAAAGCTACTACTAGCAAGTTTGTCTTCTCTTCTCAGGTATCATCCTCATTCTTTTACCTTTAGTTTTTAGTCATATAAAAAAATGCTTCAATGTTTTATTTATGCAAGCAATAATAAGCACTTTGTATTACTTTTCCTCATGTAGAGATGATCAAAATTCATAAACAATACTTTGGATTATTTTAGATCTTAAATGCCAATGTTGAAAGAAAAATGAGCATTACTATGTTCATGCATAAGATCATTGATGTCAAACAGAAGAATGTGTTTTTTTTGTTAATAATTATATTACCACAATTTTTTTTTTTTTACTTTTAAATTATATAAATGTTTTGAAACATTATGTGCAATTTTCTTGTTAATATAATATGAGTTTGATGTCTTTTTTCATATTCAACTTTTCCCTTATATATATATATAGTGTTGTTTTCCTTATTTCATATTATTCTTTAGCTTCACTTTAATTATTCTACTCATTCACAGGAAATTTCACTTATCAATGGATTAAATAGATAAAAATGAATTTTGTTTTGTCAATGTATTATCATTTGTTAGATTATGTTTCTTCATTGTCTTTATAACATATTACATTTTCACTTCAGTGCATATGTTATCAAGTTTTCTTACTTTAAGCACAAAATTATATTTAGACAAAGTATCCTAATTTGTTAGATTATCCTCTGCTTCAAACACTTGAAATGCAAATTTTTGTTATGCTTTGCAGATTTAAAAAAAAACATTTGACATGGAGCATTGTTTTTTTATTAATTAAATTTAGAATTTATTACATCCACAACCTTATCTTTGTTCAACTACTAAAATTAATTCAAACCATTCAATATTCAATAATTAAATTAAATGGTAAGAAACCCTAGCTATATTCAAACAATTCAATATTCAATGACAAGAAACACTAGCTATAGCTATATTCAAACCATTCAATATTCAATAATTAAATTAAATAGGAAGAAACACCAGCTATATTGTCTTGTTAATTTAATGTAAAGTAAGTAACTTGAAGTCATTGTTAAATGCATTACTATGTCAAACATTCAAATAAATAAATATAATTTGCATTACTCCACTCCAAATAATCAAATAAATAAATATAATTTGCATTACTCCACTCCAAATAATCAAAGAGACAAATATAGTAAACATCATGCATGATATAATTTGGCAATATTATAAATAAATTAAAGTGACGGTGTTATATATCAATAAAATTTGTAAGTGATGTGTGACCTCACAGTCGAAGACAAAATGTTCCACACCAACCTATGGCGTAGAGAGAGAGTATATAACTGCAATTGGCCTACGTGGCCACGTCATGCATGACATAATTTAGCAATAATATAAACGATGGCCTAGGTGGCCACGTCATGCATGACATAATTTAGCAATAATATAAACGAAAGTGAGTTGCATCCTATGTGGAAAAGAGAAAGTAAACATCTGCACGTGATACTTTGGTAAGCGACAAAATTGGGCAATATTATAAGCGAATATTCAAGAAATATGTGGGGGCCTTCCACAAACAAGTGGATATAGAGGGCACTATTTTAACTTAGAATAAGTTTTTAGTGTAAAGAGATATGTACGCTACCATATTATAAGCGAAAGTCACTTTGTGAGGTGTCAAGAAAGGTGCATCCAGAAACTAGTGGACAATTATTTGAAAAATAAAAATGGTACAATTATGGAGGGTTTAACGAAGAGAAATTGTTTTAGTTATTAATTCTTATTTTAATAATTATTTTAAAATTTTATATAATTTTTAAAATAAGGAAATCTTAGGTTCATTGCTTTATTTTGAAAATCATTTAGTAAAACTGTTTAATACATTAACAAGTTTTAAAAAAAGGCATATTCTCTATTGGAACATTCCAACAATTACGTAAATATGATGAAGAACCATTCAATGACCTTTCGTAATATACTATAAAAACGATGATTTGGGCTAAACAATTTCATTTGTAATTTTGAAAAATGAATGTTATATAAACATCGAATTGATCAAAGCAAAAAGTAAACTCTAACTTTTTATTTTAAATAAAACGAGAGCTTTGGGGTAAACAATTTCATTTGGAATATATATATATACACTTTTTTAAGTGGTTCAGGGTAATTTTAGTTAATGCATGTAGTAGAAGGATTATTTCCCCACATATATACTCTAAATTTGATGTTTCATATTACACGAGCAAAGTCGTAGAGGGTTAAATTGGCCCCCATAGTTTTATCTCTGATCGATATTAAGCTATTAATTTTTTCATTGTATCGGTAAACATTATAGGGTAATAACTATCATTGCCCTCTATAGATCCTCATCTCATCTCATTTTTCATATTGATAACTTAGAAATATTGCCTTCTATAGGTCCTCATCTCATCTCATTTCTCATCTTGATAATTTAGAAATAATTTTGGGCTTGTACACACTAAAATAGTGACCCAACCAGCATGGGTCGTAATTAGCCTTAAGAACCGAGTGTGAGTGGTTTGACTGTCTTCGAGTTATGAGTGTTGTATTAATGATATGGGTTAGTAGTTGGAAATGAAATGGCATGTACTTTGGTGAGAGCTTTTTCATAGTTTCCAAATTAACATTTCTTACGTTTCTATTATTTCGAATAATATTTTTTAATTTAGAGGTAGAATAAAAAGATATGAAAATAACATTATGACATGGTGGCTTGAAAGAGGAAATCTATATTACAACCAAAGTACTATGTTGAAAAAGGTAAAAGGCTTCTTTTTTACAAATAAAAGAAATTTTTATATAGTGTCAATAGTGTCCTAGAATATGAGACCAATTCAATTATCTTGTGTTAGTATTGGGATTTATGAGATCCAAATTAGATCATGGTGTGTATTACAAAATTGATGCTAGTCATTTTTTTGTTATGACTCTATATCTAAATGATATGTTATGTTTTGGTAATAGTGGGGATGTGATTTGTGATTTGAAGTTTAAACTTGCTATACAATTTGATATTAAGGACTTAGGGGATGCAAAATATATCTTAAGAATGGAGATAAAGAGAGGGATAAAATAAAAAGATTTGGTTGAGCTAGAGTAAGTATATAAACTTTATGCTATAGTCTTTTTTCTTTGTGGTAGATTGGAGATCGTTGAGAATTTGGATTTTTATAGGAACTAATATTTTATTTGAACATTGTCACATGACACCCACAGAGATGGAGGATATGGATTTTGTTCCTTATACTAGTACAATTGGTAGCTTGATGAATGGTATGGTATATATTAGACTAGACATTACCCAAATAGTGGGATTCTTCAGTTGATCCAAGGAAACTTCTAAACATGAATATTGGACTATAGTGAAAAGGATCTTCAAATATTTTCAAGGTAGTTATAGACATTCTAGTTGATATCATCGTGATGTTTTAGGAGACCCGCACTTAATGGATATGCAATGTTATTGTTATAATAACTCATTGCATAAGTTAAGATATTAATTATTAACTAGGATTAGTAGATTTATTAAGTACATCGATTGTATGTGGGGAATTATTTTTAGTTTGTTATAGCATTCTTCTTGGTAATTAATATAAATTTTGAATAAAGTTCAAGATAACACTAAAATCCAAATTGAGACTACATTTGAAAATAACATAAATGTTATATATGTGATATATTGATGAATGACAGACGAACCAGTGAGGAGCTAAGGTTTTAAAAAACTACAGGAAGGGTTCTAGCAAGAAATATGTCTAGAGGGGGAGGGAGCGGGACTCCCTCCTGCAGAAATGTGGTAGTTGAAAAAGCTAAATGATTTCAGGGAGGGTTCGAAATTGTGGAAAAAGGGTCAGAAGGAACGATTCGAGGAGTAGGTGGGATTGGTAAGCTAGAATTGAATGGTCTGAAAATATGTGAAGATGAAGGTAGGATAGATGGCCAATCATATCATTAAAATAAATCAAACGGGGCTAATGGGAATGGCCCAAGAAAGCCCAAATTGATGGTGATCCTGAAGGTCATTATTACAGATCCTCAAACCCAGACGTGCTGAAACCATATCAACACGTATGTTTTCATGTATACGTTTATGGGGATGTGGCCCACATAGAAAACCCTCTACAATTGGATAAAGCAACATTGAAAGCCATGCGGTGAGATAGAACTACACCTAGGGTAAAAAGGGAATTTTACAGTGGTATTTGCAAAAATGGAGGAAAAAGATCAATTTTTTAATGGGGGACCATATTTCTTTACATTTGCTAGGTTATATAGATGACCATGGAAGGAGAATTTCACCCCAGAAAAAGAGTTTTTTACAAGTGCTCCAGTGTGGATTAGGATTTGTTCCCTGCCCCTAGATTACTGGCTACCATCAACCCTTAATCTTATTGGTGACAATCTAGGAAAAATTGTAAATATTTTATATGTGAATCTACAAGGAAGATATACTTTGTATGAAAGGATCTATGTAGAGATGGATGTATCTGGAGCTTTACAAGAAGCAATCTAGTTGGAATTACGAGCCAAATTATCGCAATAAGCCATCAACAATGAACATATCCATTTTAGATATCGTTGTTACCATGAGCATGATCATATGATAAGGGAATTCCCCTTGAATCATTTTGAGGAGAAACATAAGGAACATGAGCAACAAGATGTTCAAGGCTTTGTAAAACCAAGTCAGAGAGGACGAGCCAATAGGAGACAAAAACAATTAAAGCAAGGATGGAGGAATGTGTCCAAGAATAGTTTCAACATCCTTTTAGAGATGACACATGAGGAAGAGAAGAATGGAAAAGATAGGTTGGAAATTTAGGATTATCAAAGCATGGAAGGAATTATGGAATTTTAGGAGAACCTTGTTAAAAGCTTCGAGATTCCAACTATGGGGAAAGAATTTGAGCAGGACTCCAAAATGGCCCCAAGTGAAGTGGGTGCTAGATAACCCTATCTCCAAGAAATATGGAAATGGATGGAATGTAATTATAGAATATGGTGGAACAATGGAGAAAGAAAGTATGGGATGCAATTCTAGTTGAACAAATAGATCAAAACCAATATCTTTATTTTATGCGAGAAGATGCAAAACTTCATGGGATAAAGTGAGCACATGGGGAAATCGGTGCTAAGGGAATCAAGGTGTTTGAATACCAGATCATCCTAAATCCAAAGCAAACCGAAAGGAGAAGGGGAAGAAAGGAGAACAATGAAGCCCTCCAGGAGCTAGGAGAAATTATGATTAACTCAGGTAAGATGAGAGCTATCAACGCACCCCCTAACCCCCACACTTAAATATGAAAAGTATCACTTGGAATTCAAGAGAGTTGAAGAGCCTCAGAAAGAAAAAAAATTGTTAAAGAAGAAGATTAAAATGGAAAATTTGGATATGATATTCATTCGAGAATCAAAATGTATGGTGGATAAGATGAAACAAGTTAATATGAATTTAGGTAGAATATTTAGTTACTTAGATGTTGAAGCTCATAGTAATGCATGAGGATTAGTCACATGGTGGCATCCATAGGTAATGAACCTAATAGCTACAGAATCAACTAGATTTTTCCTCTCTTTGGAGCTACAGATAATAGGTGCTCCTAGGTCCATTTTGTTTACAAATTTATATGGCCCATAGAGAATGGATGAGAAATTAGGCTTCATTCAGGCGTTAAAGGACCTAAATAAAATAAATCCTAACCAACATTAGATTATAGGGGGAGATTTCAATATGATAACCTCCTCAGAAGAAAAGAAAGGGGGTTTGAGGTTGCTAGATAGAGACTCTAATGCCTTCAAGAGTTGCATAGAAGATGAAAAAATTATAGATATTGAAATGGGAAATGGGACTTTACATGGAGTAATAAAAGAGGAGGGGGGCATCAAATAGCCTCAAGGTTAGATGTATTCCTAATCTAAGAGGATTTTCTACTGCAAGGGATATACGTCGAGGCAAATATTCTCCCCTGCAGAGGTTCATATAATTGGCCAGTGGTATTGACAGTAGAAATTTTAAGAAGTAAAAATAGATATTTTAAATTTGAGGCCTTCTGGATAAATTACCCCTCCTTTATGAAGAATATAAAGAAATGGTGGGTAGAACCTCTACCAATCTGAGGCACCAAGATGTTCAAAATGAAAGCTAGGTTGTTGTATATCTGATCCAGGTGGATATTGGTGGCCACATGCCTATTCCACTTGTACCCCCACCATTGTTTCTTTCAATTTTTCAATTTCCTTAATTGTGGCACAATTTACTATTTTTGGCAGTTTTTTGGGTCTTGAACTTCTGAAGCTGTTTTGAGGCCCTAAACAACATTTTCTGGGAAAATCAGGAACAACATGGGTGTTTGATTGATTTTGGCCACTCTAAAGTTGTATTCATTGTATATATATTTCTAGCAAGGTATTGTGCACGTTAAACAAAGATCGTATGCCAAATTTACATCCCCTGGAAGTCTATGTACCAATTTACCCAAGCAGGGCCCATAATTTTGGTGCTTCATCTCCTAGGGCTAGTTTTTTAGAGGTTTAGGGTTTTCCATTCTTTCTCAATAATAAATAGTCCTTCGAGCCTCATTGGAACATAGTTTAGAAGCATGTAGCCTCCACATCTCTTCTCAGAGACAAGTTACCATCACCTGATCTAGTTTATTTCCATTATTTTTGTAATCATATTTCAGTCTTTGATATTAATGAAATAAAGTCATATTTCTGCTGAATCTCTGTTTCCATGTTTAAATTTGTATTATGTTACATTCATGCATAAATTTAGATAAGTGGTATAAGATAAGTCTTCTCTTTCTCTATTTTTATTTGCATGTCCCCAACGAGATGAGGGTAGAAGGAGTTAGGGATAGATTTGGTTGAACCCTTGTAAGATCGGCCACGCAAATCCCGACGAATTCGTATGGTGGACGAAAAGAAAGATGAGGGAGCAGTAAATCCTATCAAAATACTGCTCGATGAGGCCCTCGATAAACAAAGGAAAAAGATAATGGATGAATTTTCCCAAATCCTTCAGCGGATG
The DNA here is from genome assembly GCA_034641835.2 of Pinus albicaulis. NCBI lineage: Eukaryota > Viridiplantae > Streptophyta > Pinopsida > Pinales > Pinaceae > Pinus > Pinus albicaulis. Next base: position 937,508,259 of record CM076579.1, on the reverse strand, counting down.
CCCGCAGGAGACACATCTTCATCCGACAACCACTCTGGAGGTGCCACTCCCTTTAAGGTACAAGTAAAATTTTAAATTCCCACATTTTAAGGCTAGATATATCTATATGCCATAGATAAACGTTTAAACCTATTGGAAGGATATTTTTATGTTCATGATCTTTCCAATAAGGAAAATATTACTTCTGCACTCTTGAAATTTTCCCCCACGTCAAGAACTGGTGGGAAACCTATTGTGAGCACAAGGATGAGGAGTAACCCTCACTATTCTCGGATGCACCCACTTGGAATTATTTCCGAGATTCCATCAAGGAACAATACTACCTTGTCGGGAGCTATGAAGACTGCAAGTATATACAATGGGCTGTGTTTCATAAACAAAGGGATCAAGATGTCCATGAGCTGATAAATATTTTCCATACCATGTGCACAAAGATGGGTATGAAATATTATGAGAAAATTCTAGTTCTCATGTATCGTTGTTGTTTGCAAAAATACATTTAAGAGGAAATGGAGTTCCTAGACATCTCCTCGCTTGGTGCAACATACTGACATGCTACCAAAATTGAGAAGAAATTCAAGTAGAAGAAGCGATACTTTGGATCTATAAACCCAAGGCAAAACAAAGGTGCCCCCAAGCCACAAAGAAAAGGATAGAGCCTGATCGAGATCCCTAGAGAAACTCCTTGAAGTTGCAAGCCAAGACTGACGGGAAGGCAATGAAGGACACTGACAAGTGGTGTGACTTCCCTAAAAGCCCCACTCACAACACGCATGGATGTTGCGTAAAGAAGGCACTGGTGTCCAAGCTGAGAGACTCGGATACGGATGCATGTTATGATTCTAAGATGAAACCAAACAAGGGTAAGGAGGTCATTGATGAAGAACCCACTACAACGGTAGCCCCCACCAAGCTCCAAAAGGTGGAACCCGAAGATCCAAAGGAGGGGGAGCACCTCTTTCACTCACATATTTGGGTGAAGGGCTCTTCACTAAAATTCATTATAAATAGTGGGAGCCAAAAGAAAATCATTTCAGAAGAGGTCATGAAGCGTTTGGGCCTATATACCACACCACACCCGTAGTTGCACACCATCGGGTGGCTTCACCAAGGATGAGATCTCCAAGTCATGTAGTAGTGTCACCTTCCCTATAACAGCAAGCCCTTCATGGATGAGGTATTGTGTGATATAGCTCCTACTGAAGTTTTTTATGTATTATTAGGCCAACCATACTTGGGGAAGCGTTATGTCGTGTATGAGTCTAGGCCTCGCACTGTTATTATTTCTTTGTGTAATAAGTTATAAAGGATACCTGAGGTAGCCCTGCCTACCGACATCTCTTTGATCTCCACTAAGAAATGTAAAAATATCATCTCCCATTCCAGGATTTTTGTTTTTTTTTATGATTCACTCTCAAAGTAAGGGGAATATTGTAGCCACATCCATGGCCCTTAGGAAGGGTTCCTCCATGTAGCATAAGCATGTGGATACATTCATGGAAGAATACAAGGACATCTTCTCCTCACCCACAGGGGTACCCTTGCACTGATAGGTCAAGCATTCGATTGATATAACTCCTGAAGAACCTCTACCCAACGGGCTGGTATATCACCACTCCATTCTGGAAAATTAAGAGATTAAGCAACAAATCTAGGATTCGCTGCAAAAAGGGCCCATCCAACCAATTTCCTTGCCTTGTGGGAGCCTGATTGTACTTGTATAGAACAAGGATGGGACCTGGAGGCTCTAAATTGATTATCGGACACTAAAAAAAATCGATGTCAGGAATATGTATATGATCCCATGGATTGATGACCTTCTCGGCCAACTCAAGGGGGCCAAGTATTTTAGCATGATCAATCCAAAGTCTGGCTATCACCAAGCTCCAATAGAGCCCAGAGATGTATGGAAGACTGCCTTCAAATCTAAGGAAGGCCTTTTTGAATGGTTGGTTATGCCCTTCGGGTTGAAAAATTCCCCTGATACTTTTATGTGGCCAATGGATGACATCTTGCAGCCCTTAACCAACTCGTTCATGGTTTTTTGTCTAGACGACATCCTAATATTCAACAAGAGTTGGGAAGAACACTTGCAACACATTTAGCAGATCCTTCAAACCTTTCGAAAGTGCAAACTATGTGCCAAATTGGAGAAAGGAACCTTTAGCATGAGCCAGGTCCAATATCTGGGTTACATTATAGATGAGTGTGGTGTGCATGTAGATCTAAATAAGATCCAAGTCATTTGGGATTTCCTAGCCTCGGCCACTCTAACAGAGCTTCACAACTTTTTCAGCCTTGACATTTTTTATCGGAGGTTCATGTTTGGATTCTCCCATATCACTTGGCCTTTGATTCAGATTACTAAGGGAATGGAAAAAACAAATTTTTCCTGGTCTGAATCCCAACCAAAAGCGTTCGTTGAGTTGAAGCACCACCTCTGCTCTGCACTGGTACTCGCACTGCCAAACCTGCAGCAACCATTTGAAATTGAGACAGACACCTCCAACTATGTTATTAGTGCAGTCCTCACCTAAAACCGGCATCCAGTGGTCTATAATAGTGAGACACTTTCTGTTACAATTTGGAACTACCCTACCTATGATAAAGCGGCGTATTCCATCGTGAAGGCTTGTCAACTATGGCAGCATTACATTCTGTGGAAGGAGATAGTCATCAACCTTGATCACCGACCTATTCAATTTATGCAAACGTAAGGGAAGTTGTAGAGTGATCGGAATTATAATTGGCATACATATCTGCAACAATTCCACTTGAAAATTAAATCAAAAAATGGAAGCACCAATCATGTTGCAAACTTCCTCAGTTGGCCCCCAGTTGCAGCATTAACTATTGTTCTCAACTCTTGTGGACAGGATGTTAGAAAAATGACGGTTAATTATTTCTCTTATGATGACATTATCTTATAATGTTTATTTATTATTATTTTTATTTCTTTTATCATCAAGAGTAATGTCAATAGACAAATTGAAGAAGATGAAAAATGTAGGCACATGCTAGGGAAAAACCCCACTCTTTGGGGAAAACCCGATCAAAATTATTCCTTCAATAGTTTGAAGATTAGATGACCAAGACCCTTATACTATAGGCTTCCTCCATCAAGTAATTCCTCCATTGTGTTAGCACCGAGATATTTGCACCAAGATATCCCTTGCTTGCACTTGAACCTTCATCCTTCTTCCTTCAGAAATTTAACTTTGTTGTGATCACCATAACATCCAGGAATCATGTCTGAATAACATCATTGTACCGATAAATGTAGCACCGATTATTGAATTATTATGTTATAGTAGTGAGCATTAGGACATAGATAACATGACTGAGATCCATAGAGAGTGTCTTTATAGTATCATTTCAATGAGTCACTAGTCTCATTGTTTGATCTTCCTTTCTTATTCCATCACTGAGCCACTGTTATAAATGTCACATCAAGCCATTGTCATAGCATACTAAGCCATATTTCACTTTTCATTGAACTGTTGTATCACTCTGACTTTATTGAACTTATGTCATACTGTAATTTTGTATTTGAACTAGAACTGAGATATTGCACCATTTTAATATTGTATTAACACCGAGATAATGTGCCATTGGAGATCCACTGAGTCCTTGTCATGAGATCCAAACTAAATTAGAGATGATTTTGAAGTTTTGAGGTTGATTATGCGAAATCACAGTGGGGTATATATAGTATTTGGTACATAGAAAATGAGTCGACATGTATAAAATGAAGATATGTGTCCATATAATAGTCTAACATGCATTTTAGTGAAGCCGACTTGTAGGAGACCGATGGAAGTCGAATTGTATATTATTTGAGGACTTGTATCACTTTATTTGAAGGCTACTTTATGAAGAATATTTTACTGAAGCCGAGGATGATGACCTTTGAAGGAGATGACTTGATGTAGGTGCCTTTTGACCAAAAACCTAATATCACATGATTTAAAATCCCAACTAGGATCAATTTAAATCTTTAATGACTAACCTATAAGTCCACATTTGGGACGTTAAACTAAACATGATCCAAGCATGAAACCCATGCTTTAATAATTCATATAATAATAAATTATTTTGACAAATACATCAATAATGAATACCGAACCTAGCTACATTCTTCAAAACTCCCTCTTAACTAGAGAGGTATTCATATATAAAATAAATACATGGAATATCTCACTTTATCTATGAATAAGTTTAGGCACCACAATGCCATGGACTAGATTCCTGTCCAGGGAATCTATCCATTTGGTCTCTCTACAATTTAGGCATCACAATGCCACATACTAGATTCCTAACCAGGGAAATCTATCTGAGTGGGACAGATGTAGAATAAAGCTTTTACCCTCTATAGGTACCATCAAACTTACTTACTAACCATCAACCTAGGGAACTAGGTGCACATCCACCCGATGCCACCCTCCCAACTAGACATCAACAAAAAGTGTAGCCCCAATGTCTTTCCAGGAAATGCTTCACTAACAAAGCCTCAACATAACATTTCCAGGCAATTCTTCACTCATAAAGCCTCAATAAACCTTGATCCAACAGATCAAGGATAAATAATCTCTCCCAATCAAACTAATTGGTAACCAACATGGTATAAATTTCTTCGAGAGATTCACTTGTGCAAAAAAACCCTAATCATCAATAATTTCAAATATATAATAAAAACAAAATACAAGTTTTTGATGTTTCCCTTCAACCAATTCCAGTAGGACTATAAATAGAATCTTTTAGGAGAATATTCCTCTTCCTACTTTACTATGGCAACATATATTTTCATAACATATTCCCCAACTAGAAACTTTTTTATGTCCTCCATCTTAACTAGGAAGAGTTCCTCTATCCACTGGCTCCCTCTTAATGTAGGGATATTTCTTCTTCTTTAATTTTTGGAGAATATTTCATGGCTTCCATTCCTTTCAGTATACTTATTAGCTTCTCATCCTCATGATGTACCTGCACAAATTTAGACAACGAGTATAAACAAAACTATAGAAACATAAGTTTATCCATATCAGAATCATGAAATCATTTTCAACTTTATACATATTACATACCCAGACAAGAGACATATACTCTTCAAAATTTTTGCTAGGTACTTTTATCATAAACCCTATACTATTTCACGATGTATTTCATGCTATCTATGGTTTCAATGTGTCTTTCAAAATTATAATATACCTTGATACAAAAATTATTAAAACCTAGAACTAATATAGATCTACAATATATCTAACAAACTTTACATGTTACATTTTCCACTAGGAATTCATAAAAATCCTATATTTCATATAAAGAGTTAATCAAGATTAACCACAACTCAGACATTGTCATGATTAGTTTCACTAGAGTTATATGCATGCCCTAGATTTCAAATCCCAAAACATATCATGAAGAGCTTCTAGAATTCAACAAACACATCACGAGTAACTTCCACTAGGGTTTGATGTCAAACCTATATTTTCCATCTATAAATTCTCAAAAAACATTATATAGATTGAAAAAAACATACATACTAGAGAATTTAATCATTACTAGGATTTATTTATAGACCCTAGACTTTTCAATCATCATCCTAGATCTTTTCAAACTCTGACTAAGGTTTGTTTCCAAACCCTATATTTTTGGAGAATTAGAAAATGGGTCAACACAAATATCTAGGATATCATGATTATAATAACATCATGTGTTAGCCAACATTAATAAATCTAGACACATATAGTCCTAGACTAGGTTAGAGATTTAATCAAGACAACATATACCTAGGGTTTCACTCCTAGGACTTTTCATGACATGGATTTTACTTGTAGACTCTAACAAAAACCTAGGGTTTCAGTTCATTGTCAAAGTACACCCTTATTATATCAGACTTCAAAGGTTCAAGATTTCGCACCACATAATATTAACTCCAAAAAGTTTAGAGCTTAAATGATCATATCAAAATCCCAAACGCATCATTAGCAATATATCAATTAGCACAACAATTTATTCATTAATGATTCTAAATAGGTTTAGGGTTTCACACATCATCATACCCTTAGGTTAGGGTTTTACAAAGAAAATTTTAGGGTTATTTTCATGCCAATAATTAGATATATGTAAGGTGGATAGATTCATCAGATGATGAATCACCCTGAACAATAATCTTGTAAGATTAAAGAGAGATAAACATGAAAAGTGTTAGTAAAGTAGATTGGATTTGACCAAGAGAATAACAAATATTGATAATTAATACATACCTTTGTATCTTGACAAGCCTTTTGTGATGCCTTCCTCCATACTCGATATTTTAGAAAGTTCTTTCCTAGAAGAGTAATTTGTGGTTGGAAATGCATGATTTCAAGAAAAATGATGATACCAGGAACATGACTTAAATTTTCAAGTTACATCTATTTATGTAAACACGAGAGATGGAATCCTCAGATATCGAGGATCAATTAATTTAAACATGAAGTTTACTTGATATCTACACTATTTTGTAAATCCTAGAGAACAAAGATTAAGGTTCTAAAATGTATACTTTCTAAGGATTACAAATTAGGCTACCTAAACACGAATTATTAGATATAATACAAATCTTAGAAATATACGTACCTTGTAGTTAAATACCTTTGATTTTATAGCTTATTGGAGTTGTTAGAATACTTGATTTCTTATGCTTCAAATATTTAAAAAGTCCTTTCTAGTTGGTTCCTTGGATAATATTTTTTCATTTTCCATATGACAAAATTTTATGACACAACTCATTAATGTGCCTTATACTCTGGTTTTGTGAGGGAGACACATAGAAATAGTGCCCATGAACTTGTAGTATCAACCCGATATTTGTTATTGTATAAGGAGTGACATAGTTCTTTAATGATGACAGTGTAGATATAGAAATCCAAATCCTTTTGGTTCTAAGTTTTCTTCTTGTTCATCACAGTCAATCCACACTTAAATGTTGAGAGTCTTTCTATGACTATCCAGGTTGTGTAATATTCCCAAATGGAAATAGTAGCAATAAAAGACATAATAATGTAAAACACAACAACTATGAACATATCATAGGAGGGATCAATATGCAGCCATCATTTTATTCAAATATCAGCAATATACAAAAATATCTTGAGGGTCAAGCCAGTCAAGGAATAAGAACAAGTCTCCCATGATCATATCAATAAGCACATGAGTTGTTGCTACTGTATAAAATGCTGGAAAATAGTGACAGTGCTGCCTAAATTAGTGTAGTTGTTGCTGTAAACTTACATAAATGGAATATGGATGATATATACAAAAGAAATGCCCAGAAAGGAAGATATGGGCTCTAATACATGATTTCTAGCCAACATAGAAAATATTTCTAGAAATACCAACAAAAATATACAATGTGACAAATAACCCTAGGGTTGATATGTCACTGCAAAATAGAACTGAATAGAATGAGGCTATGACAGATATGAAATGATAATTTCCTCCTCCAATGGTATTTCTCAATAGAAGTTTGATCCTTCTATTTAGAAATAGACCCTCCTGGTGAGCTCAATGAACCCTCTCAACAACTGCCACTAAAAATAACGCAGATTTGGAATGAAAATACACTGTGAGGGATGGTAGATGGTTGGAATGATGCCAAAAATATCTGAATATGCCTAGGATCCCTCCTTGCTAATACTCCAATGGATAGGCTACCTCTCCACTGAAAAACAAACCCAGAATTGGCTATATGTGATCCTCCTTTGCTACACCCTGCAACACAACCCAGCTCTAAATAGAAACTGCACTGTAGTTGAAGGAGGTAGCTTGGAAAGAATTTCGAAATGAGGAAATGCAACCTAATGAACCTCTCCTTCCATGAGGGTGAGGTAGGGATTCCAGATCAGGAACACCCTTGTGCTAAACAGCTAAAGGATGCAAAGTCTAAATAGAACAATATCAAATAATGATCTCAAAACATGAATAACAATGGCTGCCATCCCCTCCATATATAGTGTGTGAGCCTTCTCACATTGGGTCCCATCCATTAATGCCACTAATCTCATGCAAGTTTTCCTCCACTAAAACAGTGTTGTCTCATCATAAATGCCACTCCTCCATGACAACGTTGTTGATTTGGTCAAAGTTGACCTATTCAACATGTATCCCCTCCAATTCACACCCAAAGGTGCTTAATCCAACTAATTATTCTTCCTCCTTTCACATTAGGAGTGTTATAATTCCTTCTGAGGAGATTCATGGACTTCCCTACCCACTTATTCACCTACCTAGTGATAAAACAAACTATAATATTCCATTTAGCTGAAGGCTAAATTTTTGGAATATTACAATCCTCCCCTCCAAAATGTTGCTTGTCCTGAAGAAACTGCAAGGATATGGAAAAAATCTCTCTCCTTCCTCTTGTAGCCCCCTCATCAAATAGTCCCCACTACTACTCAAAATAATCTGCAATAAATCTGCCCCCAATGGTTGCTCCCAAATATGCAAAACCAAATGGCTCACATCATGAGAAAGTGGAAGCTGTAAGTGGAAAACTTCTTTCTGTCTAATGGCCTCCTCAAGGTAAGTGAGAATATGAAATTTGGGGATCTCCATCCCAATAAGAGACCCCCATACTCATGTTATCATCCAAATGAAATGAGCCATTCTAGGTAGCTCATCAAAGAAATCCTCAACCCCCGGTTCGTGCAATGTATTGGGGTTGTATGGTGGGATTAGATTTTTCCACCCATGTTGTTTCTCTCTCCATTTATGATATGTATGGGGCTACTACTGATCTTGGGCTGAAATATTATGGTCTCCAAGAGTGTCCCAAGTTACCCCACAAATCAAAACATCCATGAAGTGCCTCCCCCAAGAACTCAAGTTCTCCAAATGGCTCCTCCCACATGAAGACAAGAGATGTAGTGTGGAAATCATGGCTTGCCCATTGTTTCTCCTAAAACTTGAAACATATGAAGTATGGAGAATCATACTCCCAATGGGCACCTCCAACTCTTGTGCCATCCTCCCAAAAAATCTTCCCATAAGAACAAGAACATCATTAATATATGTAAGCAAAAACAAATAAAAAAAAGTTTCCATATGACAACCGGGAGGTGGATCATAGCCCCACTTGTGGAACCAGCACAGTGCATTCCCTGCATGCCTAAAAACAAAGTATAACAAGTGTCTTTTCAGCCACTTGTTTTCTGCCACAATCATCCTACAATATGAGATCATAAAAGTAAAATTTGGTGCCAATGGTGCACATCAAAAGTCATGTGGCATCCCCCACAAACCACTAATAGAATGGCCAACATCAATGCTAAAAATGGCCTCAAGTACATCACAGTACAATATAGAAGAAGGAATGATCCTCCTTGGTACAATATGCTGCTCACAAAAAGTAAATGAGCGCAAATAAAAATTCATAAATGTACATCCTCTACTATGTATCTTGGTCATTGAGATGAAATGGCTCAATTGAAAGTTCTCCCTCACTCTCAATGAGTAGGGAAGTGGTTGTGACAACCTATCCATCATCATCTGAGCTATGCATCTCTCCATATCATGTTATACATCCTGTTGGATGCCCTCCCAAGTGAAATCCTCCATCAAGGAATGGTATGCATCAAAGTGCATGGAAAGAAATTCCACATGTGCTGCATGTAACAACTTCTCCTTGAGCCCAGAAAATCTATTCAAGAAGACTCTACCATAATAATATATGACTCCATCACCCACCATGTCTCTATCATCTCCCTCTAGATCATCAAGAGTCATGCAAGCACCAAGATCCTTGGAGTACTCTACCAAAAGTTGAGACCTCCAATATGGATCAATCCTCCTAAGAGACATCACTGAAGATCTAAAATGTGAAGCTCCCCACATGTTGTTGTATTTTCCTGTGACATCCCTCATTCCAAAGTCATCCTCCAAAGTGCTTCCATACCCATCATGCAACTACTCATGCTCAAGTATAAGTGGCGACCTTTGTAACTTGGCCTCCCATGAGAAGCTACCATTCAAAAATAACCTCCTGATCTTGGCCAATGTAAGCACGAGTGGCCTCTATCTACTCCAATATATGGAGGATTCCTTCCTCAAGGGAAGTACCCTCTGTTTCTCCAAATCCATGGAGCAGCTTCCTTGCACCATGGTGGTGCCATCCTCCATCATTGCAACAACTTTTGTCAGCACAGAATATGTAGTAAGAGTGGATAATGTTGAAAATGGGAGAGTGTATCCCTCCTCCTTAAGTAAATCCCAAAATCTCTGTGTTGTACTAGACCCCTCCAAATTAACCACCCCTCTGAGATCTAAGAGTGGTGAATCAAATGGTAATATGTCTCTCACCAACTCTAGATTTGGTGGCCTCCCCGGTAGAATTCCCCCATGTAGTGAGACATCAAGATCTAAAGCAGACCGTATATATGAGTGGACTAATTTGTCCCTCCTTTCACTGCAAAATACAGTCTCCTTCTTCTGTGCAGAAACCTCCTAAAATAGATAAGGGTGAATGCATATCATCCCTTGATGTTGATCCTTCTTTTCCTCTTCTCCTTCCATCTCACAATCCACAAAAACTGATACATGCTTCTCTGGAATTGTGCTTTGGGCCTCATATGTTATATCATTTGGAACTCCTTGCAAAGACACAATGGCTCCTCTAATGGAAGCAATGGCTCCCTTCCAACCTCCATGTGGTGATGGACCTTATCTAAATGGTACATCGCTATTAGATCTTCTTTGCTTATCCTCTTCATCAATATTTGAGGATGCCTCATCATCAATGAGAGACCCTAGATCTAGGTCTTCCCTTGAAGGAGGAATCTCCATGTCTTCATCTATAGAAGAGAGCTCTTGAAGAAGTGGGGATCTTGCCCTTTACAAAGTATTATGCATGTTTTTGTCCCCTTTAATAGAAATTTAGAGTGGAGTGGGTAAAATAGATCACTCGAACTCATGCAAAGGTTTTGAATTTTTGAGTTCAACAAAAGATGTTTCACAATGTTTAATATCAAATATTTTCACTAACTTCCTAGTGAACCTTTCATAAGTATTTATAGTTGCATGATGAAATGAAGCAAAACTATAAAACCACCAATCATGGGCCATACCTTTAAGGTGCAGTGTTGCTACTCTAATTGCCTCCTTTTCTGAAACTTGGTGTAGCTAAAAATAGGAATTTAGCTCCTTCACTCAAGCCTTGGTTGTGCACTTTGATGATCCATAAAATTTAGGAAAAAAGATTCTACCTCTCTTGCTTATGTTATGGTTGTTGGATCTTCTGTCTTCCTTGAGTTGGCAAAACCCTTGGATGTCCAAGTGCTCTTTGAATCTCCAAGATTGAGACTCATACTCCTAAAGATAGTCACTCAAGGTCTCCTCCCTTGGTGCATCTTCTTCCTTCATTTCTCTTGCAGTGAATGTGGGAAATAAAATGTGCTATGGATCATCATGTGTGGCTAAATTCTCATACCCATTATGTGAATATTTAGTACTATCTTCACTTTCAAATCCTCTTTGAAATTTTCTACACCTCTACCTTTTCATCTCCTTGATTTATTTCTTGATATTTTTCATAGTTTGAAAAAGAAGTTGGGAGAGCCTCTCTTCTTTCATTTCTCCAAATAATGGAGTCATGCCTTTTTTTCTTCTGTAAAACTTCTCCTTTTTATGAGAATCTTCCCCTCCTAATGGCATAATGTCTTCAATGCATAGGCTGAGCCAAGATTATGCTTTGATACCACTGTAATATTCCCAAATGGAAATAGCAGAAAAACAAGACATAATAATGTAAAACACAGCAACTATGAACATATCATAAGAGGGATCAATATGAAGCCATAATTTTATTCAGATATCAGCAACAATATACAAAAATATCTTGAGGTTCAAGCCACTCAAGCAATAAGAACAAGTCTCCCATGATCATATCAATAAGCACATGAGTTGTTGCTACTATATAGAATGCCGGAAAGTAGTGACAATGTTGTCTATATTAGTGTAGCTACTGCTATAAACATACATACATGGAATATGGCTGATAGATACAAAATAAATTCTCAAAAAGGAAGATATGGGACCTAATACATGATTTCTATCCAACCCAGAAAAGATTGATAGAAATACCAACAAAAACATACAATGTGACAAATAACCCTAGGGTTGATATGTCATTGAAAAATGGAACTGAATAGAATGAGGCTATGATAGATCTGAAATGATAATTTCCTCCTCCAATGGTATTTCTCAATAGAAGGTTGATCCCTCTATTCAGAAATAGACTCTCCTGGTGAGCTCAGTTAACCCTCTCAGCAATTTCCACTAAAAATAACACAGATCTGGACTGAAACTGCGTTGTGAGAGATGGTAGATGGTTGGCCTAATGCCAAAAATATATGAATATTCCCAGGAGCCCTCCTTGCTGATCCTCTAATGGATAGGCTACCTCTCCACTGAAAAACAAGCCCAGAATTGGCTCTATGTGATCCTCCTTTGTTGCACCTTGCAACACAACCTAGCTATAAACAGAAGTTGTGCTGTAGCTGAAGGAGGTAGCTTGGATAGAATTTTAGAATGACGAAATGCAGCCCAATGAACCTCTCCTTCCCTGAGGATGAGGTAGGGATTCTATGTCAGGAACACCCTTGTGCTAAATAACACAATAAACCCCGCTAAACAGTTAAAGGATGCAAAATCTAAACAAACCAATATCAAATAATAATCTCAAAACATGAATAACAATGGCTTCCATCCCCTCCATATATAGTGTTTGCGCCTTCTCACATTGGGTCCCATCCATAAATGCCACTAATCTCATGTAAGTTTTCCTCCACTAAAACTGCACTATCTCATCATAAATGCCACTACTCCATGACAACGTTGTTGATTTGGTCAAAGTTGACCTATTCAACATGTATCCCCTTCAATTCACACCCAAAGGTGCTTAATATAGCTGCTTATTCTTCCTCCTTTCACATTAGGAGTGTTATTATTCCTTATAAGAAGATTCATGGGCCTCCCTACACACTCATTCACCTACCTAGTGATAAAACAAACTATAATATTCCATTTAGCTGAAGGAAATTTTTTTGGAATATTACAGGTTACTCCTTTGTGTAAGCTCATTCTATAGAATGTTCTAAGTGTGTTACTGATGTGTATGTAAAACTGTATTATTATTGTAGACTGAGATATATTAGAGCTAAAATTATATGTGATTCAATTTTCATGTAATTTGCATTGGTTTATGAGATTATGATGGAATTTCAACTGAAATAATTTTTTGAATTTATATATCTGATATAGCTTCATGAAAGAAATTTCTTGTATGATTCAGACCTGTTGAAGTTAGTTCCATACGATTCATTTTGAAATCTTCCGACTTGACCTTCAATACAAATGCACTTAACCAATGTATCCAACTAATCTTCAACCTTCCTTTAATCATGACCATAACTCTAATACCATGTTAGAGTAATGACAATTAATTATTTCTCTTATGACGACATTACCTTGTGATGTTTAGTTATTATTATTTGTTCTTTTTTTATTATCATCAAGGGTAATTCAAATAACAAATAGAAGACACAAGATGTAGGCACATGCAAGGGAAAAACCCCAGTCTTTGGGGAAAACTCGGTCAGAATTATTCCTTCGATAGTTTCAAGATGAGACAATCAAGAGCCTTAAACTATAAGATTCCTCCATCAAGTCATTCCTCCACTGTGTTAGCACCAAAATATTCTTACACCAAGATCTCCCTTGCTTGCACTTGAACCTTCATCCTTCTTCATTCATAAATTTAATGTTATTGTGATCCATAGCATCGAGGCATCGTGTCTGAATAGCATCATTACACCAATAAATGTAGCACCGATTATCAAATTATTATATTATATTACTAAGCATTAGGACAGAGATAACATCACTGAGATCCATAGAGAGTGTCTTTTATAATATCATGTCAATGATTCATTGTCTTAATTTCCTATCTTCCTTTCTTATTCTATCACCGCGCCATTGTTATAAATGTCACATCGAGCCACTGTCATAGCATACCGAGCCATATTTCACTTGTTACTGAAATTTTGTATCATTGTGACTTTACCGAACCTCTGTCTAACTGTAATCTTGTATTTGAACCAACACCAATTTATTTCACCACTGTAATCTTATATTAGCATCAAGCTAATGTGCCACTCTAAATTCACTGAGCCCCTGTCATTAGATCTGTACTAAATTGCAGAGGAATCTGAAGTTATGAGGTTGATTATGAACATGTCCATATAATAGGCCGACTTGAATTTTAGTGAAGCCGACTTGTATATTATTTGAGGACTTATATCACTTTATTTGAAGGTTGCTTTTTGAAGAAGATTTTGTTGAAACCGAGGATGACGAAATTTGAAGGACATGACTTGATGGAGGAGCCTTTTTACCAAAAACCTAATGCTACATGATTTAAAAGCCAAAATATGATCAATTTAAATATGTAATGACTAACATAGAAGTCCACAATTGGGACCTTAAACTAAACATGACCCAAGCTTGAAATCCATGCTTTAATAAGTCATTTAAAAATAAATTCTTTTGACGAATACATTAATAATGAAGACCGAACCTAGTTAAATTATTCAACACACAAGACCTCTAGATGACCACAACTATACAAAAATGATCCAGATTTCACCTCCACATACCAGGTACTAGTATATGGAAAGAAAGTTCCTTATTTCCGCCTCCATGATGCATTATTACGCTACCTGGGCCACCTTTGCATTCCTTCGAGCAAGTGTGCCAAGATGATTTGGGAGGTGCACTACAGTCGGGTTGAATGACACTTTTGTGTGGAGAAAACTATGGATGTACTACAAAAGTACTTTTATTGGCCAAAAATCCAATTGGATGTGACCAAATATATTAGATCCTGCACTTTCGGCACCATCTCCAATCCAACCATCAAGAAGAAAGGCCTGCACACTCCTCTGCCTACTCCTAGTCAGCCATGGGAATCCATCCTCATGGACTATATATATGGCCTCCCTTCTACCAAGCATGGTAATGGCTATGTATTTGTGGTTGTGGACACATTTTCTAAGATGGCTATATTGGCGGCCTATAAGAAGAGTATCACAGCAGAGGACACTGTCAAATTATTATTTGAATGAATGTGGGTACATTTTGGGATCCCACAACCCATTATATCATATCATGATAGCAGGTTACTGAGCACATTCTGGTCAAGCCTCTGTGCACTATTGGACACCAATCTCACCAAGCCTATTACATTCCATCCCCAGAATGATGGCCAGACAAAGGTCGTCAACAAGATGATAGTACACATACTCTGCATATACAACTCCAAGAATCCATGAAATTTGGATGAGAGCCTCCCTTATGTGTAGCACAATTATAACAAATCTCTCCATAGCTTGACTGGTCACAGTCCCTTTCAAGTGGGTCTAGGATTTCAACCATTGTGTTTGATTGATGTTTCCATACCTCATGTTACTACATAGACAAAATCCACACATGTATTATCTGATGCTGATAAAGAAACTAGATTTGTTTAACATATCTAGAACTTCCTCTAGTAGGTTCACAACATCCTATAGAATTCCAATTCCAAGTATAAGAAATGACATCATCAACATCGCGTGCCACACAAATTTGAGGTGGGCGAAAAATTTTGGTTTAATTTGTAGAAAGAACGCCTAACCGGAGCTCATAGAAAACTTAGAACAATACGATATGGGCTTTACACCATTATCAAGGCTATGGGAAACAATTATTTTGAGCTCATCATTCCCCCATTCCTTGGCCTGCAACTAGTGTTCAATGTGGACTGCCTTCGGCCATACTTTCCACCATTGTTGGACACATCAAACTTTGCAGAACAACTCACATTGACAAAGCTAAATCTTGACTGCATGGAACATAACACAAATGATCGGATCATGGACACGCAGATCAAGAAAAATCACCAGTAGGCGATCTAGCTGTACCGGGTTGTCAAAGCTGGCCAAATCCTACACCAAGGCAAGTTTCTCACTAGGGACAAAGTTCAAAAGAAATTTCCTCATCTCATGGAGGAACTCTATGCAATGGGGACCATTATTTCCTAAGGGGGGAGGATAGATCCAGGTGGATATTGGTGGCCACCTGAAAATTCCAATTTGAACCCCACCATTGTTTTTTCCAGTTTTTCAGTTTCCTTAATTGTAGCACAATATACTATTTTTGGCAGTTTTTTGGGTCTTGAACTTTCGGATCTGTTTTGAGGCCCTAAACGAACTTTTTTTGGGAAAATCAGGTCCACCATAGATTTTTAACTGATTTTGGCCACTCGAAAGTTGAATTCCTCAGATATATCTTTCTAACAAGGTATTATGCATGTAAAACATAGATTGTATGCCAAAGTTACGTCCACGGGAAGTTGATGTACTAATTTACCCAAAAGGGGCCCATAATTTTGTTGTTTCATCTCCTAGGGTTAGGATTTTGGATGTTTAGAGTTTTCCATTGTGTCTCAATAATAAATAGGCCTTCGAGCCTCATTGGAACATAGTTCAGAGGCATGTAGCTGCCACATCTCTTCCAAGAGATAAACTACCATAGCTCGAGCTAGTATTTTCCCATTATGTGTGTAAGAATATTTCAGTCTTTGATATTAGTGAAATGAAGTTATATTTATACTACATATTTGTGTCCATGTTTATATTTGTATTATGTTGCTTTCCTTAATAAATTAGGATCAACCTCAAAAAACAACTCAAGAACTGGAGCAAATCTTAGTTTGGAAATATATTTCAGGCTAAGAAACGTTTGGAGTTGAATATAGAGGAATTTTAGAGATCATTAGTGGAAGAGGGATACACTGATATGAAAAGGAAAGAAGAGTTGGAGTTGCTTAAGAAATGGGAGGAAAGATGCTTACTGGAGGAAATACTGTGTCAACATAAATCTAGAACCATGTGGCTGCAGGGAGGGGAGAATAACACAAAATTCTTCCACATGTTCACAACATAACATACAAATTCAAAATTAATTCTCAGAATAAAGGATGTAGAGGAGGATTCATACAAAGCTCATCAGGACATCGTATATGTGTTGGTGCAACATTTACAAAATATTGCAGAGGAGCCCCATGTTAATAGATCAGACACAATCCAAAGGATAGTGAGACATATTCCCAGACTCCTAACTAAGGAGCATAATAAGAATCTAAATAAACCCATTTCCATGGTGGAAGTTGCATACAAAGTTCAAGAAATTCCCAATGGTAAATCTGGTGGCCCAGATGGCTTTACCATTGACTTCTATAAGGCCTATTGGGAGGTGGTCAAACAAGATGTTTTCGAAGTTTTGAAAGAGTCCCATGATTCCTATACTATTATTAAGGCCCTAAATTCCACTTTTATTACTCTAATCCCAAAATAAGACGATAATATCACTCTAGAAACATTTCGCCCGATATCCCTTTGTAATGTGATTACAAGATCATCTCAAAATTTGTAGCCAATCACCTAAAAATGATTATTCCTATTTGATTTTAGAAGAATAGTCTAGCTTTTTTGAAGGTAGGAAAATATTGAACAATGTGATCCATTTCCATGAGATAGCTCATTCCCTCAAAAGTATGGGGAATGCATGAAGGATAATACAACTAGACTTATATAAGGAATACAATAAGGTCTGCCAAGAATATATGGAAGAAATTTTAAATAATTTGATTTTTGAACATCTTTGGATTATATGGATCCTGTACTTGGAGACCTCTCGTATTTTTTCTATTTTAGTTAATGGTGATCTTGAAAAAAAAAACCCTTCTCATGATTCGTCAAGGGGATCCCTTGTCTCCTTTTTTGTTTGTTATAAAGATAGAAGGTCTTGGCAGGCCTATAAAGGTTGCTTCCAGGAAGGGATTGTTAGGTCCCTATATTACTAGTGTAGTCCTTTATTGTTGTTAGTGTAGCCCCATTATTTTTATTATTGTACCCTTGTAGTCCCCATATTGTTATTATTATGCCCCATAAAACCCCACTATTTTATTACATTATTATTGTTATGTCGGCTAGGATTATATGATGACCCCATCGAGTCCTATATATATAAAGGAGGCTTTTTCATTTGTATCATCCAAAAAATTTTCATTTATGTAATATAAAGGAGGATTCTCCCTCAAAGTGGTTGATTTCTAACGCATTGATCTCTCCTTTATTCTATTTTTGCAGCTGGTTTCATAACATTTAGTCTCAAAGCTTTGGATTCTAGGGTTTCGCTGCTCCAAACAGGTCATCATGGAATTTTCACTATAACTATTTTCTGATGAAGGTTTAAAATTTGAAATGTTTACCTCACAAAGATGAAATCCTGAGGAACTCCGTCTAAAAATTTTAGATCTTCGTTCGTAATATTTTTGGAGATATGATCTGTGTAAGTTAAATTTTTTTTAGGCTCCTGAATTTCATCTCAAAGAGGCAACCTTGGGAAAATAATCATAACTCTCTCTTTGAGCATTAGATCGGAATTCTGTAAAACGAGGCCAAAAATTTAAAAAAATAGTTTCCTGTGTATCAATTCTAGAGTCGAAGGAGGAAACAGTGACACGTGGCACACCGTACAAATTCACTCTACTATACTAGTCCATAATGAGGAATTTGTGGTAGATTGGGCATAACTTTGTCTTAAAGAATCAAAATTAGTTCAGACCTGTGGAATTGTAAAGAAGACTTAGAATACTACTATGGTATCGAAGATAAATTCTTAAGGATTTGAAATTACAGAGATACATTAGTTTCAATATCAAGCTCCTGAAAAGCAAGAAAACAATGTGTATTTGTTTTTCAAATTCCATAGGTCTTGTTTGAAAAATAAGTTTGAAGTGTTTCCAAGGGAATATTCAAGCATAGGTATCAGTATTGGGTTCTAAAATTCCCCCCTAAAAATAATTCAACATCCATTAAGCCCTCAGAAAGCTATACCATGACGCATGAAGAGGAATAATTGTAATATGATTTATCAAAATTACGGTACAGAGTGCAAGAAATTTTGATCTTACAAAGAGAAATCGAATATGACATAGATGGTTTAAAAGCAGAAATGGAGGCTAAGTTGGATGGTTTTAAGGATCAAATGAAAGCTAATATGGATGATAAAGTAGTGGAAGATCACATCGAGCATCAACAACAATTTCTCCAACTCTGAAAGGTTAACCTAACTTTGGTGTGGAATCAAATGAAACAACATGAAGATAAACATCACATCAAAAGAAGTTTTGAAGCAGTCACAGAAATAAGAACTCGACAACTACGAAATCGATCAATTTCAAAGTATCTCAATAAGTGGAAGAACTTACCTGTTGAATATTCCACATAGGAGGATGAGAATTTTATACAGAAGCATCAAGAAATAATCAAGCATTGAGGACAACACTTTTTTGAAGGAGAGGGGCATGTTAGTTCCTTATATTACTATTGTAGCCCCTTATTGTTGTTAGTGTAGCCCCCTTATTGTTATTATTGTGCCCCTATATTCCCCATATTGTTATTACTCTGCCCCATAAAATCCCACTGTTGTTATTACATTATTATTGTTAGGTCAGCTAGGATTATATGGTGATCCCATGGACTCCTATATATAGAAAGGAGTTTTTTTCATTTGTATCATCTACGAATTGTCCATTTATGTAATTTAAAGGAGGTTTCCCAAACGAAGTGGCTAATTTATAAGACGTTTATTTCTCTTTTCTTCTATTTTTGGAGTTGGTTTCATAACAGGGGGATATAAGAGGTCTTCAACTTCATGAAGGTTTCCCACCTATGATACATAAAAAAATTTAGATGACATCATGTTGCATGTCATTGCTATAGTAAAAGAGGCCAAAACGATCAAGGCCATATTGGACATTTTTGTGAAAGCCTTAGGTATATATATCAACAAAGATATATTCATCATATTATTCTTTTATGCTCATAATTTTATACAAAATAATTTGAAAAATATCTTATGGTTTATGAGGAATTATCTACCTTCAAAATATTTGGGTGTCCCTCTAACCATCAGGGCTTGGAAGAAATCCAATTGGGAGAGGGTGGTGTCTAAATGGAGGATAGAGTAAAACACTAGAGTTATAGAGCTTAGAACTTAGAACTTAGCTAGAAGGTTACACTTATCTAAATTGGTGCTACAAGTGATCCCAGGGTACATGTTATCAGTGATATCGAATCCTAAAGGAATCCTACAAAAGATAAGGGAGATCCAAAGGAATTGATTATGGAAAGGGGCGAAAGACAAGAGGAAATGGGTTCTAGTAACCTAGGAGAACATATGCAAACCATAATTCCTAGGTGGCCTCAATTTACAAGATATGGATACAATCAACATAGCGTGTGGAGCCAAAATATGGTGGAGTTCACTAAAGGAGGGTGCCTCACCTTCAGATACATTTTGGAAGGTGAAATATTTCCCAAATTGGCACACACAAGACCTCGTCCATATGTTGAGGACCATTAAAGGATCAATAATCTAGAATTTATCTTGGGGAAATAGAGAAATTACACATAATACCTTCTTTTGGGAGATTAAAAATGGGAGAATGATGTTGTTATGGGAGGATGCCTGACAGCAACAACCTAGCCTAAATAAGGAATAAATATAGCTAATTCAGGTGGAAAGTCAGAGGTGAGGATGAATACGGGTACATCAGTATTGGGAATATGAAACAAGGGACACGAAATGGATAGAATGGAACCCTAATGTATTTTTGGGTCTTAGGAAAAATGATGTAGTGTTCTTAGAACTAATGGGGGAATTAACCAAGAGGAAAATCCTCTATGCAAAAGAAATCAACCAATTGAGGTGGGTTAAAATGGAAGGAGGGGAATTCAACCTTGAAGAGGCTAGATCCTATATTGAAGGTCATCACTTTAGGGAAGTAGACTTAGTATGGAGAAATATATGGGTGTCGCCTCATTGGCCTATGGTAAAAACTTTCCTATGGCTGATTTTGCATCAAAAGGTCTTGACCTAGGAAAAATTGGTTAAAAAAGGTTTATTTAGGGATTAATGGTGCTACCTCTGTGAATGTGAAGAGGAGAATCTAAATCATCTATTAAACACCTGTATCTATCCCTCTGTTATTTTGGACTAACTAGCCTTTTCTTTTAGATAAAATGACAGGGCCAAGAACAATATACAAGGAACCGTAAGAAAAATGGTGAGATAATTATAAAAAGAACAAGATGGTTAATCTTACCTGGTGTTTGGATCTTAGATTCGTCATCTAGGATTTATAGGAGGAATGAAATATTTGTGTTTTTCAAGATAAGAGGCTCCCTATATAAATATTGGTGGAATTTATTCTGAAACAATTAAGGGAAATTGTGATCAGTAAAATAATTAATCCCTCCCAAGAGCATTCCTCGCCATAGGAGGAAAGGGTTTTACAGTTGTTAAATTTGGAGAATCCCAACATGAAATTGATTTAGGGAAGAAACCTCAAATATAAATGGGCTCAAATATTTTGGTTCCACCCTCCCAGGGGTTCCTCAAGTTGAATTTCGAAGGGGCTTCAAAAGGAAATCCAGTGGATGTGGGAGTAGGAGGAGTTATTAGAAATTGTAATGGGAAAATATGTAGATATTTCATCAACGATCTTGGACATTCTTCAAACAACATTGTATAATTCCATGCCCTTGAATAGGGGATAGAAATTTTGGTGAGAGAAAGGTTATAGTTGAAGGGGGTTTGATGATTTCCATTCAAACTGTGAGGATGATACAATGTTTCACACAAATAATAAAGATAAAAAATACTTGGAGCCTAACACAACTAACCTAACAAATTCAACAACACCTATCTGCATTAGTAGTAGTTTAATTTAGTGTGGTTAGAAGATATGCAAATGCGATGGTAAATAGACTCACCAATGAAGGGGCCTCCAACTCATGATCGATTGAGGATGTGGCATAGTCGAATCTCTGGGAGGGTCATTCGAAAGAGGATTATCAAAAGTTAGCCAGAAAAGACAACTCATTGATAGACTGTATGGAATTGAGCGAAGTGGTGGGAGTGGGTCTAGGCAGAGAACCATTTGATAAACCGACCAAATAGTGCAAGCATGAAAGGAAAAGGGATATCAAAAGAGGACAGGGGATTGAAACACAGACCAGCCACATGGAGAAGGTGGCAGTCAAAGGCACTGATTATATGAGAGCTCTAACCAACATAGATTTTGTAAGGTGGGAGGTAAATTATGAAAGGTGTTATGAGAGGTGGAATGGTACGATGCATGTATGGGATATGTACAAGGGACATAGAGAGGAATTAATGACCTTGTCAAATCTATAGGCAATGGTGACTGAAAGGAAAGAAGGTGGAGGTTCACATGAGGTGGTGATCTAACTGTAGGAATATCAGGTGTGAGCAATACAACACTGAAGGATACAATGAAAATTACCAAAAAACATGGAGGGAAGAGTTATCAAGTCCTCTGAGATTTAAATCCATGTTTCTATTCTCTTTCTATTATGTTGTGTCTGAATTCTTTGCATTTTAGGAGTAAGAGATGGGAAGAAAGAGTTCATCTTGGGTGTGAGAGAATAGTTTTTACTTTCGATTGGAAGATGGGGAGAGTTAAATATTCAGCTAGGAGACAGAGGGTGGAGGATCAAGGGGAGGGGAACCATAAATGTACTCATATGGATATGGCTACAAGGGAATTTGTTTGGGCTTTCCATACCACTTTTCCACTGAGAGGGAAAGAGGTGATAGAGACCTGGGAAAATTAATTTTGTAAGCAACAAAATTCTATGCCCGATAACTAAATAGAGGAGGAAGTAGATTGATTTAACGATACTAGCACCACAAGAACTAGAGAGGCTTTGTATCACCATACTCTGGAGACAACCTGACACATTAAAAATTTAATGGGAAAGTTACAAGCTGCGAGGGATGAGGAGAGGGAAAAACCCCAGGAATACACCTTGAATCAATTGAAGGAAATTCATCAAATGATTGGAAGGGTGGAGATGGTTTTAAGGATGTTGGCCGATATCAAGAAGCTTCAACAAGGCTGAATTGGAAATTTGCATGATATTTTCTATATCTATCTACAATATGTCCATAATATTGATGTCACTTTGGGGGAGATGAAAGGAAAACCAACACACACAAGGAAATTCAAGGTGCGAGTATAAGGGGATTCAAGATTATCGTCAGTGTCGGCTCCTACAAATGTAAAATCTAGCAAGAAACCAACTAAATGAGGTCCAGAAAAATGATGTCCCTAGTTATAAGGTTTAATATGCGAATATGGTATTTAGAAATATGTTTTAGCTGCATGGAGGCAATAAGTCTTTTTGTTAATTGTATGTCAGGTAATGCTAGTTATCATCCTGAAATACCTAGAAGTGATAATGGTAGTAATAGGAAGCTTTTTGTTAAGAACATCAAGCAAAAAAACCTAATGGATAGATTGGATAAAAGATGTATGAAAACAATTTTTTTTGGCAGCTGTTCTAGTTTCCAGTCTCGAAAGCTATTTGCTATTTTTTATTTTGACTCTGTTGAAGTAATTTAAATTTCTACCACTGACTTATAAAAATATATATAAAATATATATATATTTATCTACTTTTATGCAAAGTAATAAAACTTCAAAGTGGTAGTTAATTTTTTAAATCTATGGTTACAACAATTTCACTCATAAGAAACCAAACTATAAGGTTACATTGCCTCATAAGGGTGATTAGTTCTTACCAAAACACTTGATTAACTATATAATTTAATTATTTGAAAACAATACTAATCACTCATTCATCAATTGAAAGTTTATTGAAAATACTAAATAAAAATACGTGAGATGGAGTTCAATTTGTTAACTAACATACACTAAGGTCGTTAATGGTTGAATAATTAGTTATGGTGTGTTTATTCAACACTATAGAAGAAATAATATTATATCAATACTTCATAGACTAATTTAGTCTTTGTTATGAAAACATATTCAAACTTGATCATAAATGAAACTATAACTTAAGCAAGTAAAATATGATCACAAAACCACATCTAAATGAAAATTTATCCTAAGATACAAATTATCAAATGTAATGTAATCGCAAGCTTGAAGGAATAATAGGGTGATATATAAAATAGAACTTAAAAGTAAACAAAAATATGAATTTACCATGATAATATTATACATGGATGGAAAAAACATAAATGTCCATATGTACATGAAAACACAATGAATATTCCGTAGTGTGGGCCCCTCAAAACTTTGACTTGCACATACCAAACACTCACTAATTGGTGGAACTCAAATATAATATATAATGAGAATAAAATTTGGCCCAATCACACATTCCAGAAGAAACAAAAAGAAATCCCTTGCTGCTACGTGATTCTCCTTGTTGGCACTGCATTGAACAGTGCGTTTACTACACCCTTTAGTTCTAGATTTTTTTTAGAACCAATGGGTATTTCACCATGTCATGAAAATAAGGATCAAAACCTATGTTCCTTTTTCCTGAAATATAATGCAGTAATTCATTGAATGATGATTTAATTCACTCTTGTAAATGCTGATAAAATGCTTTTTTCAATGTTTTAATTTTCTAATAATTCAAAATTAAAATTAAATAGAAAAAAAAACACCTCTTCATTTTTTTATTTCGATCTATTATGGGAAAAGAAATAAAAATATGTAAATGTTGAAAAAAAGGGTAAATGTGGTGAAAATGAGTAGGGTTTGGGAGTATTTTTTATGAGAAAAACAAGTACCAAAATCTCCCCAAGGACAATTGATTACATGTATTAATGCAACATTATGCTCAAAATTTTATGTTTTTGTACATGGTTGAGATAGCCCTTTGTTGCTCGTAATAGAAATCTACATTAGATGTGGAACCCCTCTAAATTGACTACCTAGGTTTTCACATCAAAACATTTATGTTGTGACTCCAATTCTTGAGGTTTAGCATCAGCCTTTGTTTGTACCATTGATATTCCTACTTAGTTAACAAGGCATTCTCCTTTCATTTAATTCCTTAATCATATCATTTTCCTTAATTATCTCCATGATTTTCTTTGTGACAATTTCATTTTATGTTTACATGTGTCTTTCCAACACTTGTAGCTCCTTAACACCCTTATTTAATATTCTAATCATTTTCCTATTTTTATTCATGATTAATTTCAAAAACATAGTATAAGAAAATTTTACCTCTTTATGCTCTCGTGCCACCATGGATATTTCTTTTTGAGTGGTGAAAGTGGATAACTCCCTATTCTCCTCTGGTAATGACCCACTCTCATTTAATAATGGTTCCTCTTGATCAACCTCCTAAGATTCTATGCAATCATATAGTATTTTTTGTTGTTCATCAACCTCTAATGTTGATTTAGTGTGAGGAGTGGAGAATTTAATTCTTGGGCTTTCCGCAACTCTTGTAAACACTGATTCTTCTCTTTGATTACTTTTTAAATTACTTTCACCAAGCTTCTTAGTCATTTATATAGTAATTATATTTTAGTATGTAATTGTTTCCTTCTCTACTTTTTATTTCCTTAGTACCCTCCTTGGTTCCTCTGGCCACAGAGAAATATCTTATACCTAGTCTCTCGATTTTCTTGATGATTCTTCTCTAATAGAATCTTGTATGAACTCATTTTCAGAGAGGAACACTTCCCAAAGTTTATTCATCTTTTGTAACAACCTAGGTTGATTTTGTACGTAAACAAAATAAGATGAAGGTCATGGGATACATATTCCAAGATTAATGGTGGGTAAACATTATACTGAGCATCACTTGTGGTTTATTAATGGCTATGGAAATTGGAAAAGGCATTGGAAAAGGAAAAGAGGTAATAAATGGAAATTTAATATAAGAAATAAAGGAAAATAGGAGAAAAGGAATGCAAAGATACACAAATATTCATCCAAGGGAAATTAGAGAGAAAATGAAGGAAAATTAAAGAAAAGGGGAAAAAGGAAAGGAAGAGACTAGACATCAAGGATAGAAAGGCACCTGAGAAACAGTTGACAACTTTCATGCATCATTTGATCAGAATCAGAAATCGAACTCCAATAGGAGAAGGAACAAGCACTTGTACAAGCAAGCAAGGAAAGAAAGGGTGTGCAAGAGGATGTTTTGACAACAACAAGTAAGGACAAAAATTAGTTGTGGATTGTAGGTAAAAATGTGCACGTGATATTTAGCATGCTGGGATTTGAATGCATGGTGCATGCATTGGGTAATGTTTTATGTTTGTTGTCATTGGAATGGGATTTTCCTATATTAACAGTGGTTTTTTCTCTGCCTTTCCATTTCCTAGATAGCCATGGTGTTTTGGGTTCCTTGTTTTTGTTTAAGCTTTATATGGTCAGTAGACATGGATCCTGGTTGAGGTGCTCTCGGGAAAATTCCCATGGGTCAAGGGTGGATATGATTTCACATCCATGTTTGGGATATGGCACATGGGTGATTGGCTAAAAGAGATATTTTTTTCAACCCAATCTATGGTTGGGTGGTACGGGGAAGTCCCTGACTTGGTTAGCTTTTGCATAGGTTAATATAAGTTATTTTCCTATTGTGATCAAACATCACATGTACTGGTTATTATTTTGATCTTATGGTTAATTTTTCATAGCTTCTATTTTTATTATATCTTGGTTATATGCATATTTATATGATGTGCTCTTACTATGGATATTATTCATGATTCGATAAGTTATTGAATGGTTGATGAATGAATGCACTAACAAGCATTGTTGCAACTACTTGAAAATGCATTGGACCTTCTTGATGATTCTCTAATGAAGTTTAGAATTTTATGATTAGATATGAATTCATGATCTGTAGCTTCTATGTTTATCATATGTTTGACGAAATGTATATCATGTATTAAGCATGTTTTGGGCAATATCTTGCTCTTTTATTAATTGTTTAGTCTTTTCATAATCGTAAACCTAATTCTGGAAAGTTTTGGGTGGTTCTACGTAGTGACCTATAAGAAAAATCTGAAAAAGTAGCATTTATCTCACAACCGTAGGCTCAGAACTAGAAGATTTTGGTCATAGCCGCATGCATGAAGGCTTATGGGTGTGGTTCGAGCCTCATAACAACATGCACAACATTTCATGGGTGTGGTTGGGGTGGCAAGCCTGCGAAAAAGAAGTTCCAACTCAGGGCTTGATATCTAGGGTTCGTTGTCATACACCTGTGTGATTTGTGGTCCCTAAGAAATGGCATTATGTTTCTGGTTAATATGCCCCACTTCCACAACTAGAACTTGGAGGTCATGTCATATCATAGTGACACATAGCTCATCTTTACCTTGGAGAGCCTTTAAAAGTGGGTAAATGTGGGAGGAGGAATTACATCTTTTGTAACGCATGTACTAAAATCATTTCTGTCAATCCACAGTGATAATGAATTTTTTCTTCATTCTTGGGCTACCTCTAAATGTCTTTAGCATTTTTTTCAAGTTGTTGAGTAAGTAGTGGGGCATGCTGATAGGTTTTTCATATGTTAAATTCAAGAGAAGGCGTAAGTGATATAAGAGCATAATATTATAACACTCATCAACAACGTTACCAAATTAACGAGAATTGTAACCTCAAAACAAGAATGCTAGCCCAAAAAACCCTTATGTTTTCTCAAATAACATAAAAAATGTCGAGCTCGAAATCGAAAAGTAGTGATGCTGCATCACCCTATTTTTATTAGGGTTAAAATTCCAACATTTTTTATCCATGGCATCAAAAAGGAGAAACATAATCAAGGAAAACCTTAAAATTCAATAATTTTAAACCATGTTGTTAACGATTAGATAACATGACTAAAACAAATATTAATATTTTGACATATTTCAACCATGGAATTAATACCAAATATCATCAGTAAAAAAACCTTAAAAATCAACACCTAAATCAAAGAGAAATTAAAAAAAAAAAATACTATAATTATAGCACTTTTGAGATATTAGCCTAAGACAAGTTTACCCATTTTCAATGGAGCACTAATATATATATATATATATATATATATATATATATATATATATCATTAGTGTACAAACAATCATAAAAAGCACCATTTAAAATAATGACATTACACTTTTTAGATATCTTCTCCCTTTGAGTAGCCTTCTTCTTTTTCTTCCTTCCCATTCAAACGGATCTCCTTCAAGTGATCAAGCTTTTATAGAAGAGCCTGCTCTGATTCCAATTGATGGGAAAAATGCGAGGTATAGAGAGGGGTGAATCAACATTTATAACTCATTGTAAACTTTTACTTTTTCTTTGCTGGTTTTTATACGCAAATTTAATGAACCCAAATAACGTATACACGTGTCTATCTTTAATGAAACTTGCGTATGTTCAATGATCTTATTATGTAGATAAATATTTACTTAGATCAGTGCATAATTCATTCATCATATGTTTAGAAAGTAGTAAGCATGTGCAGTAAAAATAGAATAAATCATCACACATAAGAAACACACATGAACACCATTATTTAAGGTGGAAACCCAAGTCGGGAGAAAACCACCGCTATTGCCGTCTCTATCTTCAATATTTATTGTAAATAAAACTACTTACAACCTTGTATTGGTGCAGACTCATACCAGCATGTAGGCACCTACCTATAGAAGGTTGCAACCTTTTCTCGTTCTCTAGCTTCTACTGGAAGGGAGATCCAACCCCCTCACTAAAGGCTCCAACCCTCAACACCACCATGGACCGTGTTTCATCAATTTTCACACTGGATCCAACAACTTCAAGACAACAAAACTTGTAGGCCTCTTTTCATCATATTTTCAGATTGGACCCACTCCACACATTTAAGCTCATAGAACATATATCAATCTAAAACTCATAACCATATAAACTCATTCACTAAATCATCAATCAACCAACCAATCACTGATCTTTAATCACATTCATCTAGTAGCATAATCAATATTGAAGCAACCTAGATCTGTATGAAGACATCATTGAGAAACAATAATATAGCAAAAAAGATCAGAAATTTCCTTCTGCACACTTCAGCAAAACCCTATATTCATACTCGGTTTTTCTTAACAGAACTTGCGTATATACACACTTTTAGAGAGACGAACCTACATATAGATCTGCAAACATTACAATACTGTGCAACTCTTCTGAACAAATATTCAACTCAGATCTTACCCTTCACTTCAGCAAAAATTTTCCAGATCATACATCTAAACATTTCATAGACAGATCAAACAAACACATAGTCATTTCAGGTCTAGATATCCCGATCCATCATTTTATTCATAGGTGCATTATTATTTCAAATCTATCAATAAACTGTAGCCCACTCCATGCAGATATACTTCATAATGAAGTCTTCATTCAATGCCAAAACACATGCGCTACTTTTCACTACGATCTTCATCTCCTTATATAGTTTGAGCCTTTCCCAATACCATGAGCCAAAACCATACTAGTGTCAATGGTAAGGACCCTTGGTATTATAAAGTTAGTGCGTAAGTACATACGTGACTTGGCTTCTTCGAACTCGTGTGTATATGCGACTTCTATTCATCAAAACTGTGTATACACTAATTCTGGATGTATACATAGGTTTCCTTCATCAAACCTGGGTATGTATGCGGGTTGCCTTCATCAAACCTACGTATACATTGTGAAATATTACTTTTATCATTTATTTCTCACTGACTGGAATTCCTTTTTCTATCACATTTGAAAAGACCTGTAGATACATCATTTTTACATCTTTAACAAATAGCTTTCTATCAAAAGGAAAATCATCAATTAGGTTTCCATCAAGGACAACTCATCGAGTATGTTTCCATCAAGGACAACATATTACAACATATTGCCAACAATGATAGTACACTTCCCCCAAACTCCAATATCAACTGGGTAACACGATTTTTTTTGCATGCGAAGTAATTTTGGGCTAATTGATCAATTAACTAGATGACCACTGAGGTTGATTGAATTTACACTGCAAAACGTGACCTTTCACAAGTTTCTTCAACAATTGGAACTAGTTTAACTGATAATAACTCAACTTAATTGAAATAGATTTCTAATAATTAGCAATCAATCTTATTGAACTAAACTGTAGTGTCTCCAACTCGAATTAACTAAGTTAAATGAGTGAAAAGAGCCATGTCACCTCAGTTAACTACCTCCAACCATTCTTCTGAAATTGAAATCTAAATTTTAATCTAGTTTGACTAAGGCAAGGTCAAAACTAGATTTTCTTGTTGCATTTTCAACACTCCCTCTTAGAAAGAAAGGAATTATCTACCACCCCAATCCTGGATAAATGAAACTCAAATTTACATCTTGAAAAACCTTTTGTCAAAATGTATGCATATTGTTCCTCTATCAGAATGTAATACAACAACATGATCCGCCTCTATACACAATCACGTAGATGGTGATACCAAATATCTATGTGCTTGGATCAATCGTGATAAACATGATTTTCAAAGAGCTTCATACAACTCTGATTATCATAGTAAATTATTGTAGGATCCACCATCTGACCAAATAACCCAACAAGAATATTTATAATCCAGATAGGCTCACATGTTGCTTGACTTGTAGCCATGTACTTTGCTTCTACTGAGCTGAGTGTCATAGATATCTTCTTCTTGTCGTACCAAGAAAATTTTACGGACCCAACACTGAAAATTCCTCCTTATATGCTCTTCTGGTATGATGGACTCCCCACCCAATATGCATCTGTGAAGCCACATAAATTCACTCCCTATTTCCATATGTACCATAGTCCAAACTGAGTAGTGTATCAGAGGTACTGTAGAACATGTTTAGCAGCCCTCAAAAATAATTTCGTCAGTCGAACAATGGCTTGGATCAGCTGATTGACTGCATAAAACATGTCTAGCAATGTGTTCACAAGGTACATGAGGGAACCAGCCAACTTCCTGTACACGGTAGCATCCACTTCTTCATGTGAATTGGCATCATCTTTCCTCCAGTTGGTCACTAGAGAATTCTCCATGGATTTGCATATGTCCATGAGAAACTTCTTAAGTATCTCATTGGAATACTTTCCCCGAGAGGCAAATAACTCCCCTTCTCCTTTCCATACTTCCAAATCAAGGAAATAGTGCATGAGACCCATGTCCTTCATTTAAAACTCTCTTGCAAGGTCATCGTTTTAATATCTTAAAATCTATTCATCATCCGTCCAAATCAATTCATCAACATATAAGACAATAATTGATAGTTTACCTTCTACAAAAATGTGATAAATTTGTGCATCCGTTAACTTTTAGTGAAGCCCAAAATAGTGAGGCATCTATCAATCCTGGTGTACGAAGCACAGGGTTCTTTATTTAACCCATATGATTCTCGCTTGAGTCTGCACACATACGACTCTTTGTCAAAGCTATCAAAACCTCCAGGTTGTTTGATGTACACCTCATCCTCAATAAATCCATTGAGGAATGTTGTCTTCACATCCATATGGTGGATCTCCTATCCCATTATGAAACTAGAGAAGGAATTGATCTGATGGAAAATTACCTTGCTACCGGAGAAAATGTCTACTCATAGTTAATCCCTTAAACATGAGAGTACCCCTTGGCCACAAATTTGGCATTGTGATTCTTTATGCTTCTATATGATGCATTCTTTACCTTGTAAATCCATCTCAAAGCTACCACTGATTTGTTTTCTAGAAATGGGACCACTTCCCAAACACTATTTCTGATAATGGTACCATATTCTTCTACCATAGCATCAACCCATACAAGATTATCTATTGCTGCCTCGAATAAGGCGGGTTCTATCTCTACTAGCACAGCCATCAAATGCATGTAGCTAGTGTACTGATCCGGTGAACTCCTCTTCCTGCGTTGAGATGTGGTTGCTCCCACATTCTCTCTAGTATCTTGCAATAATTTGTCATCTTCCTAGGTTCATTTCCTTCCTTCTCTATATGTCTCTTCTTGAGTGGTTTTCTCCACTCTTTGCTCCTCTGCTTGTGGCTGCTCCACAAATTCCCGAGGTTCTTCCTTTGGAGTCAAAATATCATGATATGCATGCAATTGAAGCTCCCTCTCAAGAGAACACCTCATTTCCTTTTCCTCATCGAACTTCACATCCCTACGAACAATTTTCATTCTAAGGGATGACAGGTACACACAAAATTTGTGAGGTGTATCAATGTACCCCACAAATATCCCCAACTCTATTGGCAGCTCTATATTTTTCCTTGATTCCTTAGAGACATGGAAATATACTTAGTCTCCAAAGATTTTTAAATGTGAGACATCTGGTTTCTTCACTAAAAAATCTTCTTTTGGTGTACTCATCCTAAGGATTTGATGAGGACACCTATTCTGAAAACAAACCATTGTGTTGCATTCTTCACCCCACAAGTGCAGAGGTACACCTTGGTTATGCAACATCTCCTTTAATTCTACCACAATAATTATGTTCTTCCTCACAACCATCCCATTTTGTTATGGGTTGTAGGGTGTTTTCACCTCCCATCAAATTCCTTCCTTTACACAAATTTTTTTAAACTCATTCGACATGTACTCACCTTCGCTATCACTCCTGGGAACCTTCTATTTATTTTCAGAGTATTTCTCAACAAGTTCTTTAAATTCCACAAAATTGGAGAATGTATGGTCTTTCTTCTGCATGAAGAAAATCCAACACTTCCATGAGAAATCATATACAAATATAAAATAGTATATGTGCTTGGTAGTGGAGGCTATCGAGAAAGGTCCACAGACATTTGAGTAGACCCTTTCAAGGATTGAATGCACCCTTCTCTCCCGATCATTGAAGGTGGATTTTTTATACTTCCCTAAGGTACACCCTTTTCATGTGTCCTGATTCTCTAGTGCTCCTTTTGGGAGTCCTGTGGTGATCTGTTGCATGATCTTCAAAGATCCATGATTAAAATGACCAAGTTTTCTATGCCATAATTCATCGACATATCATCTCTGCACCTTCTTTGCTTTTGTGATCCATGAAAAACAATCTTCCACATATAGCTTGTAGAGGTTCTTCACTCAAACCCTTATCTACTTCACTTGTACCATGGAGATGTGTCTCGGGAATTCCTTTCTTTTGTTGAATATCACATTGTAGCCATGGCCTTCCAACACCATGACATAAACCAATTTCTTCTTTAGACTTGGTACAAAAATCACATGCTTGAGCTTGAGAGGGGAGCTCGAATCCCTCTGAAAGGTGATTGTGCTAATCCTGGTCACTTTATACCTTCCATCATCTTCCATATCGATGTGCATCTGGAGATATTTATCCTCTAAGTCACTGAAAAATTCTTTATTCCCTTTCATGTGGACTGAGGCACCGCTATCCATATGCCACACACTTCCCATCACTATTCTTGACATGCATGCAATGAGAGTGAAGGTGAGATCTAATTGTGAAGCCAAAGCTTCTCCTACCACTCCTCCTGAGGTCTTATTTATTTCCTTATTGTGTTGACACTTCATGGCATAGTGTACAAAATCATCACAGTGAAAACACTTGATTTTGGACAAGTCTTTCTTCTTGCCCCATTGGCAGGAATCTGGTTTGGATTGGGATTTGTTCCCTTTTACCTTATTTTCCTTTCCAACCAAGGCACAATTTTCTTCATCCTCACCCTTGGATGAAGTCTTATCTCTCATATTCCACCTTATTTCCTAATTACCAAATCGGACCAGAGTCATTCCCAATTTGGTAGTTTCTCCCTCCCATTCACCAAGTATTGGTAGTTATGCTAGTTCTTGGGAAGGCCTAGAAGGGTCAGGCTCACCAATTCATCATCTATGATGGTGATATTGACTCCTACAAATTCATCACGACATCATGTGAGCCTACTTACAAACTACTGAACTAAGCCATTCTTTTTCATCTTGATACTTCAAAGCTTGTCCTTGAGCACCAACTTTTGGACCATATCTATCAATGCTTTCCAAATTGCAAACGAAGTCTCTTTCCCATGGATATTTGAGACAATATGGTCTCGTAATCCCTCCAATATGATTCTCCATGCCTGGGCTAAACAATTCTCCATTATGCTAGATTCTGAGTATCATTTGCTACTAGTTTGAGAATTTCACTCTCAATAAATTCCTTCAGCCCATTATCTTCCAACACTGCCTCCATCCGATCCTTCCAAGAAACATAATTTGAGCTTTAGTCAAGGGCATACTCAAGTCTTATTCCACATAAATCCATCCTTCTAGCTCTGAAGAATTGATCCTACAAATTTGATCCTCTTGCAAAGACAACTTCAAAATCTCTTCTCTATTGTGAATCTAGTTCTGATACCATGTAAAAATTAATGTGTAGATTAGAAATTGTTCCTGAAATTTACTAAATCACCCGACTCGAAGCTACTCTACTGATCTGCGAAAGTAAATTCACAATTGAGAACATAAAAAACTAACATGCAAAATGAAACATCACACATGCACAAATGTTTATCTAGGGTAACACAACTGCTCAAAACCCCATACTATCTGTATTGCATTAATCAAAGAATCTAGATTAATACAATATGCTTGTTCAAGCTTGAGCACAACGTACACCTGTATCTTCTATCCTTTGCCTGACTCACTGAACCTAACAAATACTTAGCCAAATTTTCAAGGCTCCAAGCTCCTATTTTATTATTTCGTTCATTGAGGAATTAACCCCAATTTTTAAGGTAAATTCCTCAATAGGACTGTGCAATTCCTATAGTCCCATCCTTTGAGTGCATGCCCCAGATGTACAACTTAAATTAGATTACAATTGATAGTGCATTGCTCTTGAAATCCAATCTCGACTTGTAACTCGAATTCTCCGCATCCATAAGTTATTTTGGGTTGATTGATCAGTTAATTGGATGGACACTGAGTGTGATTGAAGTTACATTGCACAACTTAACCTTCCACCATTTTCTCCAATAGTTGGAACTAGTTTAACTTACAATAACTCAACTTAAATGAAATAGATTGTTATAAATTAGAAATCAATCATACTGAGCTGAACTCAAGTGCCTTCAACTCAAATTAACTGAGTTAATTGAGTGACAAAATCCATGTCACCTCAGTGACCTCCAAGTATTCTACTGAAATTGAAATTCAAATTTTAATATAGTTTGACTAACACAAAGTCAAAACTAGATTCTTTTGCTGCATTTTCAAAAATATGAATATAAAACCAAATAGAAAAGTGGAAGATTATACATTTATTGAATCATTTTGTCAACATGGATATGACTTTGTTTGAGTCATTGTCAAAATATTGTTACAAAATTGAGTGTATTGAGAGGTAGAATGAACGATATAATGGGATAATAGGACGATACATAGGATAGTAATTATGAATAGGATAAAGGTTATGATCGTATAATAGTTTGTGTAATGGAGTAACGATTATAAATAATAAGAAGGTACTTAATCATGTACGAAAATATGGTTTCAAAAAACTAAAGCAAGGATAATATTTATTTAAATAGGATTTGAAAATGTTTCTCTAAAATTTATTGAAAAGTATGACTATTAATACTAATCACAAGGAAGCATAGAAGTAATGTTATTTATAATTTTAAATTTATTATTAGATAAATTGAATACATTAAAAAATTGTCCTTATCAAATTTGGAGAAATTTATCGCTCAAATAAAAGTTAGAATGGTTGTTGTTATCTTCATACTATATCTTCATTTTGCTTGTTATCTTCTATATTCACTTTCTTTCTTTTGGTATATATTTAAATGCTCGCCTGTAGTTTTAAAATTCTAAATATAATACATCTTTAAATTATTTCTCATAGTCTTCAACTACTTGCTGTAATTGACTTGTTTCATTTTGACATGTATGATCAAAATTGTTTCCTCCTAGCATGTGTGATAAAGTTATAATTAACTCGTTATATTAGCTTGTTTACTTCTAGCATATGTGATTAAGTTATAAATAACTTGTATCTCTATGGCATGTGTGATAGGTAGTTGTTTTTTATTTTCAATTTGGATTTGAAATATTTCGGTCATTCTCTTGAAAACTTCATAGGAATTATTGAGCTTGTTAGATAAACATATAACAATTGTACAAATTATTTATACAATAATTACTAAGTTCTTAAAAAAAAAATGTTTGTACATTTTTATCTTTGTAAATGTTCTCCCTAGATTAATGTTTGATCATAGTAGGCTATCATTTGTGATTATGAATGATCACAAGTTTTCAAAAGATTTGGTAAGCACTAGGTAGGTCTTTTTATTAATAATTGTTGTTAGAAAATTTCTTGGTTTTTTAATAAGAATTCAAGTCTAGACTATACTAGAGTCTTAGAATTTCACAAATAAATTTTTTATTTTTTCTTTTTCTTTTTGATATTTTTTAGAAAAATAAATTTTAGAATTAGGAAGTAGGATATCAGAATTAATCTCTTCACCCACAACTTGCATCTTACCTTTTTGAATTATCAGGGAAATAAATTCATTACAATTGATTGACTTTTTGTAGAATTTTAATATTTAGCCATTAACCAAAATTGAAACTTCTTATTCATTAACTATATTTATCTTTACAAAACCATTGTCAAACACTTCATCAACCTCATAAGGACAAATCCAATGTGGTGAAATTCCATTTGAAATCCTTGAATTTGGAGTCAAAGAGTAAATCCAAATCACCAACTTTGAATTAATTTCTCTTGATAACTTTATTATGCAACCTTATCCATTGTTTCCAAATGAAATTATTTTATTGTATATCATCTTGTAGGATTTCATCTAGTTTATTTAGTTATACAATTCTTTGTTTTTGTGACTCATTCAAGTCCATTCCTACTTCAATTACAATTCTGAAAGTATGAATTTGAAATTCAATAGGAAGGAGGACTCACTTACCACAAACCAATTCATAGGGATTGAAACCAATTATATTCTTCCATGATGTCCGACAGGCTTGTAAAGCTTCAAGGAGTTTATCTACCCATTCCTTTTGACGAATTTCGGCCATGATTGTTTCCATAACCTTATTTGTAGATTTCATTTTGCGATTTTCCCATGGATGATAAAGAGAACACTTCTGGGTGCCTTAAGTTGTATATTTCGACAGTTTCCCTCACAAAATTAGAATTAAGAATTTATTTCAGAAGCATAAATATGACAAAATATCTTCAGACAAGAAATTGACTATTGATTTTTTAGTTGCACATGTTAATTATGATTTTTCTTCCACCCATTTTGTACATAATTAGTGTATATGTACCTTTTTCCTTTAGGCATAGGATCGATGGGCCCTAGAAAATCCAAAGCTCATTTTTCAAAAGGCTCCATAAAAAATTGTGGGTGAAGAGGAATCTCATATATTGTTATAGGTAAGCCCATTATTGATAACTGTCACAATTTCTAACATACCTCTTGACATATTGGAAAATAGTTTGCCAACAGTATCCCATACAAAGATCTTTGTAAGTAGTCATTTTATATACAAAATGACCACCAAAGAGTTAGATTTAATGATGTGATTTTAAAATATCAAATATTTCATCTTCTCTAACGCCTATGAATAATAAATTTTGGTCTTGCATAGAAAATATATCTTTTTATCTATGAATATTTGGAACTTGGCTTAATAACCCACATCTTGGGTTATGGTGAGAAGTTTACAGATAGCTTCCCTGTAGATAAATAATTAGCTACATATAAAAACAAAAATTATTTAATAGATAGAGCAAAAAAATTCTTATCTAAAATTTATTTGAGATTGGAACATATTCACTAGAATTATTTATGTGAGACAGAAAGTATGCTACCTAAATTTTCTTTTGAGGTTGATCTAGGATAATAATGCTAAACTCTTGCAACAATAATGGTATGTATGGACAAAGACTTCAGAATCATGATATGATGTTGAAATTTATTGTAGGCATGAATAATTGCCAACATTTCTCTCTCAATAATGGTATAATTGGGCTCTACAACAGTTAAATATTTACTAATGAAATGCATAACATAGTTTTGAATTCCTTCATTTGGCCTAAAAATACTCCTATTGTTGTACCAAATGCATCCATAGAGATGTGAAATGGAAAAGTCCAATTTGGACCTCTCAATACAGATGTTGTTGAAATTTTTTATTTGATTGTTTTTAAAGAATTTTCATGGTTGGTATTCTAATAAAATTCAACATATTTTACAATTAATATAAAAAAATTGTATCACTATTTTACTAAATTTTTCTATAAATATTCCATAATCGATTTCATAACCCAAGAAAATTCTAATTTCTCATTGTGTTGATGGAAATGATAAATTTATAATTACTTCTAACTTAGTTAGATCCACTTTAACACCTACAATGGACACATGATGATTGAGTATAGTTCCCTTTGTTAGCAACATAAAGCACTTTTTATTAATAAGTTCTAGATTTTTATTTAGGAATCTTATTAGAAAATTTTCCAATTTAACTAAATTTTCCTTAAAATAATCTCCATACACTGAACATTTATCCATGTATATATCCACACATTCATGTATTAGATCGAAAAAAATGGTTAGTACCACCCTCTGAAATGTAATAGGTGTATGTTGTCGCTGCAACAAACACCCTCTTTGTACACTCAAATTTTCAAGCTTACTAAATATCTTGCAATTAGTCATTTCGTAGTCACTTCTTGGTTAGCTAATGATTTTGAGCTCCCTTATTGGATTGGAGATGTCAAAGTCACTTGCTCACAGATGCTCAGTCCACAAAAATTGCATAAGCGAATTATTTTACGAAACCTTGGACAAGCATAGCTTGTTACTTCAATATTGTTCTTATGCAATGTCCAATCCATGCCGATAGTTAGTATGCACTGACAATGATAGTTTCTCACATCCTAGTTGTGTTTGTACTTACATTTCGATGAGTTTTGCAAATTATTTCTCATGTGCACTTTTTTTTTTCGCGCGTGTCATTTTCATTTTTTCGATTGTTGTTTTCACTTTCTTTCAATCTAATTAGTGTCATTTTCATTTTATCTTTTCTATGGAATGTGTTACTTTCACTATCGTTCACATATCACAAGAGTTGTTCACACTTTAGAAATTGTCATATTTTTCACATGTTAGCTGTCGCACAATGTATATACTCTTGCTATGGTGGTTTCAATAGGTTATATTTGTGATAATGCATTTTTCTTATCATGTATGCATGTTTCACACTCATTTCCAAAGTCTCACTCATTTTCGCACAAGTGTCGTCACGGTCATCGCAAAGTGTACATCTATTGTCGCAGTTGTCGTAAAGTCATCAACAAGTTGTCACATTGAGAAAAATTTATTGCTAACTTATTTAGGAAAATATATGTTTTTCTATTATCAAAGTGTTTCAAGGGTGTGATCATAATCAAGTCTTTTCATTGTTCACATCAGTTTCACAAGTCCTGCACTTAGTCGAATTTGGAAAACTTCCCAACCACATAACCTAGCCTTATCCTACCCTCCTGAAGTGAAAATTGCATAATATCAACCCTCAAGTAACAACATTGTCTCTTGGTACTGCAAAATGCATAGTCGCTGCCTCTCGTAACTAACATTTCGCAACCTTAGTGCTCAATTCCAACCCCTGAGTCCAAGAACTGCACAATATTTCACCCCAGTCAAGACAACATTGTGCATTGTACAGTTTAAATCCTCAAATATCATTCTTGAGCTCCTGGACAGTGAAAATGCATAATCAACTAGCCTATTTTCTTCCATTACTGTGCATTTTTTAATTTTAGTGCTCAAGCCTGGGCCTTTGCCTCCAAAACTATGAAATCATGCCCTCCGTCCAGGGTTGAACTCTACATTGTGCAGTCTCAAATGAAAAACCCATCCCTTGAGCTCCTGAGTTGCAAAACTGCACAATCACGAGGTTTTTTTCTGCCTTCTAGAAATGCACAGTTGGCTAAAATAGTGCAAAACCCCTCAGCTTGTCACATTGAGCTCCCATATTGTGCAGATATCTCGCTTAGTCCACCCTGCACTACACATTGCACAGTATCAAGGCTCAAGCTTCACTGCTAACTTCCTGAGTTACACAATTGTGTAGATACTCAACTTCTTTCCCAACCTTTCACCCAGTTTTGGCTCATTCAGTGGATCAATATGCACCATATTATACTAGGGATTTATCAGGATAATTTTGTCTCATCATAAGTGGATTGTAGATGTTGGGTACTCTATCATGATATGGAAATATGATGAATAAAGAGATGGAGAAGGAGGACATTCTAGAAGACACATATGGAGATGAAGAGATAAGATGATCATCATGCGAGAATAGAAAGGAATATCATACTATAATAGAAGATGAGGATTGATATCACATGGAAGACTCCTCATATTAAAGTAATAAGGAGGAGGAAGAAAAGGTATCATCTTTTCAAGAAGTCAAAAATAAAGAAGAAGTAAGAAGTATAGCTTGGCCCTGTCACATCATCATGCAGTCCATGTCATCAATGTCATGTCATGTCTTATCACAATTCATCATATTCCACATCATTATTGTGGATTATGTAATTACCTATTAAAAATGTATTGTAAAGTGGAATTCCAAAGGACACATTCAGAATATGAAGAGTCATGTAAAGTAAAAAATTCATAGGAATTAAAACAGCTGTGAGGGTATTCAAAGAGTCACAAGGAAGGTGAAGCATCACCTGTTGGTTATATATACACCCTCATTGTATGAGAAAGGGATTTATTTTTCACCTTGGATCCTCTCGCAAGGCATTAGAGAGACATACTAGTTATTTTGGGGAGCAAGGATTGGCTCCAATGCTCCACTATTGGAGCTAGTGATGTTCATTGTATACATGTGTCTTGGAACATTTACTTAATAACAAAATCCTTCAAGGCCAAAACCTTCTTCATCCATGAATTATGAATATTAGTAAGACTATTATGCAGATATTTGTATTTCATGTTTTCTTTCATCTGTGCTAAAGTAGTTGAACTATTTCATTTATTTGAGTACTTATATTATTAAGAATGTGATATAATGGTTTGTATCATTGTCCCATCCTTGTGGACTATTCCATAGGATACGAGACATATATTTACCATTGAATGGTTGTAATGACCGTCGAATCCTTTGTGTACTATTCTGATGGATGTTAGATAGATCCTTGTTGTTTGTGTGTCTCTATTGGGTGGTAATATTAAATCTCTGTTATAGGCTCACTTTAATATTCCCCTCCACAATAAAATAAATTTGACACACTTGCAACCGAACACTCACCGGGCACAGTTACTTTCTTTTCGAAGGCACATATGTGTTCCTCTCTCATGCTTATAGCTACAGCCAAGGAAAATCTATAAGAATACATGGAAATAGGGTCAATATTCTGGAGGGGGCTCTTATTCCAAATGGTGTGAGGTCTGATTGGGACTTCACATTGGGGAGAACCCTTGGTTGACGTATTTCCAGCACCATCAAAATTGGCGCTAAAAGGAGGGCCAGATAAGAATTTGTGCCCATTGAATCTGTTTTAAACCTCTTACATAAAATGGCTTATCCATAAATCTTACTCCCAGGGTGTTTCTCTAATTTATCCATTTTTCAAATTTTAATCCTAGATGAGTCTCTCTATCACTGATCTCGGTTAAAGTTTGATGGTGAGGACAGAACATCCATAACCGAACACATTTCTGATTTTCCTAAATTTTGTGAATCTTACGAAATTGATGATGAAGAGTTTTCTTGTGTTATTTTATTCTTCACCCTTAAAGGTTGTGTTAATATATGGTGACATATATTTCCACCTTCTTCCATCTGTTCTATTCATCATTTCCTTGGGTAGCTTCATCAAGACTTCTGTAGGTATAATTACTGAGATGTTTGTAAAAGAATCAATCACTTAAGAATGAAGCCTAATGAATCAGGTGAGGTTTTTCCTAATCGATTCCTTCACCTTTGTTATGAATTTCATAAAGAATATATGGATTTCATTTCTTGAAATAAGAGTTTGAGCACTTGGTTCTCATCTCTTTACATAGTGAACCTGAACCCCCTAATTTTTCTACTTCCCTAACTCTTGTGAATCATGAGACACTTCGAATTTTAGAGGAGGAATTTACTGCTCCTTTTGTTCTTTGTCCTCATCTTTTTGTGATGGTAATAAAGTTTGAAAATACGAAAATCAAATTGCTAATCCATATTTTCATTCTTCTTCTTCTTTTCATGACTAAAATTCAATGGAGTAAATCCAAAAATGGCTCATGAAGCCTATAGTGAAAACATTTTTTTCTATTCCTCAATATGGTATTAACACTCATAAATCTAGCCTTGAATCTAATTTGGATTTCTATCACCCTCTATTATCTACATGTCATGATTATTTGTACTATTATCCACTTGATCAATCTACCTCATCAACTAGTTTTTAGCATTCTCCTAATTTTCAAGTTGCTGGCCCAAATTAAGACCAGGTTCAAGATAGTCACATTACATAGGTAGAGGAGCATGAAGGTGAAGATTCTTTCAATATTACTTATCTTTTTCAAAATCCTTCATGTGAAGATGGTGTCTCCTCATTCTTGACTGATATCGAATCTATTAATCTTGGTAATGAATCAAATGAAACTAGTTTGTTTAGATCCGTAGTATTGGGAAACAATATCTTTGGTGATAATGGTTATGTTGACGTATGCGTTGAGGAATTCCCAAGTGCAACAATTGATCTTTCAATTTATCATGAAATTTTAATTTGGAATATTTAGATCTAGAATCCATTTTTTTCAAATAAAATGCTCTTATCAGAACTTACTCTTTGTCCCACTATCCTTTGTTCTCTATTGTTTGTGATGCATCTACATGTAATGAAGATACTCCATGCTCTTCAAATTATTCATCACATGAGCTCACTTCTCAATTGGAAAATGGTAGTGAGGTTGTCCATGATTAAAGAGAAAATAATTAGATCAGTGAGTATTCTTTCCATCCTGTATCATATTGAACAAAACCCTTGAAATAAACTTGCTCATGAAATTTATGCATCTCAAGATTTTCGATCATAAGAATATTTCGGCTTGAGTAATCTGGTTGTCGAAGTTGTAAAATCTAATCAAATCAGTGACAGAGATGGCTACCATCTGGTTAATAGTGATCTCATCAAAATCTATGAAATAATATATCCTCACACCATGCATGATCTAGTTCAATATTCAGAATGTGATTTTACAATCCTTGAAATTTCCAAGACTTTCCAGGGAGTCGAGGCTCTTTAGCTTCTGTTGATGGTTATGTAAGGATCTCAAAAATCTGGTGAGACCCCTGAACTAAGTCATGCATACTTTTATTCATAAATTTTTTTTTTCTACATGGTATCACTCGATGTAAAATATTTTTTGAAATACATTTGGCTTTGCAGGTATGATCTTCATGAAAATATCTTGTATCAAACTCGGGTTTGGAATGTGTACCTATCGTGGAATCATGGAACTACGAAGTTTATTATTTTAAATATTATCTATGGCCAAAGGAGTCATGCCTTTTTCAAAACAATCAACTCCTATCCTTCTTGTGAATATTTAGATGCTAATTTTTTTCTTCATCACACCTGAAATCCTCTTAAGCGTCAGTGAATGCATGGAATATTTGACCAATGAAAATTTTCTTCACTCATTTTACCCTGATTGGTTTGATGTAGTTACCATACTAGCACTCCTTTTTCTTCTTTTGATGATTGTGATGCTAGTGTAGTGTGCGACCAGTTACAACAAAATGGTTTGTTACTGTTAGGACTCCGTAGTTTGCAAGATTGGCAAGAACAAACGCTGCAGAGCCTACATCAAAAACACTTTAGAATCCTAGGATCTAGCCCTCCTGGACTCAGAGAGGGATCTCTCTATATAAGTGTTTTCAAAGATATTATCTTTAAGGCTTATGATATGATATTAGGCTAGTTATAAAGCACAAGGGTTTTTCTTTGTTTTGGTTGGGTAGAATCTCATCAAAATGAAGGAAATCTTTTGAGCGGTAAAGATGTGAGTAGGTTGAAAATGGTTCAGCTGATAAGATAGGTAAGAAAAAGTGT
The DNA here is from genome assembly GCA_034641835.2 of Pinus albicaulis. NCBI lineage: Eukaryota > Viridiplantae > Streptophyta > Pinopsida > Pinales > Pinaceae > Pinus > Pinus albicaulis. The sequence goes on along the minus strand of CM076579.1, from coordinate 937,464,194 downwards.
CAATCCATTGGGCTATGGAGTCACAAAAGGGTTTAATTGGACAAGAGGATTCAAGAGTGATCTATGGGGCAAGTCATCTAGGTCAACAGATCTCTTTAAGTTGATTTATGGTATGAAACATTAAGAAGTGGTGAAAGAAGCAAACATATAAGAAAACAAAGAGCAACTTAAGATCAAGAAAGGAATTTTAACCTAGCCTGATTTCAGCATACTCAAAAGGAAATGATCCAGGTAGATATCGGTGGCCTCCCATCTATTCCATTTAGATCCGCAACATCAATTCTTTCAGTTTTTTAGCTTCAACATAGCTTACTATTTTTAGTAGGTTTTCAACTCCTGCACACTCGGAGCCGTTTTGGGGACTTAATGATCCAGGTGGATATTGGTGGCCACCCACCGTGTCCATTTTAGCCCCCACCATCAGTTTTTTCAGTTTGTAAGTTTCAGCACAACTTACTATTTTTAGCAGTTTTTCGGGTCCTGAACTTCCAGAGCCATTTTGAGGCCCTCAACGACGTTTTTTGGGAAAACCGAGAGAAACATGGGTCCATGGACTGATGTTGCTCACATCAAAAGTTTTAATCCTCAGATATATCTTTCTAACAAGCTATTGAGCACGTCAAACGGAGATCGGATGCCAAAGTTATGTCCCCGGGAAGTTGAAACACCAATTTACCCAAACGGGACCCACAGTTTTGGCACTTCATCTCCTACGGTTAGGTTTTTGGACATTTCAGATTCTGCATTATTTCTCAACAATAAATAGGCCTTTGATCCTCATTGTAACACATTTTAGGGGGTTGGTATCCGACACATCTCTTCTTAGAGATAAGCGCTACCAGTTCCCTAGCTTACCACATCTATTTCCATTATGTCTGTAATAGGCCTATGAGCCTCAATGTAACACAGTTCAAGGGATGGTAGCCATCACATCTCCTCCTAGGGATAGCTACCAGTGCCCTAGCTCATCCATTTCCATTATTTCTATAAGCATGTTTCATTCAGTTGTTTTGTAACACAGTCCATAGGCCTGTAGCCGCCACATCTCTTCTCATAGATAAGCCTACCAGTGCCCTAGATGTTTATTTCCATTATGTCTATAAACAACTTTCAGTTCTATAAAATATTTTAGAGGCCTGTAGCCACCACATCTCTTCTCAGAGATACGCTACCAGTGCCCTAGCTATTTATTTCAGTCATTTGTTTTATTAATAAAATGAAGCATTATTTCCATTGCATCTATATATCTATGGCTATATTGTATTCTGTTGCATTCCTGCATAAAATCCGGATCAGTGGTATCAGAGCGGGTTTTCTCTTTCTCTGTTTTTCTTTTCATATCCCCAACGTGGCTGGGGTATAAAGAGTTCAACCTTGTAACCCCGACGACCCCCCATGACGGAAGGAAAGAAAGACGAGGGAGCAGGAGATCCTATCAAAATCTTGCTCGAGAAGGCGCTCGAGAAACAAAGGAATGTGATGATGGATAAATTTGACCAGATCCTTCAATGGCTTCCCACCAACGACACATCTACATCTAGCACATCCGCCAATAGGTTCGCAACATCCTGGACAAATCCAATACCAAGTTCAGCAAAATTTACCCCCCCATGGAGGAACTTAACGCAATGGAGACCATTTCTTCCTAAGGAGGGAGGAATGATCCAGGTGGATATTGGTGGCCTCCCATCTATTCCATTTGGACCCGCAACATCAATTCTTTCAGTTTTTCAGCTTCAGCATAGCTTACTATTTTTAGCAGGTTTTCGGGTCCTGCACACCCGAAGCCGTTTTTGGGACTTAATGATCCAGGTGGATATTGGTGGCCACCCACCATGTTCATTTGAACCCCCACCATTAGTTCTTTCAGTTTGTAAGTTTCAACACAACTTACTATTTTTAGCATTTTTTCAGGTCCTGAACTTCCAGAGCTGTTTTGAGGCCCTCAATGACATTTTTTGGGAAAATTGGGAGCAACATGGGTCCATAGAACAATGTTTCTCACATTGAAAGTTGTACTCCTCGGATATATCTTTCTAATGAGCTATTGAGCACGTCAAACGGAGATCAGATGCTAAAGTTATGTCCCCGGGAAGTTGAAACACCAATTTACCCAAACGGGACCCACAATTTTGGCGCTTCATCTCCTACGGTTAGGTTTTTGGACGTTTCGGATTCTACATTGTTTCTTAACAATAAATAGGCCTTAGAGCCTCATTGTAATATAGTTGAGGGGGCTGGGAGCCGACACATCTCCTCTCAGAGATAAGCGCTACCAGTGCCCTAGCTCGTCACATCTATTTCCATTATGTCTGTAATAGGCCTGCAAGCCTCAATGTAACACAGTTCAGGGGCTGGTAGCCATCACATTTCTTCCCAAGGATATGCTACCAATTCCCTAGCTCGTCCATTTCCATTATTTCTATAAGCATGTTTCAATCATTTGTTTTTTAACATAGCCCATAGGCCTGTAGCCGCCACATCTCTTAGAGATAAGCCTACCAACACCCTAGCTGTTTATTTCCATTCTGTCTATAAAAAATTTTTAGTTTTGTAACATAGTTTAGAGGTCTGTAGCCACCACATCTCTTCTCAGAGATATGCTACCAGTGCCCTAGATATTTATTTCAGTCATTTTTATATTAATAAAATGAAGCATTATTTCTGCTATATCTATGTATATATGGCTATATTGTATTCTGTTGCATTCCTGCATAAAATCCGGATCAAGAAAACAAAGAATAGCTTAAGATCAAGTAATAACTTTGAATCTAGCCTGCTTTCAGCATATTCTCAATGGAAAAAATTAAATATAAATAAAGAATAACCTAAGATTAGGTAAGGACTTTGAACCTATCCTACTTTTGCCAATACTCTTAGGGAACTTTTTAAAGTTACTATTGGACTCAAACTAGAGGATAGGGCTAACCATAGACTTCCCTAGTTCAAATTTAATTAGCAGAATTTTCAAGACAACATTTAGGATAAACAAAGAATAGCCTAAGATCAGGTAAGGACTTCGAACCTATCATGCTTTTGGCATACTCTTAGGGAAATTTTCAAAGCTACTGTTGGAGAAGAAACTAGAGAATAGGGCTAACCATAGACTTCCCTAGTTTAGCTTTACTTAGCAGACTTTTGGAGAAAATTCAAAGACAATATCTCAAGTTGTACTCAGGGAATATGGGCTTACCAACACTTCAATTGTTATACTCTATTGAATTACCTTCAAAACAAATTTAGGAGAAAACATAAAGGATAAAGATTTATCAGTGAGATATAGGGTACTTTGTAGTAAATCCTAATCTATATTTGTTGTTCCTTATCAGAGAAAATGGACAGTATGGAAAGCATAAGAAAAATAACAATTACAATAAGAAAAAAATCACCATTGACATAGACCAGGATCCCATAAATCAGCATGTATATTTGATGTCCAAACCAGTTACAATCTTCAGGTCCAGTGGGCCTTTACAGCTTCAAACTTCTCATCTCAGCCTATCTTTATTATATTACAAACAGAGCTTTAGCAACCTCAATAGCTATTTACAATCAATGAGTATTCAAAGACCAACCCCTATACTGTCTTCTACAACAGTATTTATGGAAGAATGAGGAGGTGGGGTGTAAGAAGGGTTCATTTGTTCAATTAATGCAGAGTAAGAGCTTCTCGACCTTTGAAGGGACAAATGGAGAAGGAATGACATGAATTAACTCTGCTAATTGATTATTGCATTAAATTTCATCAACTTCAGTCACTTTTGTTGACTTTGGGTGCTTTTGGTAGGCTGGCAATTAATTCTGAGTTGTATTTGGAAAAATATCTCTGAATGTGCATTTACTGTGTATTCTTTTGAGGAGATAAGTTTGTAGGTGGCATTTTTGGTCTTTAGAGAAGTAAAGGCTTATGATATTTGGAATTTAAAGCCTTTCTTCTTCAAATCTATCTGCTTTATCACTCTTAAACCTTGATTAGGCCTTAATATTACTTTTGGGCCTTTGTAATCATCTTTGAGTCTCTAAACTTTTATGATGACTGTATTTACTATTAAATATCCCTTTTTCTTTGGCTTTCGGTCTTCATTGTAGGGTTAAGCTGCTTAATATTCCATCTTTATGTATTTAACCCTTTGTCTTTAATCTTTTGTCGACTTTCTCTTTAATCCACTGTATTCAACCTTTGAACTGCGTTTTCACCTTTAAACTATGCGATTTAATCCTTCCTATTTAATTCCTGATAATATTTACTGATCTTCATTGACTTTGTTTGTTCACATATGGCCTGCACTAGAGGGTTTTAACTGTGAAACCAGTGCTTCATGAAACACTGATTAAAACATAAGATTCGTCCCCCTTTTCTTTTTATCGGGCTCTAAGGATCGTCACCCTCAGGCATTATCCCTTTATTGACTGTAGGGGGGCTTTCAGCCTTTAAAATCACCATAAAACCTTCACAAACCATAAAACATGTTATAAAACCCTGCGTGATTGGTAAAACTACTTTGGAGGCTAGCAGAGGCAGATGGAGCAGTGAGAAGGAGCGGAATATGCAGGTGAAGGAGTTTTATTAAGGAAAACCAGCGCAAATTTGGTTTTAAAATGTATTTGGCATGGATTCAGGTAAAAGTGGTTTTCAAAATAGCACGGGTGGTTTTCACGTGACCCTCGGACGGTAAGTAGTTTTTCCTAGAGGGAACATGATCCAATTGTATCACGTCACGTGGCTTTTTCAATACCGCTGGTATCGCGTGATTTTGGAGTGTTAAACTCCAGGAGCGAAAGTTGCGCGATTTCGATCGTAGACCGTTGGTTCTGGGGCGTAAGATCCAACGGCTACGGGGAAGCGCGATGGAGAGAGGTGCACAACAAGATTTTAGTGGGGGCCAGGTGTCAGCACATGATTGGATGAGGGCTTTGCGAAATGGATGGTGGGTCTAGAAGAGTTGGGTTGTCGGGATGAACGAGGACAGTCATATCATGTAGATCAATGGCAGAGATTGATGTAGAGGGTGACAGATAGAAAGGTTTCGGGAGATCACAGGGTGAAATGTGGGCCATCAGATCCTATGGATCTACGGTGTAGATCTTATCGGGATATCGTTATCGGAGAGGGAAAAATACAAAGAAAAAGCAAGTTTTTCATGGAAATGCCGATGCGATGAGGGTTTAGCATAGGTGTTAGGTAATGGTCACGTGGAGGGATAAGGTGGCCAGGGGCTAAGGAGGGGGGATCTTATCGCATTGGCACATTTCCGCGGAGGGGAAAATAAAAAGGAAATGGATAAGTCGATGGGGCGATTGCGATCAGGGCTAAGGTAAGGCCTAGGACACGGTCGCCTGTTGTAATATGTGTCCAGGGTCTTTCAAGGGAGAAGAGGCTTATCGCATTAGCGGGAGGGGAAAGGGAAGTGTGGTAAGGAATTATCAATTGTGTAATGCGATATATAGAGGTGCGATGCGATGAGCACTTAGCGCTTGGTCGCGGGGTTTGGGCATATGACGGAAAAAATAGCCGGGGGATAAGCCGAAAGGGGCTAAGGGCTTTAAAAGGGCAGAAGAGTTTTTAAGGGGTTTTTAATGTGTTTTTGAGGTTTTTTCAAGGTTTTCTGAGTTCCGATAGAAGAAAAGGAAGGGTTTTTAAACCATAAGAAAGGAGTTCTATGGTTCAAAGGGTTTTTGAAAGTTTTATGAGGAGGATTGGGTGGGAATTAGAAGGAGGCAAGCGGAATTTTCAGATAAAATGGAGGATGAATAAGAGAAAAAATCAGTGAATGAAATGATGAAAATGGGGTTGTTTAGGAGACAATTTTAAGGGAACAACAGGTTTTAACTTGGTGGATTTATTTTAAGGGAATTGCAATATTTTGAAGGGAACAACAAATTAGGGAACAAATTTTTTATGGAACAACAGTCTTAGGGAACAACAGTCTTCAAGAATGAGTAATCTTCTATGAAAATGATCTCTTGAAGACTCAAGGCCTGTTTTAGGCCTCATTTTCTTATGAAAATTTTTATTGATGGCTAATAGTGGCTCCACTTGGGGATGGCAGTTCCTTGGAGGTGTTAAGAACTTCAGATTTTGATCTCTGGGATGCACAGACTTGTGCCTTTATCCATGAAAGCCTCTTCTTAATTGATCATGTTGTTTTGAAAAAAAGATGATCAGTCTCTGATGTCAGCAAACAAATTGTCTCCCAAACAACTACCTACACAACCTACTTCCTAACATTTTTTCTTCAGCAAGTGCATTTGTACTTGCAGACCTTAAACATCAACATTTTATTCTTTTGAAAGCAGGAAAAACTAATCTAAATCTAGCCTTATTTCCTCTATGAGTTCAGATTAGACTGTTGAACTCATAAATTCTCTACTTAAGCTACTATCTGCCAGGATTAGACTGTCTGGCAGATTTTATTCTCTATTTTCTAAAACAAAAATTTAAAACATATTCAAACTAAGATTAGATTGTCTGATTTGTTATGATGTCTATGGCTGTATGTACAAGCTGCACATAGACTTTATTTGTAGAATTAAAAAAAAAAAAATTGTGAAGGCTTTATGATCTGAAAAACAAAAGACATCCTTCACCCTTTCTTTAGCTTTGATTTTGATCATTTTATAGCTGTTATTTTTCTAAATTTTCTTGGTTCAGATTTTAAGCATGTTTGAATGAGTTCTCTTATTATTTAGCTCAGATTTTGGTCTGATTAGAGCCATTTCTTTCTATCCTAATCTAATCTACTGATAAGCCAAGATTAAATAATTTGGAAAATCTAATTCAATAGCCTATCAGTAGTAAATTGAAATCTATCTAGTCATGATAGGGCTATATGACTAAATAGTAGTGTTCTTTTTGGTAGTGGAATTTAAGCTTGCACACTTTCAGATTTTCTTTTCTTTTTGGTATGGGGTTGTACCTTTCTTCTTTTATGTCTGCCCTCTTTTCTCTTTTGTATTGTTTTTTGTATTTTTCTCTATTTCAAATTAAAAAAAAATACAAGAAACTAACTAAATGCTCATAGGCTGAGCTTTATTTCTTTCCAATCTAACCTATTATAATTCTAAAATATTTACAAGTTTAGCTGACAAACTCTCTTTTCCAGTACATCCAATCAATCAGATGGCTCCATGACTGGTCTTTGCTCATCTCTTTGAGCATGGTAGATAAAAAAAAGGGCCAATCCCAACTCACCTTTTTCCTAGCAGCAGTGCTAAAAAATTTACTTGCTTTTGGTAATACACTTCTCCTAACGATCTCTATCCCTTCTTAAAATGTCTTCAAGAAATCAGCATAGGGATCTTGAAATAAAGCCTGGTTATGCATATTTGGAAGATAGGTTTCAACCAGGATTACTTTTTTCTCCACTGGATCAAGATCAAGATTCTTTTGAGAAGGAAAATCTTCCTCATCTTCATTATTATCTGAACTGGAGGACTCATCATATAATGCAACATTGTCCTCTTGTAGTCCTAGTGTGTTCTGATTCAGTGGAGTGTACTCTGTGAAGAGGTCATTATATCCTTGAGCTAGGGTCTCTTTGATTAACTCAACCCTTTCAAGAGGAGGTTCCTTATATTCATTATGCTCAAGAAATTCTTCATTATTTTCCCCGTCAACCTTTGAGCTGAAAGACTATTGATTCCCAATCATGTGAAAACTATTTCCAATGGATTGGATTGGATAATTTTTTCTTTCGAGCTGATGATAAAGAAGTTCATGACACCAATCAAATGCTGGTTTCCCTGCATGATTATTTTCTATTTGAAGCTCATCATCATCATCAGACTGATAAAAAATTGGACAATCATTAGTATAAACAATTTCACCAATCAAGCATATTGGGTTATCAGCAAGTCTTTCTTTATTCTGATCTACAAGTTTATTTTATGGTTCAAGACAACAAGGTTTGATAGGTAAATGAGCAGGAGCGTTTTTTTTATAAAAAATTTCAGAGGATGGATGTTTTTTTAATATTTGATCAATTGCTTCTTATGTTAAAAGAGGGATTTATTTTTCAGCATGGACAGAAGAACAACAGTCCTCTTTCTCTTGTGTTAACTGGTTTTGAGGTTGGCTGTCTTCTTGAGCCTCCTCTAGTGAATCTTCACTCGAGTTTGCAGGAAAATTTGAGGATTTTCTATTGTTTCCTAATCTTCTTCTATTTCAAACAATTCCTTATGATTATTATGACACTCAGTTTGCATATAAGGTTCATGAGTTGTTTCTTTTACATTATCAGGATGCCACTCTTCTCTTAAAATCTGAAATGAGTTATAACATAGAGGGAGAGTCCCTATATGTGTTGATTTAGCTTCGATTTCAGGTTCTGTGTTTTCTAAGTGGCTACATGTTTCCTCAAAGTACTTCTTACTATTAGTATTTTCAATTTGGTCGTGAAGTTCTCTTAACAGCACAGTACGAGATATAGGGAGGCAATCAGGAGTTTCTTGACAACCTTCTTCATTGTTTTCTTTGTAACCTTGCTGATCATATTCTATAAAGTCTTGATCATCATATATATCTTGGTCATTGTCTAGGTCTTGTAGTGGTTGAGTTTGTTCTTGTTCTGAAAAAAACATGGGCTGCTCTAGATCATCAATATTTAAATTAGCCTCATACCTATCCATTATCTTTCCAAACATGTATAACATTTTTTCCATCATGGGCAACCGTTTTGCTCTTGGGTCTATATCTGAATCCATGTTTGTAAATAAAAAAAGGTGTCACTGTATCTATTCAACCAGTTCAGAATCGTCTACCAGTGGATTCATTTGGTCTTTTGAGAGTTGTGGAGTCACCAGGTGGAGGATTTTTAATTGTTTTCAAGGCTTGATTGTTGTTCACCATCAACAACCAATAATAACCAGTCTTGGTGACACCTGATTCATTTAGGAATAGGGGTTAGTTGAGTTGTGAATTTATCTATTACTCAATAATTTCCCCAATATGGTCGCCAGTATGGTGATTACGGTGTTAGGACTCCATAGTTTGCAAGATTGGCAAGAACAAACACTGCAGAGCCTACATTAAAACCACTTTGGAATCCTAGGATCTAGCCCTCCTGGATTCAGAGAGGGATATCTCTATATAAGTGTTTTCAAAGACATGATATTTAAGGCTTATGATATGATACTAGGCTAGTTAAAAAGCACAAGGGTTTTTATTTTTTTTTGTTGGGTAGAATCTCTTCAAAATGAAGGAAATATTTTGAGGGGTAAAGGTGTGAGTAGGTTGAAAATGGTTCAGCTGATAAGAGACGTAAGAAATAGTGTCAATCCATTGGGCTATGGAGCCGCAAAATGGTTTAATTGGACAACAAGTTTCAAGAGTGATCTATGGGGCAAGTCATCTAGGTCAATAGATCTCTTTAAGTTGATTTATGGTATGAAACATTAAGAAGTGATGAAATAAGCAAACATATAAGAAAACAAAGAGAAACTTAAGATCAAGTAAGGACTTTTAACCTAGCCTACTTTCAGCATACTCAAAAGGAAACAAAGAATAGCTTAAGATCAAGTAAGAACTTTGAATCTAGCCTGCTTTCAACATATTCTCAATGGAAAACATTAAAGATAAACAAAGAATAACCTAAGATCAGGTAAGGACTTTGAACCTATCTTGCTTTTGGAAATACTCTTAGGGAACTTTTTAAAGTTATTGTTGGAGGAAAACTAGAGGACAGGGCTAACCATAGACTTCCCTAGTTCAACTTTAATTAGCAGAATTTTTAAGACAACATTTAAGATAAACAAAGAATAGCCTAAGATCAGGTAAGGACTTTGAACCTATCGTGATTTTGGCATACTCTTAGGGAACTTTTCAAAGATACTTTTGGAGAAGAAACCAGAGGACAGGGCTAACCATAGACTTCCCTAGTTCAAATTTACTTAGCAGACTTTTGGAGAACATTCAAAGACAATATCTCAAGTTGTACTCAGGGAAGATGGGCCTACCAACACTTCACTTGTTATACTCTATTGAATGACCTTCAAAACACATTTAGGAGAAAACATAAAGGATAAATATTTATCAGTGAGATATAGGGTACTTTGTAGTAAATCCTAATCTATATTTGTTGTTCCTTATCAGAGAAAATGGACAGTATGGAAAACATAAGAAAAATAACAATTTACAATAAGAAAAACATCACCATTGACATAGACCAGGATCCCATAAATCAGCTTGTATATTTGATGTCCAAACAAGTTACAATCTTCAAGTCAAGTGGGCCTTTACAACTTAAAACTTCTCATCTCAGCCTGTCTTTCTTCTATTACAAATAGAGCATCAGTAGCCTCAACGGCTATTTAAAATCAATGAGTATTCAAAGACCAACCCTTATACTATCTTCTACAACAGTATTTATGGAAGAATGAGGAGGTGGAGTATAAGAAGGGTTCATATGTTCAATTAGTGCAGAGTAAGTGCTTCTTGGCCTTTGAAGGGCCAAATGGAGAAGGAATGACATGAATTAACTCTGCTAATTGATTATTACATTAAATTTCATCAACTTCAATCACTTTTGTTGACTTTGGGGGCTTTTGGTAGGCTGGCAATTAATTCTGAGCTGTCTTTGGAAAAATATCTTTGAATGTGAATTTACTGTGTATTCTTTTGAGGAGATAAGTATGTAGGTGACATTTTTGGTCTTTATAGAAGTAAAGGCTTCTGATATTTGGAATTTAAAGCCTTTCTTTTGCTAATCTGTCTGCTTTATCACTCTTAAAACCTAATTAGGCCTTGATATTACTTTTGGGCCTTTGTAATCATCTTGGAGTCTTTAAAATTTCCTGCTGACTGTATTTACTGTTAAATATCCATTTTTCTTTAGCTTTTGGTATTCATTGTAGGGTTAAGTTGCTTAATATTCCATCTTTATGTATTTAACCCTTTGTCTTTAATCATTTGTCGACTTTCTCTTTAATCCACTGTATTCAACCTTTGAGCTACGTATTCACCTTTAAACTATAGGATTAAGCCTTTTAATCTTCAAACTTTGTGCTTTAATCCTTCCTGTTTAATTCCTGATACTCTTTATTGATCTTCATTAACTTTGTTTGTTCACAGATGGCCTGCACTGGAGGGTTTTAACTGCGAAACCAGTGCTTCATGAAACACTGAATAAAACATCAGATTCATCCCCTTTTTCTTTTGATCAGGCTCTCAAGATTGTCACCCTCAGCCACTGTCCCTTTATGGACTGTAGGGGGGCTTTCGGCCTTTAAAATCACCATAAAACCTGCACAAACCATAAAACGTGTTATAAAACCCTACGTGATTGGTAAAACTACTTTGGAGGCTAGCGAAGGCGAATGGAGAAGTGAGAAGGAGAGGAATATGCAGGCAAAGGAGTTTTATTGAGGAAAACTAGCGCAAATTTGGTTTTAAACTGTATTTGGTGCGAATTCAGGTAAAAGTGGTTTTCGAAATACCACAAGTGGTTTTCGCGCGACCCTCGAGTGGTAAGTGGTTTTGCTAGGAGGGAACGCGATCTAATTGTATCGTACCAAATGGATTTTTCAATACCGTTGGTATCGCGTGATTTCAGAGTGTTAAACTCAGAGAGCGAAAGTTGTGTGATATTGATCGTAGACCGTTGGATCTGGGGGGTAAGATCCAATGACTACGGGGAAGCACGATGGAGAGAGGTGCACGAAAATATTTTAGTGGGGGCCAGGTGTCAACACATGATTGGATGAGGGCTTTACGAAATGGATGGTGGGTCTAGAAGAGATGGGTTGTCGAGATGAACGAGGATCGTTAGATCATGTAGATCAATGACAGAGATCGGTGCAAAGGGTGACAGATAGAAATGTTTTGGGAGATCACAGGGTGAAACATGGGCCGTCAAATCCTATGGATCTATGGTGTAGATCTTATCGGGATATCATTATCGGAGCGGAAAAAATACAAAGAAAAGGCAGGTTTTTCATGGAAATGTCGATGTGATAGGGGTTTAGCATAGGCGCTAGGTAATGGTCACGTGGAGGGATAAGGTGACCAGGGGCTGAGGAGGTGGGATCTTATCGCATTGGCACATTTCCACAGAGGGGAAAAGAAAAAGGAAAGGGATAAGGCGATGGGGCGATTGCAATGAGGGCTAAGGTAAGGCCCGAGACATGGTCGCCTGTTTCAATATGTGGCTAGGGGCTTTCAAGGGAGAAGGGGCTTATCGCATCAGCGAGAGGGGAAAGGGAAGCGGGGTAAGGAATCAGTGATTGTGCGATGCGATATATAGAGGTGCGATGCGATGAGCGCTTAGCGCTCGGTCACAGGGTTTGGGAATATGACGTAAAAAGGAGCCAAAAACTAACCTTCATTTGCTCCCCTTTTTTCTCCATAAAAATCCTCTATTTTCATAATTCCTCTTTTTCCATTCATGAAAATCACCTTCACATAGTTTAAAACTCATTTTTAAACTATACCGAAACCCCCAAATCCATTGAAAACTCTAAAAACAATTCATAAAAAACAAAGTTTTTTACTAAAGGACTTAAGCCCCCTTGGGCTAAGTTTTAAACCACTTCCCCTCCACATGCCCACACCCTGGAACCAAGCGCGAACCCTATTTGGCACTTATTGCATCGAAAAGATTCAAGTGCGCAAGTCTTTTGCCATGTTCCGAAAGTTTCGATGTGATTAGCTTTTTATTTAAGACCCCTGATCATATTATTTTTTCATATAAACCATGGGCCCGCCTTCCATGCTTAAAACATTTAAAATCCATTCCCGATCCATTTTTTCCTTTGTAAATACAAAAACTCATCTATCCAAAGTTTTTATCTAAAAAGCCAAAGTCACGTGTTAATATAAATGGTTAGATTAAAAAGACCCGATCGCGCAATCGCATCGGAAAAATTCAATGGGTTGATTGAAAAGGTCACATCAAAACTCCCGATGCGATTAAGTCCCATATCCATAAGATCCCGGTCCTTTGTTTTCTTTGTAAAAACCAAGCACAAAGGCCGAAGTCATTATCGCATCGGAAAAAATTCAATGGGTCGATTGAAAGACCGGGCCCGAAGCTCCGATTGCGATTGGCCCTTGTAATATAAAGCCCTGGGCCCATGGTACTCCATACATCTAGAGGCCCCGTAATCAGGCGCCAGTCACTTCATATATAAATATTCCGCCCCGATCCATAAAAACCTTGGTTTTATTAAAAATTTATGGGTTTTTCATAAAGTATAAGGGTTTCCGCCGGTGCAAAGTTGAAAAGATATTGACCGTTGATCTAAGGCTGATCAACGGCCCGCGCAAAATCACATCCCAAAGTTTCAATCGCATCGCAAAGTTTAAATCGCATACATTTTTTTGTTCCCCCGATTTCCCTTCCTTCCGATTCATTTCCCCACCGTTGATCTGATCCTCAGATCAACGGCCAACGCTCCATTGCATCAAAGTTTTCAATCGCATCGCATTTTTCAAATCACTGCTTTTATTTTGTTCCCCCCGATCGCCCTTCCTTCCGATTCATTTCCCCACCGTTGATCTGATCCTCAGATCAACGGTTCACGCTGCATCACATCGCAACTCTCCATCGGGCGCATTTTTTTGTTCGCCCCGATTGCCGATCTCCAGATTCAATATCTGCCGTCGATTTCTGTGAGTCTAGTCGCATCCGATGGCTCATATTTATCATGAGACCCATTTGATCTTTAATCCTTTTCTTCCTTCGATAAAGGTTTTTAACCTTGTTTCTTAAAGTTTTTCGCCATTTCTTTGTAAAGTGACCCCTTTGCTTTATCTCCTCCTGATTAAAACCTGATCGTCGATCTCTGCAGATCGACGGATCTGACTTATTCTTTCCCCTTCTCTCCTTTTTCTAACCTCTTCTATGCAGATCTCCACCGTTGGATGCTGCCATCCAACAGCTACGCTCCTCCCACGCCTTCTGAAGCAGTTTTTCCAAAAAACGTAGGATTTTATAATTTTTGTTTATATTTTGTAGGGATTAATGGTTTTTTCCATTATATTAAAGGGAAAGCTGAAGGCTAGGAATGACGATTCCCATGCCTTTGATTTATCAAAGGAAACCATTCATGGGCTCTGTTCCATGTCTCATCATTGCTTCATGAGGCAGTGATGCCATACGAGCCCAGCGTGGCCCTGCACATCGACAAGACACTGTGTTTTTACAACACGATTTAAAGAGTATTAGTGTTGAAGACAAGCACAACAGAAAAGAAGATTGAAGACCGATTTGCGGGGATTATGGCTAAGATGGATTATCAAAAGGCCTAATCCCCCAAATTAAAAAACAGTCAAAAGAAAATCATAAGTGTTTAACTGACAGAAAGGCCTCCACCCCCTCAATTGAGGCAAATTGATTCCTCAGCTACCATAGGTGCCACCTGTGCCTCAAAGCATTCAAAATAGAGGCCGAAGTTATTGATCAAATGAAGATATTCACCTCAACGCAGCTAGAGAGTTACTTCTGCGAGGAACTTAATGCAAAAAATATCTGCAGAGTTACTCCAAACATAACACAGAGCCTTAAAGTCAATAAAACCTCCCACCAAGTTTAATCTTAAATGAAAAATAGTTAATACAGACAGACCATCTATAAAATTCTCCATCAAGCCCCTCAAAATGCCGAGAAGTCATTACTCTATATTAATTGCCTTGAGAGATCTTTTATTAGATCTCCCCTCCTCATTCTTCTATAAATACCTCTGTAGAAGATAAGAAGTTGTTGGTTGCAGAACTTTGAAATAAATCTGAGCTTAAACTTCTGACTTTAAATAGTGTTCACTGGCCCTTAGAGCTCTGCTTGTGATAGATAAGTTAGGCTGAGATGAGTAGATGATTGCTAAACTCAAGCATTGGACTTAAAGTTGTAACTGGTTTGGAGCATCAATACAAGCTGATTTATGGGATCTTGGTCTATGTTGACGATGATGTTTTTCTACTTGTAACTTGTTATTTTGTTTTTGTTTTCACTATGTTTCATTTTCTCTTATAAAGAACAGTAATGCATAGAGTTAGGACCTACTGTATATCAGTAACCTTCTCTGATTGAAAATCTTTATTTATATGTTTTCTTCCAAACTGTGTTATTTGGGAATGATTTAATTCAGTTTAAGCATAGGAATGTTGGCGTTCCCTCGTCTTATTGCCTTAGCTGAATATTATTCTTGAATGTTATGTTCAGTATTAGTTAAGTAGAGATGAACTATGGAAGATATGGTGTGCCCTGGTCCTAGTATTATCCCCAAAGACTGTCTAAATGTTTCTCTTGGAATGTGTTAAAAGCTGGCTAGTTTAGAAGTACTTACCAGATCTTAGGCCATTCTTTGTTATCTTTGTGTTGGTCTTGAAAGTAACCAAGTAAATCAGAGCTAGGAGAGGATTTGTGGTGAGCCCGGCCCGCTAGTTTCTACTCCAAAAGTTGCCTTCAAGTTTCCCCTTTGTTTTAAAATGTTTTCTATTGAAAGTGTATCAAAGGCTGGCTAGTTTAAAAGTACTTACCAGATCCTAGTTTGCTTTCATGTTCTTCTTAAGTGTTTGTCAAAGGCTGGCTAGTTTAAAAGTACTTACCAGATCCTGGGCTGCTCTTTGTTCTACATCTATTTAATTTTCCTTCTTGTTGTATCATTTCATTCCATAAATCAATCTTCAAAGAGATCCTTAGACATAGATGACTTTCCCCATGGACCACTCTTGCCTCTTGTTGTTCCAATTAAACCCTATTATGACTCCATAGCCCAATGGACTAAAACCTGCAATTTTCTATCTTTTTGGCCAAAGATTGTTCTATTTTCTTGCAACTTCTCACCTTTGAAACTCTTTGCATTTAGGACTTTCCACCTCAAATAATAATCATGCTCAACCATCCAAAAGCAAAACAAACCCATACATTTCTCTTAATAGCCTAATATTATTACCCCAAACTTCAAAGATAAATCCATCTTTGCACTTATTGGAGAGATCCCTCTCCGGATTCAGGAGGGCTAGATCCTAGAATCCCAAAGTTGGTTGAAACGATGTTTCTCCTTGAGATCGGACTTTGCCAATCTTGCTGATTACAGGGAGCTACAGGCGATTTTGATAGGGCTAGGTAAGGCCCAAAGACACGGTCACGTGCAATATGTAGCTAGGGGCTTTGAGGGAGAAGGGCTTATCGCATCGGCGAGGGAAAGAGAACCCAACACGGGGTAAGGAATTAGTGATTATGCGTCTGGAATAGCGAGGTGTGATGCAAAGAGCGCTTAGCGCTCGGCAAGTAGAGGCGTTTGGGCATGGCAATAAAAAGGACTTGGGGGGCTAAGCCGAAAGGGGCTAAAGGCTTTAAAAGGGCAGAAGAGTTTTTAAGGGGTTTTTAATGTGTTTTTTAAGCTTTTTCATGGTTTTCTGAGTTTCGATAGAAGAAAAGGAAGGGTTTTTAAATCATAAGAAAGGAGTTCTATGGTTCAAAGGGTTTTTGAAAGTTTTATGAGGAGGATGAGGGGAAAATTAGAAGAAGGCAAGGGGATTTTTCAGAGAAAATGGAGGATGAATAAGAGCAAAAATTAGTGAATGAAATGATGAAAATGGGGCTGTTTAGGGGACAATTTTCAAGGGAACAACAATTTTTAACTTGGTGGATTTAGTTTAAGGGAACTTCAATATTTCGAAGGGAACAACACATTAGGGAACAACATTTTTAGGGAATAGCAGTCATAGGGAACAACAATCTTAAAGAATGAGTAATCTTCTATGAAAATGATCTCTTGAGGACTCAAGGCCTGTTTTAGCCATCATTTTCTTATGAAAAAATTTGTTGATGGCTAACAGTTACAGTCATCATGTGATGGAGATAATTATATTATGCTATTCATTTGATTTTTTTTTTTAAATTGATTTATCTTTGGTAATTACAAATTGGGAATCTCATGCTTTAAAAGGCCCATTTGGTCATGATTCTGTTTCTAAGGAATGTCGTTTAAAATACTATTTTTCCTTCAACACATCCAATGAAATTTTGTTTACACTCTTTGACCTTCATGATTTAAAATCGCACTACCCCAATATTTTTCAAGGAGCTGACACACTTTTGCACTCACTAACAACTATGTCAAATCCTCACTATCTTGACATGTCTGCTAAATATGATCAAAACTATTTTCCCTCGCAATATTTTTGTTTCAATCCAATTCTCTAATTGAAAATTCATCTTTCCAAAGATTTCAGGTTTTTCAATAGGATTGTAATGAATTTTATGATCCAATCACTAAATGATTAGAGGAATATTATTTTGCAGGCTCGGTTGCAATAACAAGTTTCAATTTTTTCGCATGCTTTCTAAGTAATTCAGTATAATTGAAGACACATTCATAAGAAGCTTCTAAGATTTTTTGAACTATGGCTTTCATAAAAAGGTAAAAATGTGAAATGTTTAGATGAAGTGGCTATGGTCTATATTTCTCTTGACAAGAAACACCTTCAAATTTTTGTGCAAGTTATTCAAGTTCTGATGTATTTTGTTGCACATTGTTTTATATTAGTTTTAACTTCCTATATCTTTGTGAATGCAGGCCAGAAAAAGTTATGATGGATTCATTGAAAATTACATCATATGTTAAACCAAACTTTCATATGATTAGGTTAGTAGTAGGTCTAGTTTCATATTAGTGTACCTACACATTCATCCTACATTCATTTCCTATAGTTTGTCTTATGTTTAATGGTTTTGATTTCGCATCATGTTTTCATTTAGTCACTTTTTGTCTTGTCTTCTATTTTTGTTTCTTTGTTGTGTGTTGTATTTCCTTTCGTTTTGAGAGACTATTCATGAAGATGCTTTGTTGGCTTAGATGGAATGCAACAAAAACCTAAAAGGAGTTTGTAACACTGCAACATTTTACTAACTCTCTCTCCTTCTTCCCTGTCTTGGCTACATATTTTGGTTGATGATGTTCCAATGGAAAATATGATCCTTTCATGAAGAAATCCTTGCATCGAACCATGATATCCATGTCAATTCTAGAAACCTCATGCCTACACTCGATTCTTTATGTTTGGATGTTTTTAGGCTAATCCATTTGAGTAGAGAAGAACAAGGGGAAAATATAAATGAGAAAAATAATAGGATAGGTCTTATATATGATTCTCTAAAAGGACAAGCTCTCTTACTCTCAATAAGTTGGGATCCTTGTTCCTCCCATGATATAAATTATTTTTGATGAACAATCCTATATAAATAAATAAATAAATAAAGGTGAAATAAGAGGAATTCTTCCTGTGCAGAGAGGTGAAGCAAGAAACTCCACTGAGGTATTGTCCAGGATCATTGGCAGTGGATCAATGTTTGTGTTCCTAAAGTGATTCCGTTGGGGTACTGTCCAAGGCTGCTAGTAGTGAAGCAACACTAGAGATGAAAAACTATACTCTGAAAATCAAAATCTCGTGAAATTCATTACCCTATCTTGTTTTGAAATAGTGTGTGATCATTGGTCTTATGTTTGTGCTTAATAGAGTAAAGGAATGAAGAATATTATGTGTATGGACGGGGTAAATGGGGAAGCCATGGTAATCTGAATGATGAATCAATAATTTCTGAAGAGTTAGACCCTCCATGAAAGTATTGACTAAGGCAGAGAATCTAGAGTTCTACCAGTGTATCGCCATGTGTTGTCGTTGTGATAAACACCCTCAAAAATTTTGTGTACACTCAAATTTGGGAGCCTACTGTAGATCTTGTGATTGGGTGTTTTGCAGTCAATTCTTTGTCAACTAATTCTTTTGAGCTTCCTCCTTGGATTGGAAGTGTGAGAGTCACTTTCTCACACATGCTCAGTCTGTAACAAGTTCATGAGTGCATTCTTTTACACAAGCTTGGAAAAGCATAGCATGTTGCTTCAAGATTGTGCTTGTGCAATGTCAAATCCATGTCGATAGTCAGTGTGTGCTAGCAACAATAGTTTCTCACATCCTAGCTATGTTTGTACTTCCATTTCGAATATTTTTGAAAATTGTCACTCTCGTGCACCTTTATTTTTGCGAGTGTCATTTTCATGTTTTCATTTGTCATTCTCACTTGCTTTCACTCTAATTAGTGTTGTTTTCTTGTTATATTTTCTTTGACATGTGTTACTTTCATTTTTGTTCACATATCGCAAGAGTCATTCACACTCTAGCAATTGTCATATTTTTGTATGTTATTTTTCGCATGTGTATATTCTTGTTCTGGTGGTTTCGAGGGGTTATATTTATGATATTGATTTGTTCTTATCATGTAGGCATGTTTCACACTCATTTCCAAATTTTCATGCATTGTCACATAAGTGTCATCACGGTCGTCGCAAAGTGTACCTTTAGTGTCACACTTATTGTAAATTCACTAAAAAGTTTTCGCATTGAGGAAAATTTATTGTTAACTTGTTCTAAATTATCTATGTTTTTGTTTCGTCAAAGTGTTTCAAGCGTGTGATCAAAATCAAGTCTTGTCACTATTCACATCAGTTGCACGGGCACCACACTTAGTCTAATTTGGAAAACTTCCCAACTAAACAACCTAGCCTCATCCAACCCTCCTGAACTGCACATTGCATAGTCTCAACCCTCAAGAAACAACCTTGTCTCTATGCACTATGCAATGCTCAATCTTGACCTCCTAGAACTGCACATTTCACAACCTCAGTGCTCAAGCCCAACCCTAGAGTCCCAGAATTGCGCAATATTTCTCCCCATCCAAGATATCACTATGCATTGCATAGTCTCAGTCCTCAAGCCTCAGTCTTGAGGTCCTAAATTGTGCAACTACGCAATTACCTTGCTTCTTGTCCTTCCATTACTACGCATTTCGTAATTTTAGTGCTCAAGCCTAGGCCTTGGCCTCCCAAACTATGCAATCATACCCTCGAGCTAGGCCTGAACTAAAAATTTCATAGTCTCAGACCTCAAGCCTAGCCCTTGATCTCCTGAGATGCAAAAATATGCAATCACCGGGCCTACTTTTCCTTCCAAAACTATGCAATTGGCTGAAACAGTGAAAAACCCCCTAGGATTTCACATTGAGCTCCTAGATTGCACATTTTTCTTCCTAATTCCAGCATAAACTACAAATTGCATAGTATTAAGGCTCAAGATTCACTCCCGATTGCCTAAATTTTAAAATTGCATAGTTACTAAGCCTCTTTCCCAACATATCACTTGGTTCCAGCTCAGTTAGTGGATCAATATGCACCATCTTAGATTCAGGGTTTATCAGACTGATGTCATCTTGTCATGAGTGGTTTTCATATCTACATACTCTATCATGCTATGGAAAGATTATGAAGAAGGAGATGGAGAAGGAGGACATGGTAGAGGACACATATGGATTTGAAGAGATAATATTATCAGCAGGCGAGAAGATGAAGGAACACCATACTATACCAAAAGATGAAGATTGTGATCACATGCCAAGGCTCCTCATATTCAAGTCATAAGGAGGAGGAAGAAGAAGAGCATGTGCCATATTCTCAAGAAGACACAAAAGAAGAAGTATTAAGAAGGACATCTTGGAACTATCACATCATCATGTAGTCCATGTCATCGGTGTCATGTCATGTCCTGTCACAAGTCATAATATTCCACATCATTATTATGGATTATGTAATTACCTATTCAAAATGTATTGTAAAGTGGAATTCCAAATTACAGATTTAGAATATGAAGAGTCATGTAAAGTAAAAAAGTCATAGGAATTCAAACAATCATGAGGGTATTAAAAGAGTCACAAGGAAGGTGAAGCATCACCTCTTGGTTATATGTACACCCTCATTGTATGAGCAGGGTAATTTTTTTTCACCTTAGCTCCTCTCACAAGGAATTAGAGAGACCAACTAGTTCTTTTGGGGAGAAAGGAGTGGCTCCAACACTCCACTATTAGTGATGTTCATTATATACATATGTCTTGGAACTTTTACTTAATAAAAAATCCCTTCAATTCCAACACATTCTTCATGCATGGATTATGAATATTTGTAAGACTATTCTATGGATGTTTGTATTTTATGTTTGCTTTCATCTGTGATAAATTATTTGAACTATTTTCATTATTTTAGTACTTATCTTATTGAGAATGTGTTGTAATGGTTTTTATTGTTGTCCCATCATTGTGGAATATTCCATTGTGTTAGAACTTTACAGTATCACAAGGTGATTGATTATTTTCTCTTTGCAAATTTTTCATACTCACTACAAGGAAAAGACCCTCTAGTAGATGTTTTTGAGGAACCACAAAGAAAAATACCCCATACATCCATTTCTAGTGGAGGTTACTAGAGGAGGTTTGCGAGCGGAGGGTTTCACAGATGTTTTCCTATCGGTGCTCTTATCGTTAAAACTCGCCCCGATGCTCTAAAAAAAATAAAGCACTGGTGCGGAAAAAATCATTGGCACACTGAACATTGTTCACTCTGTACACACCCGCCCAGTGCATCATAATATAATAGAGCACTGGTGCCTCACAACTCGTCCGCACCGGTGCATTATAAAACACAACGCCAACACTGAAACCACCCAGTGTGGTAGATAGAAACCACACCGATGCATCATAAAAAACGTGCCAAAACACAAACCAACCGGTGCGTTTGTAGCAAATAGTATTGGTGTGCATATAAACAATGCACACTGGTAAAGGGTTAAATTAAAAAAAATATTTACGACAAAAAACCTGGATTTTTCAGTTTTCCAGTGCTCCTGAGCTATTAATTACTAGTGCGAACAATACCATAGAATGCACCAGTGTGCACCGAACAATGGCACATGGGACAACATGCGTGAAGTACACACACCACCGGGGCGTCCAATTACTGTAATGCACGGGGGCATCAATACTCTTCTGCACTGGTGCATCATAAAACACCGTGCCAAAACATAAACGAGCTGGTTCGTTCTTCTCTAAGAGCACTGGTGCACCAAAAACCGCATGCACTGGAATAATGTCATATAAAAAAATAAAAATTAAGGCCAAAAAACCGATGCTTTGCGACTATTACGCACTAGTGCTTTACCATTATGCCGGCCCGGTGCATCATCAAATTTTCGTGCTGAAACTGAAACATCCCGGTGCATGGTTAGGGAAATTCCCCAGCGCATTATAAACAACGTGCCAAGATTGATACCGCCTGGTGCGGTTTTATTTAATTGCACCGGTGAGCTTATAAAACCCTGCGCACCAAAACAGGGTTAATTAAAAAAAAATTACGGCCAAAAAACTTCATTATTCACTTTCCTCAGTGCTCCAGAGCTCTCAAGCCTCGGTGTTATTTCCTTATTTCTGAGCCGCCCTAACATCGGTGCTCTCATTGCACCATTGCACGCAACACTGCTCTGCATTGGCCACCAATCTCCAGCTTGCATTTTGAAAAACAGTAAGAAAATTTTATTTTCCAAATTTTACAGCCAATATGCCTCCTCGACGGTGAAATGTACATGTATTTTTCTATTTTTTCTATAATTAAGCCTTTTAGAAGATTAGACATTGAAATAAACTTAAAAATAACCATTAAAAAAGAAAAAACAAATTGTCGCACGGTGTGCTCGAGCTGTTCGGCTCGCACCGGATAGCGGTGCTACCTCTAAAATTTATAGGCAGCACCACTACCGGTGCTAACAATAACCGCACCGTTTTCGGGGTGGTGCTGGAAGGTGCCCCAAATAATTTTAAACTAAAAATAAAAAAAATAAAAATGGCGGTGCGCTCATTTATCTAGGCGCACCATTGACTCCGACAATCATAGTGCGGTGCGTTGATTTCATTTGCTGCCCTGGTTTATGTCAGCGCACCGCATTTTTCATTCTGAGAGGGTCAATGGTGCGGCCGGGTAAAATACCGCACCATCAACTATGTCATTGTCATGAAGTCGGTGCACTAACACGACTATATGTGCCGGAGAGTATATTTCAGTCAGTGCACTGCTATTCTAAATTATATACAGTCCACGATTCTTGAAAAATAGACATTTTCACTGAATCCGGTGCAGTCTGTTTCATTAGGGGCCCCAGGGACAGTGCGCTAAAATATTAGGACGCACCGGCACTGGTGCATGATTATTTTTATGGAGCACCTACTTGATATGGCAATGATTCAGAGAGAACAAGAGCATCAGCAGCAACAGCAAGAAAAACAATATAACATGATTCACCAATGGGAGGTGAGAGAGAGGGAGGGATATGGATGCCCTCACTTTATTTCTGCAGATACTCGGGAGATCCTTATGCAGGTAGGCCTCCTCAAGTTCTATGAGGAGGCTATTTCCGGCCTAAAGGCCCATAGTGTGATTTTGAGACATCTTATCAGCAGGTGGAATGCCCACTGACAAGCTTTTCAGGTTGGTCCTAACCAGTGGTACACACCCACTATGGAGGACATTTATTTTATTACAGGACTATCGAGGAGAGGGGTGGATTTTCCCTCATTCCCATACGTGCCAGCTGATTGTGTAGCAGGGAGTCAATTAGTTTACTCCCAGAGATATATTGGAGCACATGTACTGTCTCCTTCAGAGTTTCAGGTACCTGGAGACCAGTTACATATAGGTGCTTCTGGTAGAGAGGACATGTAGTGCCTCTCTATTACTGCTTCGATCATTTCAAACAACACCAGTGATGGGCAACATAGTAGTTGCTTGCTTTTATATTACGTTTATTCTTTAGTACAACAGCCACGACTTATCAGGTGGTCTGCCCTTTTTTTGCGACAGTTTTGTACGGCCTTAGATAGATGTCGTGCTCATGCACAAGGGAGGGTCGACTTCCCTTTTACTTCAGAGCTGCTTTGTTTATTTTTTGAGAGGTTTCCAGAGATGAGACCTAGTTTTGTTCGACAGCCTCGTAGGCCGATGTTCGAGGCCCAGATGCACATGTGGGGGTAGATGATGCCCAAGAGGGGAGACACTATGTTTCTAGTGAGGATATCACATGATTTGATGGACTTACTAGCCACTGTTGGCGGGCTACATCCCTTCATTATGGTCCCATGTCCTTATGCTGGACTAGATTAGCGAGGGTGTCCCAATATCCTCTTCACTCCTAATGAGCCGCCAAATGATAGAGGTAATATTAATATTTTATTTATGTTTATTTTAACATGTTATTTAACTTGTTTTTATTAAATTGTGTAATGAAATTGTCTAATTATTGTTGTGTACTTATATATATTTTGCAGATATTGGCTCTTTTGATGGCGATGAGATGCCGGATCCACCACATGATCCAGGTGTCGATCCTGATAATTATGATCAGGAGATGGTTTATGCACCAGAGGTTGAGGCCAGTGGCATAGCAGAGAGATGCGCTGATCCTATGCCTCATGGTGCACCGATATCGCCTTTTGCTAGGCGTGGTTGACCTGAGACCAGATATTGGATGGAGTTGGGCAGCCAACTCTGTGGATTGATTTCAGATGCGGGGATTAGGCCCGCTCATTGCAGAGAGATATAGAGTGATGATAGGCTGTTATGGATGTGGAGAGGCATGCCGTGTGATATGTACGGCCTGATGCGACATGTCGTAGGAGCTACGACAGCTATTACGCGATTGAGGAGGATTATCTGTAGCTATAGGCATAAATTAGCTGCGACACGTGATGGACTATCCTCTAGCAGCGACTCAGATGCATCTCATGATCGTTCACCTCACGGCGTGCCTAATGATCAGCATGAGGCTCCACTGGCAGCATCTAACACTAGTCATCATGGAGATGAGGCTGGACCATTGGCCACATCCAGTCAACAGCCTACAACATCCATCATGAGTAATAGTCATGATCATCATGAGCAGGCTAGACCATCGACCGTCGAGGCTTTAGTACTATTGACTGAGTAGGCCTCCACTACTACTGCGCCTCATATTGATCATGTTGTACTACCACCAGCGGATGCATCCATGAGTACTAGTGATCATCATGATCATGAGCAGGTTAGTCGACCATCGACTGTCGAGGCTGCACCCAACTTTACTGAGCAGGCCACATCCACTTGTACTAGTGTTATTGATGTTGTTATACTACCACCAATGCCTGATCCATGACATTTATATTACAGTCGTATATTTTTAACATTATTCAGTTATATATATGGTCCATGTATTTTATGTTCATGTTGTAGTTGTACTTAATTTTCATGTTGATGATCATCATGATGTGGCGCATATTATTAGTCATGTTAGATATGTTCATTTAATGTTTATATTGCATATAGATGTGTATATGTGATAGGCGCATGATTTATTTGACATTATATTGAGATGTATATTTGATGTTGTGTTGTGATGATGTTAATATATAATGTTAATTTGATGTTAATTGAATGTGTTTATTAGTTGAATATGATGTTTGTACAATGGTTATCATGATCATGATGATGTTTATTAATTAATTTAATATTATTAAATGACCATGATATTTATTAAATATTATGTCATGAATGTAATTGTAATTTAAATTTTAATTCTATGTAAAATTGTAAAATTGTATTTGTACTAATTGTAATTTTAAGTGTAATTGTATGTAAAATATTTATTAATGTAAAATTTTAATTGTAATTGTAATATTTAATTTATTCTGAAATGATTGTAATTTTATATATGAAAAATTGTAAAATTGTAATTGTATGTAAATTTCACAAATTGTAATTGTATTTGTAATTGTAATTTTAATTGAATTGTATGTAAAATATTTGTAAAATTGTAATTGTAATTGTAATTGTAATTTTATGTAAAATTGTAAATGTAATTGTATTTGTAACTGTAATTTTAATTGAATTGTCTATAAAATATTTGTAAAATTGTAATTGTAATTGTAAATGTAATTATATGTAAAATTGTAAACGTAATTGTATGTAAAATTAAAATTTTAATTTTAATTTTAATTCTAATTGTAATTATAATTTTAATTATTGTAATTGTATGTAAAATTTTAATTCTATTAATGTGAAATTTTTAATTGTATTAATGTGAAATGATTTTATTAAAATATTTAAATTTGCAAATTTGCAAATAATTGTAAAATAACAAATCTAGAATAATACTTATTTTTGTAACATAAAGTTTAGAAAATAATGAAAATAAATTCATGTACTTTATAATTATCATTATTTTATTATGATTTTACATATATAAAGTTTAGAAACTAATGAAAATAAATTCATGTACCTTATAATTATCATTATTTTATTATGATCTCACAAACAAACAAAAAAAAACTTTAAAAATTCTGGTGCGCTTATCATCCTAACAGGCCTTGGTGCATCATATCAATACAACACACTGGTGCATCACATTTACGCACACTGGAAACAAATAAATGCAAATAAAAAAAACACAACTTTATTTTGTTTAAGTTAAAAAAAAGCGGCAATTTGAAAAATGGGTGGCAAAATATTTTCGAAAATCTATTTTGATAAAATAATTCTTTAAATACTAAACACTTTGCATTATTTCCCTATTTTTGCTAAAAAATTTCAGTCAGATTTTTGCAGGAGACAGACTTGGAGCAAGAGAGCACGAGGGCACCGTGGATGGCGAAATACGTTCGAACAGAAGTATTCAGACAATCAGAAACCAAAACTCTGGTGATTCAAACCCTTTATCATAGAATTTCAAACCATTTCGTGATTAAATTTAATTCTTTTTTTTACTTTTTTCTACAATTTTTTATTTTTTCCTGCAGTTTTATCTGTTTTTACCATGAACCCTTCATTTTTTCCCTTTCTTCTCCCTGTTTCTGTGATTTCAGAATTAGGGTTTTTCATTTTAGATTGACGTCCAACCCACGAGATGACTTGCATAGTCGAATCCCAATCCATTCGGCCATTGCGTGAATTTTTGAAAAAAATGGATTTTTCTTTATCAATGCGCCCTGTGTATGCCACCGCACCGGTGTTCTATATTATTACAGCGCACTGCGCAAGTTCTGTGTCGTAAAAAAATGAAAACATTTTTTTTTAAATCCATGCGCCAAATCTGAAATAGGGCACCGGTGCTCTCCTTAACTAGGAAAGTACCATACAGTGTATTACACCATTTTTGCGGTGCGTTTATAATACCCCATGCACCGTTAGGTCTATTACACTGTTTTTGCGGTGTGTTTATAATACCGAATGCACCGTACAATGCATTATATTGTTTTGTGGTGCGTTGTTAATATATCCACGCACTAGAAGCAATGCGGATTTCATGAAAGGTGCACCGGTGTTTCGAGATTTATTTTCTACCTGAAAAGTTTAGTTATAAATATATTAATGAATGATATGCTACAGGTTTCAGATTGATAGAGAAATGAATGACAAGATATCAAGTAACAAAAATACTGTTAACACATCAAGAAAAGAAAAAAGGCAAGTTCTTTGTAAATTCTTTATAAAAAATATTATTTTTGAACTATATGTAACTTTAACTAATATGTAATGTATACTGTGTATCATGCAGAGCCACAAAATGACGAAGCTCGATATTATTATTTCTGGTCTATGACCAGAAGAGCATATAATTTTAATGGAAAAATTGCAAAAAGATGAATAAGGTGAATGAAACAATACTATCGATCGAATATGAGTTTCTTTTTTTAATTATCATTAGTAATATACTTAAAATTATTAGATAACATGTGTTAAACAGTCTACTAATTCACATCTATTTAATTTTCTATAGGGACCAACAACTTAGAAAATGAATGTTGTTCTAAGAAAAGAAAAAAAATAGAACATGCAAATGAAAATGAATTGCTCCTTGGCTCATCTGAATTGGTGCTGGAAGTTAACGAAAGGGGGAAAAGCTTTTACAAAATTTTGAGGGATCTAGTGAAACGAATACAACAACGGGCTTCAAATGTAATATGTAATCATTGAATTTTTTGATCATTAGGTATAATAAATAAAAAATTTAGCATTAAATATTAATTTTCAAGATTTTTCTTGCAGAAAAGAAAAGAAAATGGAACCCATTCAGAACATAAAACAGGACAACAAGGAAGAAAATGGTTGATCTCTAAGTTTGTGAGTAATTGTTACTTCCTTAGAACAACTTAACTAGATTTCATTTTTGTATTTTTTAAGTTGTTTCACAAAAATCATCATTGAATGTCTTCAAACAGGTGCTAACATACAAAGAATAAACACCAGACGAATTGATTGAAATTGGGTTAAATATGGGTTGTGAGTATATGTTGGCATATCAAAATTTAATTGTGGAATTTGTAAGCATCTATCAATCTTGTTTTAATTAGCTGTGTCTATAATTACGAGAACAAAAACATCTTTTATATTAAATATATGATTTGTTATGGGGTATAAAACCTGTATGAAACAAAGTATGGAACTGCGCCAACAGATGAAATTTTGAAAGATGGCATGGTACATGGTTTTGAAAGAATGTGTATAGTTTATGAGTCAATTGTTGCTATGGTACGTCATTTTTATTTTCGATTTACATTGATGGATATTATTTACTATTGGAATTTTCATTATTCTCACCAATGTATATACACTCATTTCACTTTATTTTTATGTTTGTAGATGGAAAGTGAAGAAGAAGAAAACATTCAACACCGTGAGCATAACATTCCTGAAAATAACCCAAGTCATGGAAGTAGCTCTAGCAGTGACAACAGTTCAAGCAAAGAATGATGATCACTATGTAATTTGGATATCAAAGAAAGGCGTTTTATTTTTTGAAATATGTCTGTGAAATCAGACATTTTGTTTAATGTAATGAACATAGTGTCCCAATTGAAAGACAAAGGGATACGAATAATTGTCCCATTTTGTATGATAAAGACTGTATTATATATATATATAATCATAAAATATGTTTTAATTTATTCTATTGCGTTCTCCATTGTCGTTCTCAAATGCACTAATAAAAATTTAATTCATATGAATATTGTTATAAATGTGTTGAATTTTGATGAATAATGAATTTAAAACAATCACAATAATTGGACTGTCAGAGGTGGATGTTTATAAAAAAAAAATGAAAACTGGTGCGTTTATGTGTCTATTCACATCGGTGCATTTATGATTCTATGGGAACCGCACTAATACCGATTCTAGTTATAAATATCGGTGCGTTTGTGTGATATTGGGCACCAAGGCGTTTATGTATCTATAAGCAACGGTGCATTTGTAGATTCCATGTGCACCGCATGAATACTGATATCAATTATAAATCTCGGTTCCTTTCTGTGATATGGAGCACCGGTGCCTCATAAAGATACATGCATCGGTGCGCTTATATAAACTATGGGCACTGTTCAAATCCCAATACCAATTAGAACGGTCCCATGCGTTGTATCACTAACACCAGGCTCGGTGTTGTTGTTTTCCTTAACGGCCCGGTGCATTCTCCTTCGATTGCCTCGGTGCGCTATCTACCGATATGCACCAGTGTGTTAAAACCTAATAAGAGCACTAATGAAAAAACATCCGTAATAACCTCCAGCCGCCCTTTTTTTTTCAGTTGTGTTGAATTTATGTTAAAAGCTCCTCCAAAACCTCTATTACCAAAAATGGATTTGGTATCATATGTTGTTTTGACAATTTTGGCCAATTTTATAACACTAAAAACCTCCTTTATAACCTCCGCTAGAGGGTATTTTCCTTGTAGTGACTTTACATGGATTTCAATATTCAAAATCCTTTCCAAAAAAAGAATCAAAGAATGCAACAGAGAGGCAAGGAGTAGCATTAGACAATTAGCAAAGATAAAGGCATCAAAGAAAGTAGTTAAGGCAGAAAAAACAAGCAAAGGTAGAGCTTTGAACGTGTTTGGGTCGAGTCCTTCACCTTAAGCGGGTCATGTAATGAATGAGTCTCCTACGAATAACAAAGAAATGAAATCGATCACATCAACGCCCTCCACCTTTCCTCCAACTCCACTCACCCCCTCATCATATGATGGTCCTTGTTTCATTTTGCACTCCCCGTAGCACCCAAAAATTAACCATTGGGGGGGGAGGGGTCCGAAATAAGTGGTATTCCTTATCACCATCCCTGCTACATGTCACCCTTACGCAATTTTGCATCCCCTTCTCTATTACCTCTTATCACCTTAGGACCCCTCTGAAAACCAAACTTGGGTTTTAAGTTCATGATATAACATTCTAGAGGCGGTATGCGATGGAGTGGGGCCCATTCACCTGCATCATGATCCTTTTGCTTCTCATTTTCCTTTAAAAACATTAGACCTTACATTTTTTCCCTTTTCCACTTTATATTGATACTTCACCTTTTCTTTCACCATTGTACCATTGATTTAACTTTTCTTCCCATCTCCTCGAATGCGATTAAAGTGGGCCAGTCCCCTTGACATGTCACCCTTTCACCCTGCTATCCATCACACATCGAAAATATTACCCCTTACCATTAAAACGCCTGCAAGGTATTTATTTTAACTTGCGATGCGGTCGGGCCCCACCACAGTAGCTCCACCCCCCACTCTGCAGCCATTTGAAATACATTGAAATACATTGACATATCATCTAAAACATCATAAACATACCTTACCACTGAAACATTCACCACTTTATAACTTTGCCGACACTGTGGGTCCCATCTTGCCACATCATCCTCCAATCGGCGCACTTCACACTTTGCATCCGTTAGAGTTTAACTTCACTACTAAATGTTAACACTTGCAATCTGCGGGCTACGGTTGGGCCCACATTCCTCCACATCACTCCTCCCTCCTCGCAATTCGCACTTTGCATTCCTTTGAGTTTACCTTCGTTGCTAAATGCTGAAACTTGCGATCTATGGGTTGTGATCCAGTCCCACCTGACCTGCCACATTGACTCTGTACTTCGCATCGCATTGCTAAAACCGTTTCTTATAACTTAAAATCTAAAATATGTGAAATGCGATGATGCCACGAATGCAATAAAGTTCAGGAGTAAAATTTAAAGTTTTTCAGGTCCGGCATGTTGACTTTTTTTGTTGTTTTTCTTAGAAAAAGGGTTAAAACATGATAAAAGGCTCGAGTAGCAAAAATACACTGAGGTCGTTTCGGGAAAGGCATTTTTACATGATGGTTGTGTTATAACGGGCAAAAGGTGTTCACGGGGGAGACAAGCCCCGAGCAGGTTGGCAAGCATGAGGGGTTGAGTTGGGAAAAAGGAGTTCACATAGAACACATTAGCATAATCACCCACAATAATGAAAAGTGGTCGGCACTACACAATTTTGATTACCCAACAACTTTTTTTTGCGAAACAGAGCCAAATGTCAAATCCTCCATTGGTTTCCTTTTAGAAACCATCACAACCACCTCCAAAGCTTACTGTTTGATCTTCTGAGGATCCATTAAAGCATTTGGATATACGAAGAGTTGCCCACAATTAATTCCAAAGGCGGTGTTCTTATCATAGATGTCTAATCAGGCCTTGCATGGCCACACTTGTGCATTTTCTGCTAAATTGTAATCAATGAAAGGCTGCCGAGTAAGGAAGGGAAACTGACTAAGCTTTAGTTAAATACTACTAGAATTTTCATTATCAGGGGTTGGATATTGTTAGCCCCTGCATTGTAAGAAATACTATATTGGAGCACTATAATTTTGGAGCTGGACATAAATAATCAAAGACTGTTTACAACGTTCTTGTGCTATGTTGAAATGGTGATGTGCTCCTTCTCTATTTAAATGTTTCTGTTGTTTTCTCTACTGTGCATTTGTTCATCTAATTGTAGATCAAAAAATTTAGATTAAGATTTTTTGTCACAACACCTTAATTATTTCTAAATTTACAATCTGAATGTTTTCTGTTGAAGTCTGATTAAACAATTCTTAACTTCTCTTTAGTCACTACTGAACCTCACTCTTTCTTTCACCTCATAATTCATAGAGCTCTTAACATCCATTTAGCACAGTTAGCTTTTCCTGTGATTCTCTTGAATGTTGATGTGCCATTCCAGACTTTTGAATCCATATCCCAATGGATTAGTCCCTACAGTCCTATATGTCCAACCACACCATCAATCAAACAAACAACCCCCATCACTATAACTAGCCTAATATCAGCACTTATAATCATCAAGTTAAATCATAAAAACAGAGAGAGCCCTCTCTGAGTCTAGGAAGGCTAGGTCCTGGACTCCAACGTGGTTTGATGTTGTCCTATGTCATTTGTTCTTACCAATCTTACAAATTTCAAGGTGACAACATAATGGCGAAAAAATATTCAACATGTTTGTGCCCTGGGTCTAGATTCTGGCTTCCAGAAGAATCTTTACCAGATCCCATCCTGACCCAAATCCCCCTGCAATAGTTGAAAATCTAGATAAAATTCTAAGAAAACCTCCCAAATCTAAGAATCCAACTATTAGCAAGCCTCTTTGCAAAGCAAGTTCCCTCCCTGAAAACCTTGCAACCTTGCAAGATATCCAGTTCGACTTACACTTTGAGAAAAGCTTGTTCAGAACCAAATCTCAGAATTGGATAGCCCAGACCATTTTTTATCCATCCATATTACAGCAAAGTCCTATTGGGGAAGCCTCTACCTCCACTCAAACTGACTCTCAGCTTCTCCAACACTTTGACTCCCTTCAGAGTCTGGTAACATATCTTACTTTAACTATTGATAATGCTTATCTTCAACAATCTGTAGAATTATCTGCTCTGACTGCAACAACTCCTTCTATTATCTCCAAGTATGCTCATCCTCAGTCAAATTTCTTAATTGTATCTGCAGCTCCCACCATTTCCTTGAACCTTTCCCACCTGAGTGCCCAAACCTCCACTCATACACCCACTATCCACCTTTCTCCATTTAACCCTCCACCTCCCTTGGTCAAACCTCCTCTTATCAACCCTACTTGGGTTCCCTCGCCACCAATCATGGCAGCCCGGTATGCTCCATTAGTGCTACCACTACCTATGTTGCCTATGCCATAGAATTATCAATCCAAAATCCCACATTTTGATGGGACTGGTCCTGAAACTGCTCAACAACATGTGGAAAAAATGAATGACACTTTTGACTACCAAGAGATATAGGATGAAACTATTCAATTGAGAATTTTTTCTCAAATTTTAGGGGGAGAAGTAAAAAAATGGTTCAAGGTCTTGACCTCTAATAGTGTCCATGACCTCCCTGCCCTTCACCAACTATTCATAAATAAATGGGAAGTGAAGAAAATCCTCTCCAAATATTGTCATAATATGAAAACATCAAGATAAATGATGGAGAGAGTGTCCAATATTATTGTACCTGGTTCAATAGTGTATACAATGCCCTCCCTCCTCACATGAAACCCCCACAAGGCTTAGCCCTAATAAATTTTTCAGATGGTTTCGACCCATAGATGGCTTATCAACTGAGAGAAAAATACCCAGCTACATTGGAAGACATGCAGAGGGGTGCAGTAAGTGTGGAAGAAACCCTGATTGAAAAAAGGGCTAGAATGAGAAGTGAGAATATAGTTACTATTAGAGAAGAGCCTGCAGCCTCCACCTTCGATGTTAATATTGATAGTTTGGTGAGAGCCATGGAGAGAATTATGGAGAGGATCAACTTAAATGAGAGAGTTGTCCCTAGGGAAAATCAGCCAACTCCTCAAAATAGAAACCAAAACTTTAGAAGAACTCCCCCTTAAATAAAACAGAGAGAGCCCTCTTTGAGTCTAGGAAGGCTAGGTGCTAGACTCCAAAGTGGTTTGATGTTGTCCTTTGTCATTTTTTATTTCCAATATTACAAATTATGGGGTGGAAACATTAATGGTGACCATACTGGGGACGAGTTATTAAAAAAGCTTAATATTTCATCAGAACTCAAAAACCCTAGTGGACAACAGCCAGACACAATAAAGTTGAAATCATCCACCTGGCGACTCCAAAATTTTCAATTGACCTAAGGACCCTAATAGTAGAAGAATCCAGATTGGTTGTGAATATCCAGTGACCCCACTCTTTGACCTATTGACAAGATGGATCCAAGAATACAACGCAGTTATGCTCCAATGAACATAGATCACATTCCTGGATTCCCACACAAAATTCCTCAGGTAAATTGGCGAAGAAATCTTCTTTTTTTTCAAGATGAGAATGTTGATGATGCTTCATTACATCTCATTATATTTCATATATATTCATGGAAGTTGAAGGTTGACTGGCCTAAGGACTGCCTCATGAATATTTTCATGGAAACATAAGAAGGGAAAGCGAGGGAATGGTATGAAGGTTTGAACCCTGGTAGTTTTTTTTTCTTTAAAATACTTCCACAAGGTGTTTTATGAGCATTATAAAGAAAATTATTCATCTTTGTCATTAGCTGAAAATTTTTGTGATCAGTCTGAGGATCTCATACAATACCTTGTAAATATTGATGAAGATCTAGGAAATTGGAATCATGGGGATCTCTTAGAAACAATTTATGAATTTCATTCTCAAGTTAAATGTCATGATAACCAAGAGAAGTTAGTTGAAAATGAAAGCAATCAGGAAATGAAAGAAGATCCACAAGATCTCTTTGTGGGGGGAAATGATAGTTCATCTACTCTTTTGTGTGAGGCTGAAGAAGACATTTAGCCTCATGATCAATCTTCACAAGAGAAAGAAATCAATTGTTGTTCAATCCAAATAAAACAAAGACTCCCTCCTCCTTTAACTGAAGAAGGAATCAATGAGCTTCTAAGCATGCAGCCAGCCTCTAAATTTTTATGTAATGAAGAGATTATTTATATTTGATCTATTGTTGATTTATGCACTGAAGCATTTCCTCATGAAGAAACAGAAGAACCGATTGATATTGATGTTTTTTTACCTTCTCAAGAAGCCCTATTGCAATAACGTGATCCTATTCATCAAAATGATGGACTTCCAACATAATCCAGCCAACTTAGTCGAGACATATCAGTTTTCCTTGAGGACAACATATTGGTATACAATGAAGATGCCATATCAGATGACCATGAAGAATGTGCAGATATTCTCTTTCACAAGGATTCTGAGCATGACAAAGTGGAACAAAGAGCAGTCCTAGATGTAGCTTGTTATTTACATCCCCGGGGCCAAGTATTGTTCCAAGATCCTTTTGCTGGTTTCTTAGAATCATCTAAAGAAGGATTATGCTATTCTAGGAATGGTTTTTTCCAGAGTTTAAGGAAAGGCTTGAGCATTTTTTTTCAAAGGAAAGTAAGATGGGAGTGGCCCTTTTGTTTTTTCAACCTACTCAAAGAATTGAACAAGAATCAATCATGTAGTCATTTATTTGATTGGTTGGATTGGAGAAAGGAGTTCACTTAGTGTATATATCATCTCCAAGTTAGGTTAGGGTAGGTAGGTGTGAAAATAATATCATGACTCTGAGCATCCTTCAAATCTTAGGCATAGATTGATTTTCATTCTCAGATCAGTAGGTTTCAGAATCTAGTTTTAACACAGTTCTGGTCTCACCATTCAAGTTTTCAAGGTGCAGTAGTATGTTCAGGTTGATGGATTGCAGTGGATAAGTGAAATTATAATTTTAGTCCAGATATCAGTATGCTAATAAGCTAGCTAGCCAAACATCTGGTCTATTTCTATCATTCAAAGTCAGGAGGAACAATGAACTAGTCTCCAGTCACAAAGTGTCTAACAGATCAAGATACAAGGGTGAGATCTACTCAATGGATCAACCACTAGTCTACGGTGTTCTTGACACCTTTTGAAGGAGCTACCATCCCCAACTAGAGACACCCTGTAATTTATAGTATCACAAAGTGACTGATTATTTTCTCTTTGAAAAATTTTCATACATTACATGGATTTCAATATTAAAAAACCTTTCCAAAGAAAGGAGCAGAGAGGCAAGGAGTAGCATTATACCATTAGCAAAGACAAAGGCATCAAAGAAATAAGTTAAGGCAGAAAAATAAAGGCAGAGAATTGAACATGTTTGGGTTGAGTCATGCACCCTAAGCGGGTCAAGTCATGAATGAGTCTCCTACAAATAACAAAGAAATGAAACCGATCACGTCATCGCCATCCACCTTTCCTCCATATCCACTCACCCCCTCATCATATCACAATCCTTGTTTCATTTCACACTCCCTGTAGTGTCTAAAATTTAACCATGGGGGGGGGGGAGGGGGGGGGTCCGAAATGAGTGGTATTACTTACCACCATCCCCGCTACATGTAGCCCTTCCACAATTTCGTACCCCCTTCTCTATTACCACTTATCACCTTAAGACCCCTCCGAAAACCAACCTTGGGTTTTAATTTTATGATATAACATTCCAAAGGAGATATGCGATGGAGTGGTACCCATTCACCCGCATTACGATCCTTTTTCTTCTCATTTTCCTTTAAAAACATTAGACCTTACCTTTTCTACCTTTTCTGCTTTATATTGATACTTTACCTTTTCTTTCACCATTGTACCACTGATTTAACTCCACTTCCCATCTCCCTGATTGCGATTAAAGTGGGTCATTCCCCTTGACATGTCACCATTTCCACTCACCATCCATCGCACATTGAAAATATTACCACTTACCGTTAAAACACCCACAAGGTATTTCTTTTAACTTGCGATGTGGTCGGGCCCCACCACAGTAGCTCTGCCCCCCACTCCACATAAATTTGAAATACGCTGAAATACATTGAAATATCATATAAAACATCATAAATGTACCTTATCGTTGAAACATTCGCTGCTCTATAACTTCACCAACATTGTGGGACCCATCTTACCACATCATCCTCCAATCGACGCACTTCGCACTTCGCATCTGTTAGAGTTTACCTTCGCCACTAAATGGTAAAAATTGCGATATGTGACTTGTGGTCAAGTCCCACCTTCCTCTGCATCACTCCAACCTCCCCGTACTTCGCACTTTGTATCCCTCAAAGTTTAACTTCGTCGCTAAATGTTAAAACTTGCGATCTGTGGGCCGCGGTCCGGTCCCACCTAACTTGCCATGTCGACTCCATACTTCGCATCACATTGGAAAATCTATTTCTTATAAATTAAACTATAAAATATGCGAAATATGATTGTGCCATAGATGAGATAAAGTTTAGGAGTAAAATTTAAAGGTTTTCAGGTCCGGTCTGTTGAGTTTTTTCGTTGTTTTTCTTAGAAAAAGGGTTAAAACACGGAAAAACACTCGGGTAGCAAAAAGATGCCGAGGTCAAGTTGGGAAAGGTGTTCTTAAATGATGGTTGTTTTATAATGGGAAAAAGGTGTTCGTGGGGGAGACAAGCCTCGACCAGACGGGTAAGCATGAGGGGTCGAGTTGGGAAAAAGGAATTCACACAAAACACATTAGCATAATCACCCGCAATAATGAAAAGTGGCCAGCACTGTACATTTTTTATTACCCAACACCTATTTTCTGTGAAATAAAGCCACATGTCATATCCTCCATTGGTTTCCTCTTCTAAACCATCACAACCACCTATAAAGCTTATTGTTTGATCTTTCAAGGAGCCATTGAAGCATTTGGGTCTATGAAGAGTTGCCCAAAATTAATTGTAGTGGCGGTGTTGTTGTTAGAGATGTCTGATTAGGCCTTGCATGGCCACACTTGTATATTTTCTTCTAAATTGTAATCAATGAAAGTCTTCAGAGTAAGGAAGGGCAACTGAATTAGTTTTAGTTAAATACTACTAGAATTTTCATTATCAGGGGTTGGATATTGTTAGCCCCTGCATTGTAAGAACTGCCATATTGGAGCACTATAATTTTGGAGTTGGACATCAATAATCAAAGAATGTTTACGAGATTCTTGAGCTGTGTTGAAATGGTGATGTGCTACTTCTTTGTTTAAATGTTTTCCTTGTTTTCTCTGCTATGCATCTGTTCATCTAATTCTAAATCAGAAAGTTTAGATTACGATTTGAAGTTGGAGCACCTTAATTATGTCTACATTTAAAATCTGAATGTTTTGTGTTAAAGTCCTATTCAATAATTCTTAACTTATCTTTAGTCACTATGGAACCTCGCTCTTTCTTTCGCCTCATAATTCATACATCTCTTAAGATCCATTTAGCATAGTTAGCTTTCCCTATGATGCTCGTGAATGTTTATGTGCCATTCCAGCCTTTTGACTCAATAACCCAATGGATTAGTCCCTGCAGCCCTATCTGTCCAACCACACCATCAATTAAAAAAAAAACCCCATCACTGTAACTAGCCTAATATCATCACTTATAATCATCAAGTTAAATCATAAAAATAGAGAGAACCCTCTCTGAGTCTAGGAAGGCTAGGTAAAAAACTCCTAATTGGTTTTAAGTTGTCCTCTATCATTTTTTCTTGCTAATCTTACAAATTACGGGGTGAAAACACAAAGGATACTTGACATATCTTTCTCATTGACTAGTTGTAATGATCATCACATCCTTTTGTAGACTATTCTCTTGGATGTTAGACATATCCTTCTTGTTTGCATGTGTCTCTACTTGGGTGCTGCTATTAATTCTCTCTTATAGGCTCACTTTAATCTTCGCCTCTGTATTATACTAACTTTGACACACTTGCAACCGAACAATCACCAAGCACACTTGATTTTCGATGGCACATACACATTCTTATCTCTTTCTGAAAGTTAGAGTCAAGGAAAATCTATAAGAATTCATGGAAATTGGGATGGTACTTTAGATGGGGCTCTTATTCCAAACAGTGTGAGGTCTAATTGGGACTTCACGTCAGGGAGACCCCTTAGTTGATGGATTTTAAGCACCATAAACAAGTGTTGTCACTGCAACAAACACCCTAAAAAATTTTGTGTACACTCAAATTTTGGAGTCTACTCTAGATCTTGTGATCGGTCATTTCATTATCACTTCTTGTTCAATTGATGCTTTTGAGTTCCCTTCTTGGATTCAAAGTGTCGAAGTCAATTTCTCACACATTCACAGTCTATAACAAATGTATCAACGCATTATTTTATGCAAGCTTGGACAAGCATATCATGTTCCATTAAGATTGTGCCCATGCAATATCCAATTTGTTAGTATTTGAAACTACAATCAAATTCCACATTGGTTAAGTCAGATGGTTAAAATATTAAGTTAATTAGATTCTTGTTTTCAAGAGGATCAAAATTGACCTATATATTTTTCTAAAGGGTTAAGCAGAAGTTAAGTTATGGATTATTTTATTATTTTATTAGTTGGTTAAATTGCATGTTGATCTGGTCAAAGCCTCAAGTGGTCTCTCATCAAGTTATAAATAGAAGCGACCTCAAGCTCATTTGCACACATTTTCTCATGAGATATTCGTCATGTTTTTTTTTTGTTATTGTTCATGTTTTTTTTTTCTTGCTCGCACATGTAGATTGCAAGAGGTTCACACAATGGATCAGGATCACAGACAGAGGCACATTTCAGATCTGGGTATTTTGGATCTAGGCCGAGGGCAGGAGAACTACAGGTAGCGGCTCTGTTGGGATTAAGATACAAGCTAAGCCTGTTGTGGTCATGGCTTAGATAGTAAAATTTTGTGTAGATAAGCTTGAGCTCATGGCTAAGCTTATAGGGTATCCAGACCCTCAACCGCAAGCATAGAACTCTTAGGTCGTAGCTCAAAGATGGTATAGCTGCAGGCAGGGCGTGTTAAGGTTGGGGCTATGTGAGTTATTGGACATATCAGATTTTTTATTCTATTAGTTTCTCATGTAGTATCATCAGTATTCCATCACAGAGTCACAACAACGTTAGATCAATTATTGACAATTTTCTAGACTCGGATCTATATTGGGGCAACTAAGATCATTTGGTATCTATGATCCATTGAGTTTGTATTTTGTTTATCTATAGATCATATCAGATCAGATTATTATCCGTTGTATTATTTTCCTAGGCTCATTGCACTCTTTGCTGAAATATTTTGAAGACAATCTGTACAAGAAGAAGGTTTGAAAGGGTTTCCCCCACAGTGGGGTTTTTCCCCAGTATTCGACCAATTTATGTGTCTCATGGTTGTGATATTGTCTTTTCTTCCATTGCATGCATTTTTCTATCTTCAGTTACTATTTATGGCTATTTATATTGTACAAATATGAATATATTGTTGATAGAAATCTAATTTGGGCTTAAGTAACCGATACAACATAGAACAAAATCGAAAAATTAACATGGTATGAGAGCTTAGTTGAAGGAAAAGACCAAGAGAAGATCAGCAAGGATGCCCGTGAGAAGATCTACAAGTTAAGAAGTCATATCTACAAGGCTAGAGATCATATCTACAAGTCAAGGTCAAGATTTCTTCCTCTACCTTCAAGGAACATGAGAAGTTGGGTGACTCTTCAAACTTTGATGCATGGAGAGTTAGTTTAGAGATCATTGCTGATAAAAATGATTTGATCAAATACATTCAAGGAAATATTCTTGAACCTTCATAATATGCCTATGCCATCATTAAGAATAGGTAAAAAAAAAGGCGATTCTAAATCAAAACAAATCTTAGCTGATGGGTTATGTTATCACTTCCCCCCACCATGCGGTGGGAATGGGCTAAAGAAGGTAACTACAAACAAACCTTTAGGTGAGGTATATAGCCCTACCAAATGCAGAGAGGGATCTCTCAATGTCACTTTTCAGTGAATGAGATGACTGGATATAATGATCTTAGGCTAATTATGATGCTCGGTTGATTAGGTTTTTTGTTTATTTGAAGTTTTTCTCGATAGGAATTACAATTAGGGATCTAGGTCTAGGGTTTGGATCAGATTTCAAAGGTTATATTGCAGAGGAAAGGATGAGGCCAGGTAGGTAAGCTTAGAAGCATGTTTAATTTTTCATTTGTGTATAGGGTGAAGAGAGAGAGAGAGTCAGAATGAGCATTAAAATGAATTCATTCATCAGAGGAGCAGAGACCTGTTCATGTAAATATTATAAAAACATAGCATGGAAAGCATGATTTCTGTTTATAACTAACAAGATTAACATAAGTAATCATATATTTGGAAGAAGGATAACATAATATTCAACTTAATAATATTACAGAGAAAACAAAATGCTGAAAGGAATACCACTGGAGTCTCAAAAACTATGTCCGCAACCCTATTTTTGATTTCATAAAAAAAAAAAAAATGTACAATAGCTCCACTGCAAATAACAACAATCCAACCCTTCAAATAAATTTATTTGGAATAAATATAGGAAAAAAATATTCATGAAACCTCATAGGGTCTAAATCGTATCCAAAAATCATCATAATTACATCAGATGAGTCACCTCCTAGAATCTAGTGAAGTTAGAAACTATTCCCTAAAATTCAGCTAAAGACTAGGAGTGTGTGTCTCCTTCATTAAATTATATGTTTCCTCATCCAAAGAGGCAAAAAAAAACTCAAACACTCAAATTAAATGTTGTAGGATAGACAAACCTCTAATTATGGAGTTTTCCTAGATTGACATTTGTCTGAAGGGAATCCAATGCAGAAACGTAGTGCCATTAGTATAAGTGTCACGCCTGTTTAGAGGTGAATTTGACCCACTTTAAAGCATCCATTTGCAAGTATGAAGGTTGGGCTAGTTAGCCATACATGGATAATTTCCAATTCACCTTCAAAATTGTGAAATAATGCATGAGAAGACCTTCAAAACTTGATTCTCCCAACCTCGCTCCAGAAGCGCCTCGCCTAGTCAAAATCACTGGCGAAAACATGAAAAAGAGGTAGTTTTTGGATTTCTCTCCACAATCAAGGGGTGCCATGAAAAACCAAGACCTTACCTAGAATGTACAAGTCAAAATGAATCCAAAAAAATAATTCGTTCTTCAATTTAGTTCTCTAAGAGAAAGTGTCGCGTGTCTGCGCGATGCTTATGTGAAAGCCAAATTTCCTGAATTTCCAAAAAATTAGAAAAAATGCTCAAAAAATCTCAAAATTTGTTTTATGATGCTTTTGGATGAGAGGCTAAACAGCCAAGGATGTCTCAGCAAGTAGGTCTAACATATCCTTCTCCTTGAGCTTCGTTTGGGCTTCCTTAAGATTTTTCTTCATTTGCTTCAG
Organism: Pinus albicaulis; assembly: GCA_034641835.2. Taxonomy (NCBI): domain Eukaryota; kingdom Viridiplantae; phylum Streptophyta; class Pinopsida; order Pinales; family Pinaceae; genus Pinus; species Pinus albicaulis. The sequence goes on along the minus strand of CM076579.1, from coordinate 937,422,292 downwards.
CATAATTTGGGAGATTTTGTTTCTGGTCAATAATGATTTTCCATATGCCTCTGGAGGTCATTGTTATTTTTGGATTTCTTAAGAAGCTTCTGAATATTTCCATCCACTGTTTCAAGCCAATACTCTCTATCTTTATTTATTTCTGCAAGAATTAATTCATCAAAAGGTTTCCAACCTAATTGAGGAGTTGATTCTTTTGCTTTCTCAAGCACCCTCTTGAGACCTCTTATCCTTGGTCTCCATGATTTTGTTTCAACTTCTGTTTCCTCCAAATGATCATCATATACCATTTCTTTACCTTTACCTTTTTCTACCTCAATATGCGCCTTTGTCTTGGAGGAGTAGTTTCAGTTTTAACTGTAGATTTTCTTGCTGCAGGAAAGTGATCTAAAAATTTTCCATTGAGAAAATATCCCTCAACTCTGCTATATATTCATGTTTTTCCTTTATGATTTCCTCAGCTGAATTATCCATCACATGATCTACCATGTCAACCTCTATGGGTTCTTTTTCATCATGTTGTTGCAATGGTGACTCATCATCATGACTAGGTGGCTTCTCTATTGTTTGTCTTTGCTCAGGTGTAGCTTCAAGTGAAAATACGCCTTTGATGGTCTTAGGAGAAAAAACCATCCTCTTACCCTTCTCATAGGTTTAAGTGATATCAAACCCAGGTTATTTTGAAACCTTTTCTTACCTTCTTGAAGAGCCAACCTCCTTTGGCTTTGTCGATGTTGATGATGTGCTATGAACAATAGGTGGACTAGTAGCAAGCATTGATGCTACTTTCTCCATGAAAGTTTCCCAGGTCATATTGTTTGTTGAGAGTTGGTGCAAAACAACCAAATTTACCAAACCATGGTGGAATAAAATAGGATGATTATTTTTACCTTTTCTTTGTAAATTTTTCGCCATTTCGACCAAACTCCTAAATAAATAGTTAGACAAATTGAGGGATTTGGTAGCTGTGAAGTGCATTAGTAACCTGACATGGTATTGGTATAATCTTGAAAATATCCCTTCGCATGTAAAATATTTCATGATTAGCTTCATTAATGGGGCATACTTATCAGGTAAATTCATGAAAGGGAAAACATCCTCAGGTTCATCTCTGCAATGAGATTTTAGGAACATTGGGTAGTTCTCAAGGTCTAATTCCATGCCTTTGAACCATAATTCTCCTTCATTTGGAATACATGTTTATGAAGTGATGGAATCTATTGATATGGTGAATTAAATGCCTACTATGATGGCCTTGTATCTACTAAAGTTAGTGGCAAAAAGGTTAGTCAACTTAGCATGACAACCTACCTCCATGATTCTCTCACAAAACCTCAAACATCCATTGTTTTCAAAACAACTATTGGCATAAGGGGAAGAATTGAGTTCTTGCAAAGTGGATGGATCAAATATGGAATGGTGGCCTCCCTTTTGAAACTTCTTTTCACCCTCCATAGTGCTTGTGAACATGATAAAACCCTATCTAGATGAAGTGAGCAGGGAAAGTGAATTTTGGGAAAACAAGAGATAGGGATAGGGTGACTTTAGGGGCTATGATGAGGTATAAGGAAGCTAAGGAAAATTCCCCAAAAAATTGAGGAGGTAGGGTGATGTGTTATATTGAGGATAGAAGTGAAATTTCTTGAAATAGGTATGGATATATTTACCAAAATGTGAAAACATAGGGATTTCCTAGTTTTCTTGTGGAAATGTAGTGAGAAATTAGGGTTTTGATGGAAACAATGGTAAAGAGGGTTGTGAGTGATAGGGAGTGTTAGGGTAGAATTTTTGGAGGGCATGTGAAGGTCTTATATGATGGGATTAGGTTTTTAAATAACCAAAACAAATGAAAATTAGAGGTCCTAAAAACGTAGTGGAGCAAAACCCTAAGGAGAGAAATCACTCATACACTGATGAATTGGCTTGAAAAGTGAATTAAGAGTGCCCACTTACTGATTTTAAAGGTGACATAAGCTTTGCACACTTTTTTTGAACCTTGAATGGTTGACTTGGAGGCTAACACCCAAAATCATAGCGCCTTTGGGAGAAACATAGCGCAGAGGCAGAAACGTAGCACCAACACCCAGAAACCTCGCGCTAGCACTCAGAAACATCGCGCTACTTCCTAGAAGTGTAACATCATGAGTTTTATTGCAAATTTATTTGGTTTTATTCTACCTTTGGTAGTCGCAATTTTAGGTCCCTATATCACTAATATATTCCCTTATTATTGTTAGTGTAAACCCCTTATTGTTATTACTGTACCCTTGTAACCCCCATTTTGTTATTATTGTGCCCTTAAAATTATTATTGTTAGGTCGGATAGGAATACATTGTGGCCCACTAGGATTACATTATGGCCCCATGGACTCCTATATATAGAAAGGAGGTTTTGTAAATTGTATCATCCAAGAATTGTTCATTTATGTAATGTATTGGAGGTTGCCCCCTCGAAGTGGCTTATTTCTAAGGCGTTGATATCTCTTTTCTTCTATATTTGGAGTTGGTTACACAACATTTGGTATCAGAGGTACTAGGATATTACTGCAACTTTTGAATGAGTGTCCATACATATTTTTCCTTCTTCCATTCATCTCTTGCTTCTATTATCCAATCTGGTTGGATAATAGAAATGGCACAAAGCAATGCTTCCACCTCTTCATTCTTTCTTGAGAGTTCATCTGCAACAACATTAAGTTTTGATGTACAAGATTGGGTATTTTTATGGCTACAACCATACAAACAAATTTCCCTCAAGCAAGCTAAGAAGGATAATAAATTATCACCAAAGTACTATGGTCCTTACAAGGTGTTGCAAAAGATTGGTACTATGGCATACAAATTGGAGCTTCCTGCTTCTTCGCGAGTACATCCAGTTTTCCATGTTTCATGCTTAAAGAAGGTTATAGGTGAAAATATTCCAGTTCAAACAATATTTCCAGAACTTGATGAGGAAGGAAAAATCACATTGGAACCTGAAGCGGTCATGGAAACAAGAACTCGACAGCTATGGAATCGATCAATTTCAGAGTATCTCATCAAGTGGAAGAACTTACCCACTGAAGATTCTACATGGGAGGATGAGAATTTTATACAGAAGCACCCGGAGCTACTCAAGCGTTGAGGACAACACTTATTTTGAAGGAGAAGGGCATGTTAGGTCCCTATATCACTAGTATAGTCCCTTTTTATTGTTAGTGTAAACCCGTTATTGTTATTATTGTACCCTTGTAACCCCCATTTTGTTATTATTGTGCCCTTAAAATTAATATTGTTAGGTCGGCTAGGATTACATTGTGGCCCACTAGGATTACATTATGGCCCCATGGACGCCTATATATAGAAAGGAGGTTTTGTAAATTGTATCATCCAAGAATTGTTCATTTATGTAATGTATTGGAGGTTGCCCCCTCGAAGTGGCTTATTTATAAGGCGTTGATATCTCTTTTCTTCTATATTTGGAGCTGGTTACACAACACGAAAAGTGTTATGAAGGTGAGAGAGGAGCTCTATCGAACAGGAGAGGATAAAATGAGTTTGAGGAAGTCACGTTTTCCCTTTATAACATCAATAAGCACCTTTTTTGTCTTTCACTGAAAGCATGAAATTTTGAGAGACTTTCATTTTTTGAACCTTTTGACAATGTAAGAAAAGCTGAGAGTTAAGATTTTTCTTGCTTTATTTTCCTACATATGCTGACTCCCTTTGAAGATAACTTGTATGGTGAAAATGACTCTTTTTTCGCCTTCTTTATGACAAAATTTGGACATTTATGGTGGTGAAACAAAAGACACCTAGACACTGACCTAGGTGAAAGTATGGAGATTGACCTAAGAATTTAGATGATAATGGATTACATGACCTATGAAATGATAATGACCATGAACAGAGTGGAGGGAGTAGCTTTTAAAACCTATACATATGCAACGAGAAAATTTTCATTTGAAAATTAACTTAGAAATATAAAAGTTTTACCTAGGACCACTACCAAGTAAACTTGAAAAGATTATTTTGGATCACTAAATATTGGACACTAACAAGTTATAAGATCACTTACTTTATTATGTTTGGAATTTTAAGAAGTATAAAGATATGTATGATAAATTAGCCGACATGTATGAAGTTAACAATATGAATGAAATTCCCCCGGATGCAGGTGATAGCAGAAGGATGAATGACAAATGCATCTACCAAGGCCATGAGGACGAAGATCTGCAGTGCAAGTCCTCACCCGATATGTAACCTCATGCCAACAATCATCTTCCTGAGATGAACGAGCTAAGGCATGATGAAGACACACTTGGAAAACATGACACCCTCCAAGGTACCTCTCCATGGAAATCGTTATAAATGATTACTGGGATTGACACGTTGATTAGCCAAAACTCCTTACTCGAGCCCACACATGAAAAAAGTTATAGATCATAGCTGCGTGCGAGGCACAATCATTCTCTACCCATTTAATTGTGTCATAGGCCTTTTAAAAGGAATATCCCTTAGCACAAAGAGACTCACAGTAAGCTCCTCCAGGATTATTTGTTGTTACAGTACTCACCCTCCTCCATGCCCAGTCTGCTGTGCAGCCCTCCCCCCAGAGCTGCGTTGCATAGAAACCCCTGGGCTGTGATTACCCCTACCTACGCATCTTAACCCAATTGCATCTGTACTGCCAGTTCTACTAGTTTGAGTGCACCCTTTCTCCTACACCCCTTGACGTGCTCTCCCCTCCAGCACTCTACCCCGTCCTCTGGTGCTCCTTCCCTACTTTGCACTTCCCTCCCTACTGAGTATTTCCCTAGCTATGCTATTCCTATACTTCAGCTAACCATGGCACCTAGGCTACACCAAATATCCATCTGTGGAGGTCAGAGAGGTGCGCTCCCCAGTCGCTACCAGTGAGGACCGGATAATCGCCTAGAGTCTATTGAAGGCTCCTCCTTGGGAAGTCATGCTAGACAAAGCCCCGAGCCTCGAACCTGATGAGAAGGAGGAGGTCCCCTCATAGGTTTTGTAGAGAGGAAGAAGTGGACCACAGAAGTCCACCATTGTGCACCAGGCGCACCCCCTACTTTGCAAGACAAAGCCTCTTCCGGCTCAGGAAGATAAGGGTGATGAAACAGATGTTTGGATTATGGATTCTGAGGGTACCTGAATGTGCATCCTTGACACAAAATACCCAATGGCTCCCATCCTCTATGCACCAGTCATGAAGCCTCTATGTTAATCCACCACTGAAGAGGATGCTGCCACGCAGGCGTACACCTGCCCCATAGTGGAGGAAGATCCAGAAAATGATGACGAAGTGTAAGACTAAGGACTGTGCAACGACTCAGTTCTTTCTTGTTTTTTTTCATGCTTGATATCACCAAGGAATTTTTCGTTACACCACTTCTGCAACACATTTTGTAATTTCATGTTTTATGTACCTTTCGGGTCGGTTTCCTCCACAGAGGAAACCCATTATCCACACAACAAAGGCTAGAATTGGTTAAGCGCAACTTACCAACCTATTCTATATCATATGTAATGTTTCTATTTCCTAATTAATATAGATTGACCTCATTTACCAAAAAAAATAACAATATGAAAAAAATTATTACTTTGAAAGATCAACTCAAAGAAGTAAAGATGAAAAAATGTGAGACTATTCAGCCTTACATCATGATGATCTCTCGTCTTAAAGATGAAATATTGAGGGTTGGTGAAGATGTGCCAAATAGAGAGTTAGTTGTCATGACTCTCAGAGGTCTCCCTCCTATTTGGGAAACCTTCATTACTACTATCAGCAAAAATAATATCCTTCCGTCATTTAATGAAATCATTGGGAAGCGGACTCAAGGAGAATCCAAAATGATAGCAAGAGGAAGGATTGATAAACATGAAGAAGGATAGCATTTTTCTTATGTTTCCCATAAAAAAAGAAATAAATTTAAAGGAGGTACATCTAAAAGAGTTCCTCATGATAACTCAAAAGGAAGAAATGACAGATCAGTTACTAACATTGAATGCTACAACTGCCACAAGAAAGGTTACTTTGCGAGTGATTGTCCAAAAAAGAGAAAGAATCCATGTTACAAAAACAATGATAAAAGAAGAAACGACAACCCAAGGATCAAGTGTGACAAAAAGTATGAAAGAAAAAGAAGAGATTCATCAAGTGACCGTGAAGAATACCATCCATCTTAGAAGAGATCAAAATATTCCAGGTATGAAATTAATAGTTTGGATAAAAATGAATATATTCTTGTTTATGCACTACTAGTTCTTCTCCAACAGATTCATGGGATAGTTGGCGAGTTGATAGTGGGGCCACTCATAATTTTTCTAGTTATAAAGAAGTCCTCTCCAATGTAGTAGAGGGATACTAAGTTAAGTATAATTATTGGAGATAACTCCACTCATCTTGTAAAAGGATTCGGGTTAGTTAAATTTTAGTTAAACATTGGTGAATATGTATTATTAAATGATCTCATGTATGTATTGAGACTCATGAAAAAAATAATTTTTATTTCTTCATTAAAAGATAAAGGGATGAGGTTTTACTTCATCAATGGGAAAGTTTTAAATTTTCCTGCTGACTCTCATATAAAATATTCATTTACATTAGGACTGAGATCTGAGGGACTCTACAAGCTCACAGGAAGGCCACTCTTTGAATTGGCCCATAACATAATAATCTTAGTGAATTATGGCACTGCAGGTTGGGTCATTTACATTATGAGGTTATTCCAAAATTGAAGAGACTAGTTTCTAGTATTTCTGAATTACATGCTCAACACGAGGAATTTTGTCTTAGTTGTGCTAGTGGAAATAAAACAAAGGGACCATTCCCCTCAAGCTAGAACATAACATATGACATCCTCCATCTCATCCATTCATACATATGTGGTATGATGCTTTTGAACTCTGTTAACGACTATCTCTATTAAATTACCTTCATTGACAACTACTCTAGAAAGAAATGGTTATATTGCATCAAGCATAAGGATGAAGCCTTTGATAAATTTGAGGAGTTGAAAGCATTGGCTGAGAATCAATCAGGGAAAAGGATCAAAGTGTATATGAAAATGGAGGAGAGTACATGTTAAAAGAATTCATAACATTCTACAAGAAGGAAGGGATCAAGAAGGAAAATTTTGTACCGTATAGACCAGAACAAAATGGCCTTGCTGAAAGAAATAACCAGTCTATATTAGAAGTTTCTTGCGCTAGGATACATGATTATAAGGTACCAAAGTTTATATGGGTTGAACTATTCAATAATTTTGTCTATGTTCAGAACCGAGTGCCTCATCAAGAATTGAAGAATAAGGCTCCATAAAAAATTATTCATAGGAAATAGGTCAAACATCAGCTATTTCCACATATTTCGATGCCTTGTATTCTTTCATGTGCTGAAATGAAAAAGGAACAAGCTAGAAGCTACAAGTAGAAAAGGCATATTTTTGGGTTACTGTGAAAACTCCAAGGCTTACAGAATATAAATTCTTGGTCAAGGGAAGGTTGAAATTAGCAGAGACGTAACCTTCGATGAATATGCAACACATTTTAAAGCAATAGATCTTCCTCCACCTCCCAAGGAATATGATGTTGATAAGGATACTAGATACCCCGTCTATGCCCAAGTCCAGAACGATGATACACCCATGGAACCTATGGATCTATTAGATCCACCTCCCATTGATCCACCTTAAAGAAAGAGACCACTTTGGCTTCATGGCACATTGCAAGAGAGTGAAAGGAATGCTCCTATTCATCTATCATTTAGATAAAGGAAGGAACCTTGATATCTAGAAACCATGAGTACTATGATTTAAGATGAACCATATTCATTTGAAGAAGTAGTCAATGAGTAAGCATGGAAGGATGCCATGATAGAAGAATATGAATCAATCGTGAAAAATGATATATGGTATGTTGTACCGAGACTGCATGGGAATTCAGTTGTGGCTTCGAAATGATTGTTCAAAATAAATCATGGTGTTGATGGTAGCATAGAGAAGTACACAACGATATTTGTAACTCATGGTTTCTCTCAAGAAAAGGGAGAATACTACAATGATACATTTACTCCTATGGCTTGATATACAACTATCCACTTGATAGTTGCCCTTGCTCCCAGTCAAGGATGGAAACTTCATCAGATGGATGTAAATACATCCTTCCTAAATGGCATGTTGAAGGAAGAATTATATGTCCTTCACCAAATTTCACTTCATTTCCTTTGTCCCTTATCAATTACAGGCTTAAATGGTCAATAGGATTGATTAAAGTCACTTTAGGAATGTATACAATGACTGACTTGCTATATTTTCATGGTTTTGTTGTTGTAGTAATTTTTTACTAGACTCAGCTACAAATTGCAGCCATTCTGTAGCCAGTCTCCTATTCCATAGCTATCTTCATGTTCTCACAGGTTACAGGTGTCACTTCAAGGAAAAATGCATATGGTTGAATTCCACAACACTCCCACATCATTTATTTCTCTCTACAAAGTCTGAGAAAGAAGCTACATGTGGTTATGCACGTGGAAGAGATCAAAGCCAAGAAGAAGATTCCTACCAGGACAGGGACTCTACAGATGTCTCCAACAAAATACGAGGCTTCCATAAGAGTTCTAATTTGATTTTGATTGAAAAAGAAATCTATTATTGTTTCTTCTCAAGGGTGGTTATGTATTTATTTTATAAGAATGACTTGGAAGACCGAGAGACAACTAGCTAGATTGATGTTTTGTTGCTAGATCTCAAAAGACCGTAATACTCTGTTTTTGAAATAATTTTCCTTTAATGAAAGAAGTACCGCTTTATTGCAAGATTTGAGGCAATCTTGAGGAGATTTGTATGCTAATCTGGTGGTAGAGGGCCCCTACTGCCCGAGAAGCTCTGTGCACATTGTTTAGATAAGTAACTTTAGCCTTGTTACATTCCTAGCTTAAGTAATTTTCTAAACTTTGTGTTTTATACTCACCTGCATTGGATGCTACAACCAGTCTTATTCTTACGAATTGTTCCAAAATATCACTAACATTGAATGAGATATAACTGTAGTATTCTAGGAATTAGTTGCATTTTTCTGAACTTTACGTTTTTGTGCTCAATTACATCAATTGTTACAGCTAGTCTTGTTCTTACGAATTATTCCAAAATATCACTAACACTGAATGAGACTTAGTTGTGGTGTTTTAGAGCTTAGTTGCATTTTTTGAACTTTATGTTTTTATGCTCATTTACATCACATGTTACAGCCAGTCTTGTTCTATGAATTGTTCCAAAATACCACTAACACCGAATGAGACAAAGCTGTAGTATTTCAGTGATTAGTTGCATTTTAGTTTAGTTGTAAAACTCCGGAGGTTAATGGCACTCTAGTTCAATTCTGTTCACTATATTTCAAGTTTGAATGATTGCATTCTAGTTCAGTTTTATCCATTGTATTTTTAGTCTTATTAGTCAGTTGTATTCTAGTTGTTAAGTTAGACTTGATGGCCTTCATTATTTACAAACCACTCTTGTTCTTAATTTCTACTAATACATCATCATCATAGGAACAAGAATTGGTAATGTCATTTTGAAGTCTTGATTGTTCTGCAACTTCTCATAATTTCACAAACTGCCTCTTTTCCAAAGCTATTCCAAAAGATTTCTAATTCTTGAATGAGGTTTAATAGTGATATTTTGAGTTGTGGAATGGATTAATTTCGATGTCATAGGTTAATTTAGAGTAGAATTCTTCACTAGGTTGCAGACTATCTTTTTCCAAATGTATTCCAACAAATTACTAGCCATGGATGAGATTTTCTCTGTGATATTGTAGATTGTTGTTTACTTAGAAGAACCTCATTACATTAAACTTATCCTTTTCTCAAATTATTCCAACATATTTCTAATGAATGAATTGGATTGAGTTCATGTTATGAGTTATTGAGTTCATGCTATGAGATATTTTTCTTGTTAAAGTATTACATTTTATGTTCTCAAGTGCCATACATAGTTTAGAATATGTTTTTCTCTGTTTTAGTGTGACCAACAACTTCTCTTTACCAACACTTAATTCTTTTCCTCTTAGAATAAAAACACAAAATCAAAAACATTGGAAAAACACTAAACACAACGTAGTGAGAAACAGATACCTAGGCACGTATAGTGTACTTCACTTCAACAGTTTACTAGCCCTGGTTGACAATTTATGACATCAATTTAGGAACACTAAGTTGAGCAGACATTTTAGCGTCGTTGCCGGGGAAGTGTAACTAGGTATCCTTGTTTCTTACCTCCCAAAAACAATGACATGCATAGAGAAAGAGACTCAAGGGGTAGATTCATAAGAAGAAGAAGCTTGATTCCTAGAGCACCACTTGTTTCACCAAGACCAAGAGCCAGCACACCTCCAACTCAAACCCACATTCCATCCTTTATTGATCCTAGACTTCCAAAGAACTTAAGATCAGATATTCCATTAAAAATACCTTCCACTTTATCCACTGAACCTGTCTTAAAAGAAGATCCTGACACCCCTGCTGGGGACATAAATTTTTCAACTTCCACAGAAGAATCAACTATGACAAAAGAAGGGGGAGGAGGAGTTTTTAATGGAGAACACACACTATTTGGAGGGGGTAGAGGTAGAGGTAGAGGAGAAGGAGGTAGAGGTGCAGAAGGAGAAGGAGGCAGAGAAAGAGGTAGAAGAGAAATGGGAAGCTCTTTTGGGTTTCCTATAGTAGATGAAGAAACCAATACAACTATGAAAAACATTTCACCCTCTGTCCTTCCAAACTTTTATGGACTCAAAACTGAAGATCCTGAAACCTTCCTATTTGAATTTGAAGTCCTATGTAGAACCTATGACTACTTACAAGATTCTCAAAAACTTAAACTATTCCCTTCAACATTGAAAGGAGCAGCATTAAAATGGTTTATGAGTTTGATCAACAGTTCTATTAGGACATGGGAAGACATGAAACAAACATTTCTAGAGAGGTATTTGGATTACTGTATGCCATTCAACCATAAGGAGGAAGTGTTTAAAATGTTACAAAAAGAGGATGAAAATTTGGAAGATTTGTTGGAGAGGTTTAACTATAACATCAAGAGGGAAAAAATGGAAAACTTAGATCAAGACACTTTGAAATCTCTCTTATTGAAGACAATTAGGGATGAATGGTTAGATATCCTTAACATGATGGGAAAAGGGGATATATCTCAGCTCACATTACCTGAAATAGCTGAATTATGTATCAACCTTTCAAGAGGAAAATCTAAAACTGTAAAAGGACCAAGAGACCCTGCTCTTGCAAGGGCAAGTAAGTCTGCTTCTGGGACAGTAAGTAGGGCAGAAATAGGAAATATGCTTGATGAATTCAAATCTGATATCTTGGGGAGTCTTAGTGAACAAATAGACACCCTTAAGTTACAAAACAAGTAGAAAACTGAATCTGATGCCTTAGCAATCTTTTGTCCCAAATGTAGAAAGAAGCATGCCTTGAGAGAGTGCCCTTTGGATGCAAAAGTAGTAGAGACCTGTGTAATTTGTTCAGAAAAACATGAGACCAAGAGTTGTCCTTCACTTCCTGGTCTTAAAGTTGTCTTTCAAGAAGAAACCTCTACAAATTCCACAGAATCTCTCAATTTTGTCTCTAGAAGGCCGTGACAAGGACCTCAAACACAAGGATTCCATGATCAGATGTATAATCAACCCCCACCAAATTGGAATTCTTGGCAGCAACCTTGGCCCCAATTCCAAAATCAATCTCAAACTTGGGCGCAAGGAGCACAAAATCCCTATGGAAGATACTCTCAGTACTATCAATATCCACCATATCCACATTTCCCTCCTCAACAGAATTTTCAACAAAATCCTCAACAAAATCCTCAAAATCCACAAAATCAAAATTAACCACTTCCATTACCATTTCCTTAGAAAACAAATCAGTTACCTGCTCAACCCATACCAAACCCCAACAATAAAAATCCTCAGAAAACATACATGATAGAAGGCCAACAGTTTCCAACTTATTTGATTACTCCTTTAGACCTTAGTGATGTTCAACTTAGGTCTGGAAGAATACTTGAAAAGAAGAAACCTTCTGTAATCATACAAGAGCAAAAAAACTCTAAGGAAGATTTTCTACTAGTGAATAAAAGTCTTGAAGAGAACACACCTTTCCAAGACCTAAACATTGAAAAATCAAAACAAAAAGAACCAATAATTTCAACTCCTATATTAGAACAGCCATCAACATCCACTTCTACACCTCCCTTTCCAGAAAGATTACAAATTGATATAGGTGTATAAAAACAAATTATGGTGCCTAATTATGATTTCCTAGATGAGCTGATAAATGTTTGTATTAAGATCCCATTATTGCAAGCTATCAAGGAAATTCCAATCTTAGCAAAGACAATAAAGGAGTTGTGTATGAAGAAAATAGAAAAAAGAATAAGAGAGATAAAGAAAATTCAACTGGCAGGAAAAATAGCAGATATCATGATGGGTAATATTTTTATTCCAAAGTATCTAGACCCAGGAAATCCAGTTGTTAAAATTCACATCAATGGAATTGAGATCCAAAATACACTTATTGATTTAGGAGCAGCAATCAATATCATGAGTAGACAAATCATGGATAAACTGAAACTTCCTAATCTTCTCTTTACACCCACATTATTACAATTAGCAAACAGATCTGTGATCAAACCTGATGGGGTAATAGAAGACATTCCAGTGTCCCTAGATTCTTGGGAGTATCCTGTGGATTTTATGATCCTAACTCCTAAGAGCAATCTAGGAGGGCATCCTATTATATTAGGAAGACCTTGGTTAGCTACAGCTGATGCTTTCATTAGTTGTAGATCCGGTGATATGTACATCTCTGATGGTAGTTCAACCAAGAAATTTACCTTGTATCCTCCAGCAAAAACAATTACAAAATTAGATGATACTCAATGGATAGAGGATGAAGAAGACTTACAACCTCTTTTCACAATTTTAGAAATTAGTGAAGATAGCCAGATTTTGAATACCCTAGAAAACTTTGAATCCTCTTCGGAATACAAACATGAATAATTTCAAGAAGAATCCAACATTGAGTTTTTATCATCAAGACAAATGTCTCTCTATTCCATGGATAAATTTGGCAGCTCTACGATTGAGATATTTCCAGGCAAAACTTTAAACATAAACAAGAACCTAGAGAAATCTCAACAAGAAGAGCTAGTCAAGATATTATAGAGACATTCTTCTACATATGCATGGGAGTACACTGATATGAAAGGGATAAGCCCCAAGACTTGCACTCATCACATCTACATAGAGGAAAATTGTAAACCAATTAGACAACCTCAAAGACGGATGAATCCAAATCTTAGGGAGATTGTTAAGGAAGAATTGCAGAAATTGTTAAATGTTAACTTTATCTATCCCATTTCAGATAGTCAGTGGGTTTATCCTTTGGTAATTGTGCCAAAGAAAAATGGTAAATGGAGGGTATGTATTGACTACTAGGAATTAAACAAAGCTACTCTTAAAGATCATTTTCCCTTACCTTTCATAGATCGGGTGTTAGATACATTAGCTGGCAAAAAGTACTTTTCATTTCTAGATGGGTTTAGTGGTTATAACCAAATTCAAGTAGCACTTGAAGATCAAGACAAAACCACATTTACCTGTCCTTGGGGTACCTATGCTTACCGAGTATTGCCATTTGGATTATGAAATGCACCTGCAACATTTCAAAGGGCAGTACTAGGAATTTTTTCAGATCTAATACATGATTGTGTAGAGGTATATATGGATGATTTCACAGTTTATGGAAACACATTTGAAGAAGCTTTAGTAAACTTGGAAATTTTTTTAAAGAGATGTAAAGAAGAAAATATTTCACTAAGTCATGAGAAGTGTTTTATGATGTTTACTGAAGGAATTGTTTTGGGGCATCACATTTCAGGGGATGGGATTAGAGTTGATGAGTCAAAATTTGAAGTCATCTCTAACTTATCTATTCCAAGTTGTCAAAAATATGTTAGGAGTTTTCTCGGATTTACAGGATATTATCGAAGGTTTATAGAAAACTTCACCAAGATAACATCTCCATTTTTTAAATTACTTATCAAGGACTGTGAATTCAAGTGGAATCCTGATTGCCAGTTAGCCTTTGAAACCCTAAAAACAAAAATCTCTGAAGCACCTATTTTAAGGGGACCTAACTGGAAGTTACCTTTTCATATTTCAACAGATGCCTCAGATACAGCTTTAGGAGCAGTATTGGGACAAAAAGACCTGATTCCTTATGCCATCTATTATACCAGTAAAAATTTGACTCCTTCAGAGTTAAACTATACTGTAACTGAAAAAGAGTTTTTAGCTATTGTTCATGCCATAAACAAATTCAGACACTATATAACAGGCTATGAAAATTTTGTTCACACAGATCATTCTGCAATTAGATACTTAATGAACAAATCAATTACTAATGGCAGAGTTATAAGATGGTTATTGCTTTTACAAGAATTCAACATTACCATTCTAGATAGGCTTGGAAAACAAAACACAGTAGCTGATTTCCTATCTAGACTCCAAAACATCAAAGATGACACTCCAGTTGAAGATCAATTTCCTGATGAATATATTTTTGCAATTTCTACTCAGACTCCTTGGTTTGTTGACATTGCTAATTATTTAGTTTCAGGGAAATTTCCTTCAATAATGAATGCAAGAGACAAAAGAAAGATCATTTATGACAGTGCAAAATATTCATGGGTTGCTAATGAGTTATACAAAACAGGTCCAGATTTTATCATTAGGAGATGTGTTTGGGAAGATGAGATGCCTGAGATCCTCAAGGCATGTCATGATGAACCTTGTGGCGGACACTTTGCTGATAAAAGGACAGCTTATAAGGTCCTTCATTTAGGATACTATTTGCCATCCCTTTTTAAAGATGCTAAAGAGTATGTCAAAAGGTGTGACAGTTGCCAAAGGGTAGGGAAACCTTCTCCTTCAGGTGAGATGCCATTGCAGCCTCGGGTACATATTGAACCTTTTGAAAAATGGGCTTTAGATTTTGTAGGACCTATTAGTCCTCCATCAAGGAAAAATAAATATATATTAGTTTGCACTGATTATGTTACCAAATGGGTAGAGGCCAAGCCATTACTTTCTGCTACTGAAGCATCTGTAGTTAATTTTCTTTTTGAGGATATTTTTACTCGTTTTGGTGTCCCAAGGAAAATTGTTACAGATCAAGGAGCTCAATTCACATCAAGGCTAGTGGAACAAATGATGGAGAGGTACAAAATCAGACACAGAAAATCTACTCCCTATCATCCGCAAGCAAATGGTCAAGTGGAATCTACTAATAAGGTTATTGAAGGGATCCTAACAAAGACTATTCATTTACATAGAAGAGATTGGGCAGACAGGCTTCCTGAAGCTTTGTGGGCCTATAGAACTACATGGAGAAGCACAACAGGTCATACTCCCTATGAACTTGTTTATGGAAAACAAGTTTTGTTTCCCATAGAGTTTCAAATTCAAACTTTTAAAATGGCAGTTCAGCTAGGACTTGATCTAACAGAGCACAAAAGCACAGATTGGAGTAGATTAATGAATTGGATGAGATCAGACAAGATGCAGTTCAGAAAACAAGTATAGTCCAACAGCAAAGGACTAGATGGCATGACAAGTACATCAAGGAAAATAAGTTCAAAGAAGGTGACTGGGCTCTCTTGTTTGATTCAAAGTTCAAGGATTTTCAAGGTAAATTCCAAACACATTGGCTTGGGCCATATGAAATTATGAGAATTTTTTACAATGGAGCAATAAAAATCAGGACAATAGATGAAGAGAAGGTCACTTTTCTTGTAAATGGTCATAGATTGAAGCTGTATCATAAGCCACTTTCAAGAGAAGAATTTGTCAAGAGATTCCAGGAAAACAATAATGTGAAGTTAATGAAGAAGAATTTTTCTTCTTCATCAACTTAGTTGAATTTTCTGAATTCAAATGAAAAAAATAAATAAATTAAAAATAAAAAATAAAAAAAATAAAGTATAAAAATGAAAACTAATCACTGATTAGCATGTTTATACAGAAAAGATAAAGTGAAAATCAGAATCCTTCTGACACTTTAGCTTTTCAAATTTGTTCTTTTTCTGCAATTAGCTATCACAAAATCATAAGTATCACTCCATCATGTCTCCATTCATTCATATTTCATTCACTCCATTCATTCATATTTCATTCACTCCATTCATCCATACTTCATTCACTCCATTTCATGGTCCATTTCATTTCCATCTCAGATTTCTAAATTTGATCTCTTTCTGCAGATTTAGTATTACAAATCACGAGTTGCAGACCACTTTTTATGGTTCATTCCACTTCACAATTGTGATTCATTTCATTCCATTACATTTCACTTCACTCCTGAGCCATTCCACCATATTTCATGATCCATTTCATACAACATTCCATTCCATGTTTCAAAGTTCCTATAGGTACATTCTGCAGCCAGTCAGACATTCTGCAGCCAGCTAGACATTCTGCAGCTAGATATCCTGAAGGCAATTATCCAGCAACACCTGTTCAGCAGAAAATTGACCCTGCACACCTATGTCAAAAATAAAAATCAAAGGAATTATGAATACTGAAGAATCAATGATTTTCAAAGGAGGACAAAGCATATCAAAACCACAAAAATTAAAGGAAAGGCAAAGGTAAAGTTGTAAAATTATTATGATGACAGAACATGAAAGTTATAGTATATTTAAGTCATTTATGATTCAAAAAGTTGTTTTAATTATTCGTGTTGATCATGCCTATTAAAACCTATCATAAAAACTTTGGACAAAATCCCCTCCACTCCGCCATATCAAATCATCATTTAAAACTTAACGGTTAAGTACTGAAGTGACCTAATCAGTCACGTCACTAGGCCGGAGTATTCGGTGATGATTTTGAATTTCTCACGAAATATTTCTGCGATCTTTTCTCCCATGATGGCTCTCAAACTCATTAATTCGTGTAAATCACCCTCACTACATTTCACTCATTCTATAACCTCTTCATATCATCCTTCCGTAGCTAATTCCTACTGCATAAACAGAGAAAGCACCTTTGGGGTAAAAACAACTCTTTAACAGCCATTTTCACCGTGGATAGAAGAGCAGTAAATTGAAGGTTGAGAAGAGAAGCCATGGGTCTCATAGTAAGGTCCGAACCAGTCAGAACCAAATACTTGGAGGGTTACCCACAAATTAGAGAAATGCTACAGCAAGCTGGGTGGTTACAATTTTTGGAAAAATTCAATGGTTTTCATAAAGAGGTAACTAAAACATTTGCACGGTCCTTCAATGGAGTAGAAGTCGAAATAGGAGATGTTAAATTCACTATTACAGAAGCTTTCATTGCAGAAGCAGCGGAATTACCCAGGCAAGGAGAACGATGGTTCAAAAATAGGGAATTTCATAATGAGGCATGGAGGCAAATGCTTAAAACACCAGGTATGGATGTTTCCATTTTTAAGAAGGGCATTCCTAGCTCAGCACTGAAGAATAAATGGCAGAATATGTTGCTCATTTTGGAAAAGTTTATAACTTGTGAGGGAAGGTTTGGTACCTTATATATTTATCATATTCGGCTAATGATGCATTTCTTAGATGAAGAAATCAATTTACCTTTTTTCCTACTTCGTAGTCTGAAGAGAATGGCCTCTAATGTTCAAAAGAGGGTTCAATTCCTGGAAACCACTTTGTACCACCACGGCCTAGTTAAAATCCTGATTGAACATCATTTGAGAAAGGTGGGAGACAATTGGGATGAGTTTCTAGTGAGGAATCACTTTGAAGAACCCAAGGAATCTCCATCTGAAGGCAAACTTACAAGAAGAAGCAGGAGAGGGAAAATTTCCAAAGCTGTTGAAACTAAAACTGGTAAGTCCATACAAGAGGACAGTGAGGAGATAATTTCTGAGAAATTGACTAAAATTAAGAAACAGCTTAAAAAGGAGAAAATGATAAGAAGGTATGCCAAGGAGAGAGGTGAAGGACCATCTCAACCAAGACGAAGCCACAGGCTTAGAGGTATATTGAAGAAAACAGGGGTTAGACAAACGGGAATTATAAACATTGAGGATGAAGAGACACCAACTGCTAGATCACCTGAGTACCAGTACGAGGAGGACCTTGATGAAGGAGCTCCGGAGATAGACCCAGCACAACAACAAATTTATAATTATGTTGAGACATTAGAGAAGAGAGCCTCAGAAAGTAGAGACAGAACTCCTAGCCCACCAGAATTGCAATTGATATGCTAAGAAGAGATAAATATGAGTTAGAAGTACTCAATAGGCATATCAAGAATGATAATGACATTTTAAGGGAGCAGATTAAGCTGAAAAGTGATATGAATACAACTCTCTCTCTACAAATGGAAAAATTGTACAAGGCTAGTGAGAAATTGAAGAAGAAAAACAAAAAGTTGAGCAGGGCACTTATAAATTTGAGATTCAAGTTGGTCATAAAGAAGCCTAGGAGAACATTGACTATCAGGCAAAGCAGAAGAAGGAGC
Source organism: Pinus albicaulis (assembly GCA_034641835.2). Classification (NCBI taxonomy): domain Eukaryota; kingdom Viridiplantae; phylum Streptophyta; class Pinopsida; order Pinales; family Pinaceae; genus Pinus; species Pinus albicaulis. The sequence goes on along the minus strand of CM076579.1, from coordinate 937,403,725 downwards.
CTAGATGTCCTAGAAGAAGTCTCAAAATATATGAGTTGATTGCATGAGGACATGCAAAAACTTTGCAGTGGGGGTATGTTGAGCCCCAAAGATGTCCTTTCCCTTCACCAAATTTCACTTCATTTCCTTTGTCCCTTATCAATTACAGGCTTAAATGGTCAATAGGATTGATTAAAGTCACTTTAGGAATGTATACAATGACTGAATTGCTATATTTTCATCGTTTTGTTGTTGTAGTAATTTTTTACTAGACTCAGCTACAGAATGCAGCCATTCTGTAGCCAGTCGCCTATTCCGCAACTATCTTCATGTTCTCATAGGTTACAGGTGTCACTTCAAGGAAAAACGCATATGGTTTAATTCCAAAACACTCCCACATCATTTATTGCTCTCTACGAAGTCTGAGCAAGAAGCTACAGGTGGTTATGCACGTGGAAGAGATCAAAGCCAAGAAGCAGATTCCTACCAGGACAGGGACTCTACAGATGTCTCCAACAAAGTACGAGGCTTCCATAAGAGTTATAATTTGATTTTGATTGAAAAAGACACTTGTTCCTGTTTCTTCTCAAGGGTAGTTATGTATTTCTTTTATAAGAATGACTTGGAAGACCGAGAGACAGCTAGCTAGATTGATGTTTTGTTGCTAGATCTCAAAAGACCGTAATACTCTGTTTTTGAAATACTTTTCCTTTAATGAAAGAAGTACCGCTTTATTGCAAGATCTGAGGCAATCTTGAGGATATTTGTATGCTAATCTAGTGGTAGAGGGCCCCTACTGCCCAAGAAGCTCTGTGCACATTGTTTAGATAAGTAACTTTAGCCTTGTTGCATTCCTAGCTTAAGCAATTTTCTGAACTTTGTGTTTTATATTCACTTGCATTGGAGAATAACCAAAGGGATTTGAAGTGGAAGATTGCACATCACATGTTTTCAAGTGGAATAAGGCACTTTACGGATTGAAACAATCTCCTCAAGCTTGGTATGCTCGCATTGACAATTATCTAATGATACTGGGTTTCACTAGAAGTAGTGATGATCCAAACCTTTATTTTAACGTTGTTCATGGTAAGCCTCTAATTTTGGTTCTATATGCTGATGATTTATTCTTAACAGGAAGAGAACCATTGATAATCTAATGCAAGAGGAAGCTAGCCTACGAATTCAAGATGAAAGACCTCGGCCTCATGCATTACATTTTAGGTCTTGAGGTATGGAAAAGACCTGGTGAAATATTTCTCTCACAGGGAAAGTATGTGGTAAAGCTAGTGGAAAGCTTTGGTATGACCAATTGCAATTCCATGGTTACTCCGATGGAAATAAACTTCAAGAAGTTGTGTGGGAAATCAACTGGACCTGATCTAGTGAACCCATTCGAGTATAGATAGTTGATTGGGAATATGATGTTCCTTGTGGACACCCATTCATATATATGTGATGTTGTCAACACATTGAGTCAGTTCATGAATGATCCCCTTCATTCTCATTGGATAGCAGCCAGACATATATTGAGATACTTACATGTATCAATCACACTTGGTTTTAGATACTTTGCTAAAGATATCCACCTACATGGATTCACTAATGTAGATTGGGTAGGTAATGTTTCTGACAGAAAGATTACCTTTGGATGTGATTCAATATTGTTTCTACCATGATATCCTGGATGATTTGGAATCAAAATTCAGTTGCATTGAGCACCGCATAAGCAGAGTACATTTCTACTAGCACAACAAGCTGTGAATTTGTGTGGTTAAGGAATCTCTTTGGTGATCTCCTTGGTCAAGTGTTGGACACTATTGTGATATACCGTGAAAAACAAAGTGGGATTTGTTTGGCAGAGAATCCTGCATTTCATGACAAGTCCAAGCATATCGAGATTCGATATCACTTCATACGTGACATGGTGTAGAGAGGAGTTGTGATACTCCAGTACATTACGATTGATGATCATACTAAATATATTCTCACCAAGGCATTACAAAAAGGGAAGTTATTGCTTTTCATATATCAACTTGGACTGATGGATGTAGCCCCTCCGGGTAAGGGGAAAAACTGATTTAGGATACTAAGATATCTCTTCCTACCTTGCTTGAGTTCTAAGGGTGAGGAATTGAGATGAAGGGCTCTTAGGGTTGTGGGATCTCTAGACAATATGGAATTTTCCTATCTGTTACCCAAGGTTGAGAATGCTTCTCCCCTATCTTCATAGGGTTGGAGAATGCCCCTCCCCTATCTGGTCTTTACAAAGTATATCCCAGTTTACATCATACTCATAAGTAGGGCTTGTTGAGAATACCGCTCCTCATTTGGCCAACGTGTTGAGAGTGTATTTGGCATGTAAATATTATGATGCAGGTGTTATACCACATGACTAATGAGAGTTATTGATTGAAGATAAATATGCCACAAGATTGGGTTGAGATTTTCTCCCCTTTTATGACTCTGGGTTGAGACTGTGCTCCCTGATAAAACTCCAGGGTCTGAGATGTGCTCCCCTATGAGATGAGTTATCCTATTTCTAGTTGTGGGTATAAGCTATTTCTCCTTGATTCTTCTTCTTATTATATTCGAGAACAAACTCCAATATTTGAGGAACAACCCAAGATTTAGGCACATATTCCTAACTAGGAATATTTAATTAATTAATTTATTATTCTAGATTTAATTTTCAGTAGATTAAGTTGAGCCATAGAGACACCTTGATGCAGAGATCTACAAGAAGATATTCCAAAGTGGAATTCTTCCTAGTTGAGAGGGAGTGTTAATTTTTGAAACTAGATTCAAATTCCAGATTGGTTAACTCATATGGTTAACATAACAATTTAATAAGATTCATCTTTTCAAGAGGATCAAAATTTACCTCTGCAATATTTTAAATGGTTAAGAAGAAGTTAAGTTATGGATTATTTTTTTATTTTATGAGTTTGTTAAATTGCATGTTGATTTGGTAAAAGACCCAAGTGGTCCCTCATCAAGTTATAAATAGAAGTGACCTCAATCTCATTTGCACACATTCACTCATGAGATATTCTTCATGTGGTTTTGGTTATTATTTATATTTTTTCTTTCTAGCTTGAACAGGTACGTCGCAAGAGGTTGACGCAATGGATTGGGATCAAAGGTAGAGGCACCTTTCAGATCTGGGTATTTTGGATCTGGGCTGTGGGTAGGAGAACTAGAGGTAGCAGCTTTGCTGGGCTTCAACCACAGGCTAAGCTTGTTGTGGATGCGACTTAGCCAGTAAAGTCACATGCAGGTAGGCTTCATGGGGTGACCAATTTTCTAGGGAATTTAGGCCCTCAAGCGGCAGCATAGATCTCCGAGGTCGCGACTCAGAGCTTTTATAGTTGTGGGAAAGGCCTGTTAAGGCTATGGATTTATGATTTATTTTGTCGGTTTCTCACGTAGTATCATCAATATTACATCACACAGTCACATCAACATTAGATCAATTACAGTTTTCTAGACTCATATCTAGATTGGGGCGGCTATGATCACTTGGTATTAGTGATCCATTGAGTTTTTATTTTTTTGATCTATAGATCATATCATATCTGATTATTATCCATTGTATTATTATATTGGGCTCATTGTACTCTCTGCTGAAATATTTTGAAGACAATCTACAGAAGAAGAATATTTGAAAGGGTTTCCCCCACAGTGGGTTTTCCCCTCACCTTGGACCAATGTTTGCGTCTCATGGTTGTGATATTATCCTCTCTTTCATTGCATGCATTGTTATATCTTCAGTTACAGTTTATGGTTATTTATATTACACATATATGAATATATTTTTTATATAAATCTAATTTGGGCTTAAGTGACTGATACAACATAGAACAAAATCAAAAAATTAACACAATCCATGTCGACAGTTAGTGCATGCTAAGAATGATAGTTTCTCACATCCTAGCTACGTTTGTACTACCATTTCAATGCATTTTGCAAATTGTCGCTCTTGTGAACCTTTGTTTTCACGAGTGTTATTTTTATGTTTTCGACTATCATTTTCACTTGCTTTCACTCTAATTAGTGTCATTTTCATGTTATATATGCTCTGACATGTGTTACTTTCACTGTCATTCACATATCGCGAGAGTCGTTCACTTTAGAAATTTTTGTCCTTTTCACATGTAAGCTATCGCACAGTGTATATATGCTTGTTCTGGTGGTATAAATGGGTTATATTTTTTATAATGATTTGTTCTTATCATGTATGCATGTTTTTCACTCAATTCCAAAGTTTCATGCATTGTATCACAAGTGTCGTCACAGGCACTAGTACATTTGGCGGAAATTCCGACACTTGGTTCCGACACTTTTGACCAAATGTCGGAAATTTCCCCAAATTTTTTCAACTTTTTCAAATCCCACCCGAAACTGTCGCTATACCAACGTTTAGAGACAAGTGTCACAATACCAACACTTAGACAAGGTGTCACAATTACGAAGTTTGGACGAATCTGTCGCAATACCGACACTATGCCCCAAAGCGTTGCTATTGCGATGGCTTCCTCCAAACATCACAATTGCGACACTTAGTCTAAGTGTCACAATTGCGACGTTTGGAGGAATCCGTCACAATAGCGATGCTTTGGGGCATAGTGTTGGTATTACGACGGATTCCTCCAAACGTCGTAACTGCGACACTATGCCCCAAAGCGTCGCTATTGTGACAGCTTGCAAAAATCAAATGTAAAAATAAAATGCACGATCATTTGAAATGTGCGCTCATTTGAAATGAAAAAATAAAATGTAACTGAGGAATGAAACTGCTTGCTATGAAGACAAGTCGAGGAATCAGCATCGAAAGCTAAGGTCCTGGTCTCGCTTAGCTAAGGGGTGAAATAAGCACAGGTCTGAGGTAGAAATCAAACACAAGGTCACTTCATTGTCCGGGACTAGAGGAGTCGGAAGGATATATTCAATGACATGGGTTGTGTTTTGCAACGTACCTGATGATTGTCCCTGCTCGGTGGAAAAAAAGTTACCATAGAAAAGGGTTTGGTTTGTGTAATAAATAGTCAAGGTAAGGGACAACTTGGTAGCATCATGGATGCGTGCCTTATAAATAGCTCGAAAGAACTGATCACGTCTTGACTGTAACCTCAATTTCTTCTTCCTATAAACATTGGGCAAAGAAATTCATCAATGGAGCTCGTGGTACCCATGATATGATGAGGGAGCTCTTAAGTCGGGTCATATTCTCTCTATAGCTACTAGGGATTTTCCATTCATCTACTCTCACCAAGTAGCGGGTGAGGAAAAACTCATGCAAGTGCACAAGTTTGGAGTATCAAGAAATTTGAGGCTGAGGTAATGAGTAAAATAAGAAACACATTGATATGAGTTCATCCAATTGAAGATGGGATAGATCAACTGTTTCACACTGTGAAATGTACTATAGATGCAGATCCAAAAAATTCTACAACTTTATAATTCGTATTACAGGTGCAGATCCAAAAAAATTGCAATTTTATAACTCGAGAATTGCCAGATCTACAAAGATTTGGGTAATTTTAGAATAGAATCAACAACTAGTCGATTAGATGGCTCGATCACTACCAACAAAGAACAAAGATTCAAAACTAGATCCATAATGGTTGAAAGAAACTATATGCGCACTTTTATGGCTCAAAGAAAACTCCAAATTTATATGGTTATCTGGGCAATTTTAAATTGAAGAGCCCTTTTAAATCCAAAATTGAAAACTCATTTTGTTTATGATATACAAACATCTGTAGAATTTACAACAAATATTTCATAGATCTACAAATATTTTCAATGAATTTTAGATCTAGAGTATATTGCAATAGATCTAGGGTTCTTTCGGGTATCTTCCAGTGTTGAATTTTTTTCCCACAAAACAGAGTCCAGGTAGGGATAACAAGGCAAATTATGAAACAATCTACATGGATAAATGTGTCTTATCTCCTTCACCAGCCATGCATGCTTTATTTACCATGAACACCTCTGATTTGATATTCATTTGCTGCTTCATCCATTTCACTTAGAAAAAGGATAAGGCTATCCCATGAAGTGCACCCCTTTGGTGTCTAAAACTAACCCAAAGTCCGCCCTTATAACCTACCAGAAGGTGCTCTATATGCTGCTGTCCAGCAACTATAGACACATTAGATGAATAATTTGAGGATGGATCAATAGAAGAGTTCACAAAAGCACATAAAGGAGAGCCCTGTGCTAGGCATAATTAAAAGAAATAACAATCTATAAAGCTACACTCCTCCGAGGAACCATGGAGTGAAGAGTCAAAGACAAGAGAACCATTAGCTAAGGTTGTTGTATACTGATTTCATTTGGTTGTTGTATATTTTTTGGCAAGGAGATTAGAGTGCCTTTGTCAAAGTAAAACCTGCAGGCATTTTACATATCAAGAGTTGCAATCTGCTACTTCTGGTTTTTTAACAGGTTGCATTTCTAGATTTTCTCTTGGAGTTTTTCATTTCTGCGCTTCTGTTTTGAATGGGAAATTTCCCTTGAAATGTTTGTTAACCTTGTGAACTCAATTCTATGCAACATCCTTATTCTTGCAGGGAATTTTATAGGAAGAGGAGGCTGCAGTCAGCCTCTCTGCAAATTGAATCACTAGAAATATTAACTTGACTGAGTTAAATTATCTTAGCAATGCTGTAATTTAGTAATATGGATTTTCATCTTATAGGGCACTGGGTTCTGCTGGGAAAATATTTTCCACAAACGAAAAGGAAGTTGCTTCACTTACTGGACCTGGATCACCATTGGAGATGATCGAGCGTATTGCAGAACTTGGAGCTGAGGTTTTGCTTCTAGTATATATTAAAATTGTGTTGCCATCTATTAGTTGTTTTGAGTTGCTGCAAACTCTCTGGAATTGAAATGATAATGCTAATAAAATACAAATTGCAGGTAGTGACTCTTAGAAGAGGCCCTTCGGGAAGCATTGTTTACAGGCAAGATATTAGTACTCAATTAAACATTCATATTAGGTCCGGCCATCGGCGGGGTAAGAACATGCCAGGTAACTTAGGTATTGCAATATGTGCCAGTAACTATCTTTTCAATTGTACTAAATGCATTACATATGCAATAATATTATTTCATAACAGAATCTTGTTGTGCCTGATTTTTGTATTACTTTATTTTTTGTTGTAACGTTCCAAGGGTGTGTAACAAACCACATTTCCAAAGATTCCATATTCTTATTGACTGTAGCTGAGATTTTATGGATTATAATTGAGACTATGTATTTATGATTTTAAATAAAAACATTCATGTTGTTTAGCAGCTTGTTTCAAGGCAGGGGAAACAAGAACATTTTTATTTGTCGTCTCGATTATTGATTTTATTTTTTATAGATGTAAAGTCATGTTTTCATATTTTCCTATTACATTACCAAATCATTCATATAGATATAAATATATGCATAAATGTATATTTGAAGAATGTGTTGTGGTAAGAGTAGTACAATGAATGTGAGTAGCTAACTGGTTGCTTCATTTTGTAGTTAATGCCACCTGTCTTTAGCAGTCTAACGAGGAAGATGCAATGGCTAGAATATGAATTTTTCCCTTTTGAAGCAAACTTGATGAATCTATGCATTGACTAGTTATTGAATTACTATCTGCAGGGAAATATCTTTGTATATATTACACAAATTTGGTTTGAAAACCTCATTTGGTGGAAAACCATTTTTATGCGATGATTATATTACTTGGATTGTGCATGAAATGATTCATGTTTACAATTTTGTCAGATATTACGATAGCTGAAGCATGAGAATATCATAGACATGCTAGATGAATTTGAAATTCCACAGGAGTTTTTTGTTGTGACAGAATTTGCGTAGGTATTTATGATTGTATTATAGCATGTGCGTACTCTTTTATCTTTCCAGTTTGAAGTATATCAGCATTAAAATTCTGCTCCCAAAGCATTTGATATAGATCATAGACTTATAAATGATTTTGATGATAGGGTGAACTATTTGAGATTCTTGAAGATGACAAATGCCTTCCTGAAGCACAAGTTCAGGCTATTGCTAAGCAACTGGTATTTTAGTATTTATTTTATACATTTGTAGTTGCAAGTCAATTTGTGTGTGTATGTAGATTTTCTTAGTGTTTTTAGTGGTTGGATTAACGATATTTTGGATTAAGCGTGACTTCTTAAAATCTTGTTTCGTTGTTTATTATTATTTTTTGAAAATCCTTAGTTTTAGGACAAACATTTCATTCATGAATCTACCTCCCATTTGATGAGGAATGTGGGCATAAAGGGGTATTTGTGATGAAGACTCTGCCAAGATTATATAAGTATCTTTTTGGAGTTAGGTTAGATTGAGAATTTGAGGGGCAGTTGTGTCCTGTTTGGGAAGGCTTGGACTATCTATAGGTTTAGTCATTGCATTCGACGTCATTTATTTCGAAAGAATTCTAATTTTTCTGAATCTCAAGGATTGGTGAATTTAATGGTGAACTGATGGTGGATTTTACAAGTTTACACAAAAGATACACTCAAAATGGGAGCCAACATGGCCTTCCTATTTGTCACAGATCATTGCTTAGTGATTGAAAATATTTAATTTTGAGCCATTTATAAGCCTTTAGCACTATATACACTCCTTAGTATTGTATTCACTTTGGATGATTCATTATAAGTAAGTTTTTGATGCATTTCTTGGTACTATTGATAGCTTATAAAACTTAGATTTTGACAAGGTATTTTCTAAAATTAGAGCTAAGCAATTTTTGGTTTCTTAATGATGTGAAGAATATATCTCCTAGGGCATACTTTGGCCTCATGACAAGGTTGAGGTTCCCTTTTATTTTTGGATCTTTATGTTTTTATTATAATATAAAAGAAAATTGTTTCAAAGTTCAAAGTTCAAACGCACACACATATAAGGTAAGCATCCTGTGGGGTATGCTTACCTAAAGTGCCCTCCACTGTCTTTGGCATATTTAGAATCATTAGAATCAGCATCCGCTACCCTTAATCGATCAGCATTCCCATCAATTTCTGAAATCAATTCTCAACTTCAGTTTATACCTACCCTTCCCCTCCAACTTATCACTCCTACCTCTCCATCAACAAATCCTCTTTCTACAGATTCGCCCCATGAGGCTATGTTTACAGAACAGATTTGTAAAGTGAAAATTATGTCAATCTAATATTATTTTATGATAAGCTGTACGTTTATCTGTCTGTGGGCATTCTTGACAACAAAGTTACAAACTTCATTATGAGTTGTCATGTACTGTTCCTCTTGCATACAACTTTATGGGTTATTTGAGGGCTTCTCTAATGATATGAAAATAATTGTGCATACTGTTGTCATTTTTTTACCATAATATGTCCATTGTAGCTGTCCTTCAATTGTGTTGTACTGGGCATTGACATCGAGTGCCGAAACATGAAAAAGCCACGGAAATTTCTTATTTCTCAGCATGTTTTAGTTCTTGTCGATGTGTGAAGTGAACCGGTAATGTAATGACTTCAACAACTGGGTTTAGCATCGTGGTTCTAGTGGTTAGCCTATCTTTTCGACTTTAATGTCTATTTTTCTCGAAGGGAAGGGTTCTTGGTATATGAATGCAACTCTATGTGCAGCTGTGATAAAGAATGCCCAAACCGGGTGCTGCAGAAGGGAGTGCAAGTCAGAATTGAAGTATATAAAACAAAGCATAAGGTGTTATTTTTCTTTTATTTAAGTTCTAGTATTGTTAGTGCATTAGGAGCATTATTGAAATGCAATCATGGTCTAGAATGTAAATAACTTCACTTGTTAATGTCAGATGCATTTTTTCAAAAAGCAAAAGCTTGGTTTCAAAATTATCAATAAACCAAGGTGCAACAAGACCCCAATCCTGTTTCAATGTTTTGGTATGTCTTTCTGTTTGATTTTAGGGCTAGACAGTTAGAGCTGCACAAGCAATTTCACGTGGGACATTCATTTGTGAATACCTTGGAGAGGTCTTAAATGATCAAGAAGCAAATAAAAGAGGAGAAAGGTAAATTTTTATCTTGTATTAAATTCTGTTTTCATATTTCTTCATCATAAATGGTTCTCTAACTGAATGCACCTATTTCTTACTGCCACTACTTTTCTTGTTTGCTCTAAATTACTACTATTCAGGTATGACAATGAAGGTTGTAGCTACCTATATGATATTGACGCCCATATTGATACAAGTGATTTGATTGATGTTGTAGCAGGATATGATATATTTTGAATTCAACTGCGATCTGTTTCCCATGGAAGTAGATACGATTTGAGCCCCTTGTAATTATCTGTATACTATTAAAAGTATAATTTTTCTAGCTTAAAGAAAAAATATGAAGTCTGCACTAAGGAAACTACTTGCCACCATAAAAAGGCATCTATTAAAAAATATACATATACAAAGAGAAAAAGGAACCATCAAAGAGGAGATGAATGGTCACGTAAAAATACACCAGTGAAAAACACTCAACTCCCACCCTCTGTAGTCAATGCCCACAAGCTCAACAATATTTTTCAGCAAAATTCACAATCGTAGGAGCAGCCAAGGTTTCTTTCTCCCAAGTTATATGTCCAGATGCATACAAAGCTCTCATTGCGGTATTATGCACGAAGTTCTAATTTATGTCTTGTTAGTATGAATCTTTCGTCGTAAAATATCACTTTAGCTATGCATAAAAAATAGCCCTAACATCGATTATGGCTGCAAAATATCTTTAAGTTTGCTGCACAAATTCAGATCTAAGCACAAAATACATTAAGAAGATAAAATATAATATAGCTCCATGCATCCAATAGACAAGACAAGAACAAAGTGTTTAAAAGAATGATTTATATTATATTAAAGAATGGGGCACCTGAGAGGAAAACAAGAAAGGTGTTTTCCAGTTCTCCTCAATGGGATGGGTTCTTGAAAGTCTTCAGCGTTTCAAATCTAAAATTCCTCTCTCTTATTATGGTAGAAAACCCTAACAAACATAGAACTCAATGGGAGCTCACAAAGCAAAAATGGAAAATGGTGACCAAGAATAGATCCAGTGTGATCTAATGCAATGAAGATGACTAATGAATGGGGAAAACCCTCCTATTTATAACAAAATATTAGGGTTATCTAGAACTTGTTGCATGAATAAAATATTATTAATCTAATTCTAGAACCACCCTTTAGGAATATTTTATTATATTTGTTGGAGGGAAAAGGTCTTTTGACTTGGGTCAATTCCTTTATTTATAAATAATAAATAAATAAATGGTTTATTTATCATTTAGGAAATGATGGGAATATAATTAAATAAATAATGGTTTATTTAATTATTTATGGATGATTTAGTCAAATTTAACTAAGAATATTATTTAAATAAGGATTTAAATAACTTATTCTTAGGAAATAATTAAATAAATAAGGATTTATTTAATTAAGTTCCTTGTTTTGGGTTAAATATGACCGGGAAATATAAACAAATAAGTTATTTTATATGGTGAAAGCAATTTTACTTAGGGTAAAATTGGTCTTACATGGTGTACTTGGGTTCATCTAATAATAATAGGTTAGATGACCAAAAATTGGTGTAACAGATTCCCCCACAACGTACGAGTGTTAGGAGAAAATTTTATGACCGAAGTACGTTGTAAGAACTCAATCACTAGACATTAAGAGGGAAGTGAGAGAGAGAAATGTAAGGTTGTCTGATGTGCTAAAGGACTATACCCTGAGGAGACGAGACTTACATGTGCAATAATTCTCTAAGTTATGAATTGGTACCTGTGCTAAAGGTGGCAGGGGAGGCATACCTATGCCCGCTGAGACAAAGTACAAAGAATAAGGTACCCAGAAAACTACGGAACGCAATAATGAAGCATGTGCTGGCCTAAACATGAGCCAGATAAATAACAAGATGAATCCCACATACATGCGATGCCTGGAATAATCGTCAAGACTTATACAATAATATGGTATTACATGAGATACAAATACACCCAAATGCCCCCTGTACATGAGGAAGGGCTCACAAAATCTGACAAAGACATGCGAATCGAAAAGGCGCTGCAAGCGGCTGAGGCTGATGTCATCATATGAGAGGAGCTACATCAAGGGCGGAAATGAAGTCATCCGGGCATGTGGGGGACTACCTGCAGGGCCACCCCCTCATGATGGTTGAGACATCTCACACATGCCCGGGAATCACTAATAGCTGCTGCTGCGTCACTGGACCATCAAGTGTATATATCACGATCATGCTTCGAACCAAGGTACACTGCCCCCTAGACCTGGCTTCTGGAGTAAATGAGCTGATGTCGACAGAAGTAGGTCCGCCGTGGGTGAGGCAATAAGGGAACCCCAACAAATGCACGGAGGAAAATAGTAGAGTGACGAACAAGTAGACACTGATGATGATGATGGAATGAGAGAAATGGAGGAGAAGTTGGACGACTTCCCTTGTTAGGGCATAAAGGGTATGAATGGCTTGGCAGCGACTGGCACAATATCATGAGGGATAGTGGACAAGGGTACTAAAGGCCATAATGTGCGACACAAGAGAGGGACCAAGTAGGAAAGGATGGAGGACTATAGTGGGGTACAAAGGGACTTGGGATAGACTCCATGAAAGTGACGGTGACTCGACTCGGTTGCTCTAAGCAAGGGTGACTCAATGGTGCTGCCTCATAGTATGGGTCCAATGGGGGACCATAAAAGCATGAGTACAATAGGTTAGCTCATGACAAAAATCAACACGAACGAAGACGAGTAAGGAGGCAAAGTGGTGCCCCAAGTACAAGTGTCGTAAGTGAATACATTCGATTTTGAGAAGAGGTGAATAGTCCCTTCATGGACAAAATGTGTCCTGGTGAAGTATAAAAACATGAAAAACTGACAGATACCCATTTGAGTGCTCGGTGAGAGCTTTCCAACAGTGCAAACGGTGTGTCAAACGGGGCTACGGTTTGGTCACAGCGGGCGAAAGACAAAATAGGGGTTTTCTTCTAATAGGGCGTTTTCCCTCCAAAATCATTCATTTTCTTATGTAGCTGTGGTGAATGTGGAGAGGAGAGAAGGCCTTAAATATTGTAGCGATCGTAGCGGATAAACCGACCGTTGGAATTGTGATCCTTCAGTTGTAGGTAAGAGGCCTAATCCTAAGCTTTGTTTTTGATGGATTCAAATTGCAGATTAGGGCTTTAAATCTTAGTAACTGCCCCTACTTCATCATTACGGTCAAGTCTCACTTTTGGGGAAAAATCTGTGACCTGGGACGTAGGTTTTGGCCCGAAAAGTGTGACCTGGCCCAGGTTTTTCCCAAAAAGTGCAACCTGTTAAATGTGGGGGGTTTCAGTGCTGTTATGAGCTGAGATTCTGTTTTGGTGTAAGTGAATGCATTTTTTTTGACTTGGAGGCTGAAAAAAATGATGTTTTTTGTGTAGATATGGCAGATATGCGGATCAAGTGGAGAGAGAGAGACTTAGGTACATTACAGATGGAAATCCAGGCGGATCAGGGTGTCCATCGTGCACTGGCTAAGCATGGGGTTCTGAAATTTTTGGAGAACCCTTTGATGAGGGCTGGAGAGCCCTTGTTGGCCCGGATTATCAGTTATTGGCATCCATATCATGAGGCGTTTGTAGTGCAGGGGCACAGGATCGAGCTAACGGTCTAGGATTTGTATTTCTTGACTGGTCTCCCACCATTAGGGATGGTGGGAAATACGCAGCCAGTGTTACCACGGGGACGTAACATTATGGAGTTTGTTGAGAAACATTGTCGACCAGGTGTCCGAGTCAAAGGGACTCAGATATCCATTGGTGATATAGAGAGGTTGGAGACCCGGGCAGTGGCCGCAGCAGTGTTGTGGATCTTGGGTAGCCAGGCGTTCCATCACATCACTAGAGGGCAGATGATGATTGTGGAGAGTGCGCTGAGTGGTACCTACTATGGGTGGGCCCAGATGATGTTGGTGTCGGTGAAATGACAACTGTCGCTATGCAAGCGACAAGTGAATAATGATTGTGCCTATGGGACTGTTTTGTGCTCTTTCTTCGTCGAGAAGATCCCGACCTTGTGAACTCGTATACAGTTACTTGATGGAGGTCCAAGAGAGCCTCGGATGCATCGGTGGGGACAATTACTGTGTAGAGGAGGAGGAGGAGGGGTAGTCGGACGGGTGTTCCGACCAGAGTTCTTCACCCATTGGGATCATATGCCACTATACATAGATGACTATCCCTATAGTGGGATGAGTTATTGGGGAGATCCGGACTTGCCGCTTCCGCCTGGTCGAGTGTGGGGGCCCGATGGTAAGTGACAAGAAAATAATCTATTATGTGCATTTTAGAGTTTGTGACTAGTATGTATGGTACTAATCGTTATATGTTTTGGAATGCAGATATAGCTTCGGTGAAACCGGCCGGATATATGGGACGACTGGCAGCAGTAGGAGCTGTAGGTGCGAGTGGATCAAGGACGGCGTAGAGCGAGGATATGGCTGATCTAGTGGAGGACATATGTGAGGGGCTGCTAACCGGTGTATCGGAGCGTGGTTGGCAGGATTTAGATGACCGGTTCATAGAGTTATGTATTGGGCTACCCTCGGAGTGGCGAGGTATCATGCGACGCCTGGCGATGGCCGGTCAGGCTGTGCATGATCTACGAGCTACGGGAGAAGAGCCATTGGCTCGGGATCCTGCAGAGAGTGACTAGATGTAGGGCAGGTGGTGCCCCCCAGAGTCTATGTAGGGGCGAGTGGTGCCCCCCATTTTTGTAGTTTTGTTATTGTAACATGTTGTGGGCATGTCGTATGTTTCAGAGTAGATGGACTCTAAAAACACATGTTATATAATATATATGATGTATATGCATTTAATTGATGGTGTTAAATGTTATTGTGTTGTGTGTGATAAATGCCAGTCTAGAACATGATTTGCGATTTGATCTACGTAGTGATTTTGATCTCTAGGCATATGGCTAAATGTAATGAATCTAAATTCTGGGATCAAAAGTTGTACTCGTAAATATTGTCTAAACAGGATAGGGTTATGTACACGATAGACACCATTAAGTTGTAAGAAAAGAAGTAGGGCATCTAAATGAACATGCAGATGGAGGATGTGATGAGAGAGGGCATCGGCTAAGAGACCACGAACTGCATCATATTCGGCCTGATTATTGGTGGCCTTAACGATGCAGACCCCATTTGCAAGAACCAGGGTATGCAAGGGGGTAAAGATGGCCCATGCAACTGAAGTGAGATGGCGGGAATAGCGACTTGCCCCATCGGCGTAGCCCAGATAAGGTGTGGACAAGAGGGCCGATGTAATAGTGTCATAAGACAAGAAATGGGAGGGATGAGAAAAAGGATGGCAGCGTGAGTAGAGGATAGACATCCATTGACAGTGATGGGAGAGAGCATTCTGGGTAGGAAGTCTAGGACTCACAGATCGATGAGAGGGAGATGAATGAGAACTATGGCATGAAGAGCAGGCACTCAGGCTGCGACGGACATCAAAGATACGGTTGGTATGATCGTTATTAGGAGAGGGAATGGAAAGGTCAAGGAGACCATACGATGCGGAAAAGGTACCTAAATCATCAGTATGGGAAGAGAGGCATAGATACGGGTCATCACAGGGAATGACATAAGAACAGGTAAAAATATGGTCAAAATATGAAGGACCCGTGTCTGGAGGGGAATCAAGTAGAATAGGTGGAGTGGATTCAGAAGGAATGTACTCTGGGGAGTGCGTGGATGATGATAGGTATAGAAGGGAAGTGGCAGGGTCCGACATCTCAACATCAGGGGGAGGAATTTTAATGGTAGCAGGGGGATCCACGAGTAGACAGGATGCATATTGAGCAAGGATGGGAGAGCCGGATTGATTTTGTTCAGCTTCGTACTCGCAGATGACCTCTAAAGAGGCTCGGTAATGCGTGAGGTGATAAAAATGGTGAGAATAATGGCCATGGACACCACACAGAGCACAAGGTTTGTTGGTGCGAAGAGTCTTTGGGTTCTTGGCTATGGATGAGGAAGAAACAGAGGTTTCAGAGATTGTAGATTCAGGGAACGCGACTTTAACCATGGGTTGGATACGGGGCAACTTGGGACAAGTGTGGGTGGGATGATCGATACCATCACACAAGGCACAAGGCTTGGCAGGTGGGGGAGGGGTAGGGTCAGGTGTGGTGGCCCTGTCATTTGATGCCCCCTTGCGAGTTTTTCGTTTCTTACCTGTAGTTGTCACAACATTAGCAGGGTTCTGCGGAGGGGCTGGGGGCACAGTGGTGGTGGAAGGAGCGAAGGTAATCGGTTGCACTGGTTTCACGACTATGTATGGTTTGGGGTGGCCTGTTGGGGTCTCGAGTGGAGGAGTAAGATACCATACCAGAATTCCCAAGGTTAAATTAGGGAGGGAAAGGGTGGCCATGACGGGGACCGAATAGACGCCGGGGGGAGGGGGAGGGGGCAAGGAAAGGTATTTGACCGGGGGGGTAATGACCAGGGGGGACGGCTCCCATATGGTGGAGACCTGAGGGGACTGACTCAGGAGGGTAGGGAGGTTCCTGAGTGTGATGGGAAGGGTCAGGTGAAAAAGTTTCGGTGGACTGAAGCGAAGGGCTAGGAGTAGGAGGCGGTGGGAAAGATTGAGGTTGCTGACTAGCCGGAGCAGGCTGCAGAAGGCCAGCCTGAGATGATTGCATCATGCAAACATTCGCTAAGATGGGGTCAGAGACAGGAGGAGGGGGAGGACCAAGAAAAGTTCCAAGCAAAGAGGAATCTTTGTAGACGCCAGGGGAAACATTGGTCAAAGAATCAACAGTTGGTTTATTAGTGACAGTAGAGATGGTGGACTCAGGGGAGGTCTGAGATGTTGGTTCATGGTAGGTCAATTGGTCAATGGTGACAATCTTGCCATTATGAGGGAAAAACATCTTGTGGTGGACTACGGATGGGACGGTTGACATGGCATAGGTGTAACAATGCCCCAAAAGGATGCTGTAGTTAAGAGGGGCGTCGATAACTTCAACGTCGACACAAACAGTCTTGCCAGCAAGGGTGATAGGACAGTTACAGAATAGGCCAATGGGCTGGGAGGCATGGCCATCCCACGCGTGAAGGGTGATGGTGGAAGGGGCCAGTTTAGGGGATCCGAGTTGTTTCCAAATTGAAGTGGACATTACGCAGGTAGATTCCCTCTCATCAATAATACACTAAGCAACATTGGCGTTTCGGATTTTGACTGGGATTTGGAAAGCAACTGAAGGAGGAAGTGGGGGATGGTCTGACTAACGGGTGTCGAAAACAATCAATTGGTCATCAGCAGGATCTACATCACCCACGGAAAATAGTAGAGCCCTCTTTTGAGAAGGACATGACTTGAGGAGTTCCAGTGTTGAAATGGTCGTAGGAGATTGGGCCAAATCATCTACTATGCTGTATGAATGGGCCACCCAACTAGAGGCAGCATTTCGGCGTAATGGTCCCTTAGGAGGCTTGGGAGGAACCTCGGCTTTGGGCGGAGGGAGTTGCAAGGGACCATTGGGTGTCGATAGAGGCTCTGTAGGACCTGACGATGGAGACTCGGAGACAGATGGAATGGGAGGTGTGGAATACTAACAGGACCGAGTTTGAAGGTTGAGATCGATGGTGATAGGTGGGTTAGAGGCCATCATGAGAATCTGGTAATCAGAGGAACCAGAAGGGGAAGGTTGAGTGGTTATCGAGGCATGAGGGGTTTGAGTGGCCACAAATCTTTGTTGAGGGAAAGGATCGGTAAACACAGCGGGTTGAGAAGTAGCTAGGGTGGGAGGGATAGTAGGGGAGGAGTTTTGTCCCCACACGATGGCCTGAGAATCCCACATCTTCCACATTTGTGTTAATAAAGGAGTATCGTGAGTGTAATGACCATAAACACCGCAACACGAACAAGATTTATTGGTGCGAAGTGGTCTGTTCGGCTTGGGATGAGAACCCTGTGGCTGGTTAGCAGTGTGAGGATCAATATTCGAAGGATTGGGTCCACGATTACCAGGGGAAAATTGATTGCCTTTCCTCTTTATTTGAGAAGGAAGAGGATTGGTCGCGTCCTGCTGCGCAAATACGTGCCTTGGAGGGGGTAGTAAGTGTTGCAGCAGGGGTGGAGAAGGCAAGGGGGTGAGAGGTCCAAATGCTGGAGGAGCTGGGACACCATGCTGTGGGTAAGGATAAGGGTTAGGATGGGAAACATTGAGGTAATCAGGAGTGTGGGAAAAAGGAGGGGGCATGCCGTAACCTGGGTACATGCTACCTGGAGAGGGGAATGTGCCGGAGGGGCTGGCCCCTCCTGGAGGGAAACCATAGCCCACAGGAGGTTGAGCAGAGGTATGTGAGAGGGCTCCAATGGTACCATCGGTAGAGTGAGATGCCCCCGAGGCATTAGAGCCACCAGGTTTGGGAAGGTCAGGAAGGAAGATATACACATAACCGGATTGGTCGTAGATGAGGTCATATTTCAAGGCTATTTGGAGGGCGGCTTCTTCGGTTTGGGGAAAATGGGATGCGACATATTTTCCAATGGGAGGTAAGAGAGAGTGAAGGAACCAGTCCATGTAAACCTTATCTTCAAAGCGGGGGGGGGGGGGGCAACACAGGCTTCGTCTTCGCCGCCATTCCTGGACATGAGCAGAAAGGTGGGTCGAAGAGAATTGATGGAAAGAAGTTAAGAGTTCAGTACCAGTGTCGTATCAGAGGGGGAGCTAGAAATAAGATAGAAAGGCTTGGGAAATAGTCGCAAAGGTGGTATGGGAAGAGGTGGCTTGGTCAACATACCATTTAGAAGCTTCGTCGGTAAGCGTGCATTGGAACAATCGAAGACAGATGGAGTCATCGGTGATGGAATTGGAGGAACACCACATGTGGAAAGATCGGATATGGTTGGAAGGATCTTCACTAGCAAGGCCTTCGAATTTAGGAATGTCAGAGGGGAGATTGGTTGGCATAGTAGGCCAACTAACATCGTGGTGAATAGGGTCATTAATGAGCTGATTGAAGTCAGGGAGACTGAGGCCGGCCATATAAGGGAGAAATGGGGTAGTCGAGGTAGGTCCCGTAGTGGTTCCACTGGAAACAGACCCAGCGGTAGAACTGGGGTTAGGGCTAGGTCCTGAACTAGACATGGCGAAGGTAAGAGAGGGAGAACCAGAAGTAGGGGGAGAACCCGAAGAATCAGAGGAAGAGTCGAAGTGCGGACTCAGGGGAGGACTTACTCGAGGAAGATGGGAAAGAGGAAGTCAACCGACCGGAAACTGAGGGTGAAGGCCAAGAAGTCTCCAGGAGAAGCGCCTTGGGGGTGTAATGATGACGGGAAGAAGAAAAACCGACAGGGGCAGGGAGGGACAAAATCAAGTGAGGTCGAGGGCGGAGAGGTGCAGTGACAATTTATTTTAAAGTCTTTTCCAGGCGGTGTTAACCAGGCTCTTCTTCACTTAGGGTCAGTGTGTGGCGTGCGTTAATTTTAATTGTTTAAACCCATACATTTTGAGAGTAAAAGAAAAAGTGTGTTGTGTAACTGAAAATAAATCTGCAAGAAATAAAACGAAAAGAACTGAAAATTAACAGCTACTAATGCATCAATTTAACCCAAGAAGGCGGGTCTCTCAAAACTAGTCTATAAGGGGGAAAAACTAAGCCAAGCACGCAAAAAAGGAGGCCAATAGATCTAATGTTAGGAGGGACTAGGATCTAAAGGAGAAATCTACTGAAAATTGGTGCAGAGAACAGCAAATAGGTAGAGGCAAGGTTGCTACTAAAAAGGAGGAGATCAGCTAAAAATAGAAGAGACAAGGCAGTGGCCGTGGAAATGAACCCAAACAAAACGATATGAGGTGATTTCAGAGGGAGAAGAGCTGATCTAAAGGGATCTGAAAATGAGGTATCAGATCTGAGAAAAATAAGGCCGAAACTCTGAAAATTCAGACTTTTGAAACAGCAAAGACTCTCCCACAAAAATTGGAGGGTAATAGAGCCCTAAGGGCAAGATTCCCTCTTATTTGAGTGAATCAGATCAAAAACAGGTCTAAACGGGTAGAGACGGAGGTTGGAAAACCCTGGCAGAAGCTTCAGACAAACCTAGAAAAAGTGCGGAAAAATTTGCAAAAAAAATGCAGGTTGCAGGTTCTGACCTGTTTTCAGTCCAGGTCGCAGGTTTGGGGCAGAAAAGTGTGTCCTCAAGCTTAGGTCACACTTTTTGGGCCGATAAGTGCGACCTGCAGATCCGGTTCTTTTCGACGACAGATTTCAGAAAAATTTCTTGGCTTAGCTGCGACTGATGTCTGTCTCCTGCGCAATAAGGCCAAAAACGCACGGAAGTTAGAAATTTGACTGTCTGAGGGTTTTAGAGGTGAAAAGCACCATAAAAATAGGAAAAATAGGAAACTGAAGAGAAACCCTAGGGTCTAAAACAACTGGATATGCAGGAATAGATAAAACGACAGCAGTCGTAAAATAAAACCTGTGTGGAGTCGCCAATTGTTAGTATGAATCTTTCATCGTAAAATATCACTTTAGCTACACATAAAAAATAGCCCTAACATCGATTATGGATGCAAAATATCTTTAAGTCTGCTACACAAATTCAGATCTAAGCACAAAAAGACATTAAGCAGATAAAATATAATATGGCTCCATGCATCCAATAGACAAGACAAGAACAAAGTGTTTAAAATAATGATTTGTATTATATTAAAGAATGGGGCACCTGAGAGGAAAACAAGAAAGGTGTTATTTTCGGTTCTCCTCAATGGGATGGGTTCTTGAAAGTCCTCAGCGTTTCAGATCTAAAATTCCTCTCTCTTATTGTGGTAGAAAACCCTGACAAACATAGAACTCAATGGGAGCTCACAAAGCAAAAATGGAAAATGGTGACCAAGAATAGATATGGTGTGATCTAATGCAATGAAGGTGACTAATGAATGGGGAAAACCCTGCTATTTATAACAAAATACTGGGGTGGTCTAGAACTCGGTGCATGAATAAAATATTATTAATCGAATTCTATAAGCACACTTTAGGAATATTTTATTATATTTGTTGGAGGGAAAAGGGTTCTTGACTTGGGTCAATTCCTTTATTTATAAATAATAAATAAATAAATGGTTTATTTATCATTTTAGGGAAGTGATGGGAATATAATTAAATAAATAATGGTTTATTTAATTATTTATAGATGATTTAGTCAAATTTAACTAAGAATATTATTTAAATAATGATTTAAATAACTTATTCTTAGGAAATAATTAAATAAATAAGGATTTATTTAATTAATTTCCTTGTTTTGGGTTAAATATGACCGGGAAATATAAACAAATAATTTATTTCACATGGTGAAAGCAATTTTACTTAGGGTAAAATTGGTCTTACATGGTGTACTTGGGTTCATCTAATAATAATAGGTTAGATGACCAAAAATTGGTGTAACATGTACTTTTGTTGCTCCTTTCTCTTCCAGTCAGAGAATGTTAGTGTTTATCAAACTCCCGGTTTGGACATTCACACTTGAAACTTCAGCATCATCGAAAGAGCTATGAACTACGGTTAGTGATGAATGCTTTGGTTGAACATAAAATATCATTTGACATATAGCTACTACTACTACTGCTTGTAGAACAAAAAATCTCGAAACTTCCCCTCAAAATGAGCAGTTTAATCTATCTTCAAATGAAGACATGCATACGCATTCCTCACCTACATGTTTTCTAGGGAAAGGAAAGGTATCTACCTTTTCTAACAGAGGACGTGATGACTCTCCCACTGCCTCATGGTTCCTGGATTTCTGGATTGCTCTCCTTTTCTGAGGAGCAACCTCCATGTTGAAGAAATCTTCCTTGTATGCAGATTGCATTTGAATGCCTGGTTTTCACTTTGTAGCCTTTAAAGAGACATGAGATGTCAAAGGGTTGCACAAATAGGAATCTTTTTTTTCTTAATGTAGCACTTAGAAGGCCTGTAACAGCAGTTACATACAGTATCAGCTGTGTAACAGAGGCAGTGTCACCCATCAAGATTGTAAAAGTGATAGGCTTGGGTTGAATTGGAATTTGTATTTTAATATCTTGCATTTGACATAAAGGTAGTAATTCCTTCCAACCATGGTCCAATTGTCGCTACCAGTCTTGGTCACTAATTCATCAAATGCTTGCTGTGAATATGACATTAATCTTACGAGCTTTTGCTAGGGGATGAAATGTGTGTAACTGACAAATATCCGTTGCTACCAAAGATCCTTTATTTGGTTCTTGGTTGTTGGAACCTGATGGGGGTAAGACCCACAGTCCCGGTTTTTCAAAACTTTATTGCCCAATAAATTTCACAATCTGGGCAAATTCAACCCGTTCTCATTTCTTGAACTGGAAAATTTAATAAACCTCCAAACCAAAGTCTGGAAATTCACAATA
This sequence comes from Pinus albicaulis, assembly GCA_034641835.2. Lineage (NCBI taxonomy): Eukaryota > Viridiplantae > Streptophyta > Pinopsida > Pinales > Pinaceae > Pinus > Pinus albicaulis. The sequence goes on along the minus strand of CM076579.1, from coordinate 937,381,304 downwards.
ATCTCGATTGGCAATTTCAATACTATGCGGAACTAATTCACTTTCCTTCTTAGGTTATAAAACCCTCATTTCGTATAACCTACCTTTGTAACAAGATTCAAATTTCATAAAGGTTCATTTCATAATGGTGATCAAATGAGCTTTATTATAAAGTTCATTGGTTACCGTAGGCCCACGCACTTATATCCACTTACGACAAGGCTCCCCCTTTTATCACCTATGCTTTCGCCCACTATATATATACACCTATATGTTAACTATTATTTGGTTACGAATCCAATTCATAACATAACAATGTCGTTCATAACACACATAACCAGCTGTTGATTATACCCCACAGTGCATTTAGCATACCCTTTCATTAATTGTCGCCTCCATCCTACAGCTAGAAGGCTATCGCACTACCACTCCATCATTCGACGATAGTCGCGTGACCCGGCTACACGGAGGTTAATTCTCCAAATGCGCGTGATATAGATGGTATCACAAAACTGCTCAATTACACGTGTCCATCACCAGAGTATATCACGTTGTTTTTATAAAAACAACTCACCACCTTCGACCTCGCGCGATACTGCCGGGTTTGGATTTAAAAACTGCCTTTACTGTTCAATGATCACGGTTCCACTCCTTGCCTTCAGGGTTCCATCGCTCCACAGTTGAACAACCCTCGCCAATTTACAATCCTCCTTAGTTTCAGATTACGGTTCTCAACGCTGGTCCAATTCATGCATTGACCACGCTATGTTGTTCCAGCACGGATGACCTCATCCACGAGAAGTACTTGCGATGCAATTACAGAGCCATAATTTATAATCTGGCGCTTGACAGAGTAGCTGTCGAGAATTCCCTCCAATTATGCGTCCATTGGTTCTCCTGTATGATGATTTAAACCAACAATATTACCTTTGTCATGCTCCACCTATAGTCCAACCAAGACGCCTTGAGTATCTAGTCCAGAATTTTCTGCCAGAGTCCTGGGCACAACCAAAAGCACATCAGCAAAGGCTTCAACTCCTCCCCACCACAAGCTAAAACCAATCTCTCCATATTGCACCTCTTCGCTCTCCTCAAAGCTACAATCCCTTCTCTTGCAAGAAGATTGAGTGACATAGGATCTATTCCCTTTTGATTGATCACAACAAAATTGTTTTCAGTGCCATCACAAACTTTCTTCTTCAGGTTAATGATCTTTTGAATTCTCTCATCTACTTGTCTTCTTTCTGCTAAAACCATTTTCTCCCTCTGCTCTGCATTTGAATAAAATAAACCTACATTTACTTCACTTTTTTCATATTCTAGAGACATTGCAAGTCAATTCATTACAGTTTTAAATTCCCGTTGTCGTTTATCGAATAACCCATACTGCAATGATCGTGGGCTATTTCATTTTTTTTTTTATAAAAATTTAACCTACCATTGCTCGAATGATGTAGTTTGCGAATGTAGATCTGAGACCTATTCAATATTTGCATCGGAATAAAATTATTGATGATGTGAGACAAGCCCTCCCAACAACATCTGCTAACGGGCATTCAGAATATTTTCATTAAAAAAAAAAAAAAATTGAACCTGTTGTCGCTCTTTTGATGCGCTATAAGTATCGGAAGACTGACGTTACATTTAAAAAAAAAAATTACTATGCCCTCGGAAAAGTGACATTTGCCAACGTCGAAAGAGCGACGTTCCCAAAAGCGACGTTTCCAAACGTCTAAAGAGCGACACCACTAGCGTCGGAAGAGTGACTTCTACTCAATGTCGGTATTGCAACACTTCAAAACATGGTTAGCCATAACGTCGGTCTTCCGAAACTATACGAGTGTTGGTATTACGACACTTTAGAAGCGGCGTTAGCCATAACGTCGTTATTGTGACACTTCACAAGCATCGCTAGTGCGACACTTGATAAGCGTCGGTATTGCGACGCTTTTGCAAACTGTCGGAACAAGTGTTGCAATAACGATGCTTTATGGAAGCATCAGAAGACCAACGTTATGGTTAACCACACTTTGAAGTGCCTTAAACTGTCGCTCTTGCGACGACTAGGTGTCGAAAAATCGACAAATTGGCCATCGGAAATTAGGCCAAATTTACTAGTGAGGCATCACAAATTTGTTGCATTGAAGAAAATTTTTTGTTAGCATGTTCCCGATGATCTATGTTGTTGTGTCATCAAAGTATTTCAAGTTTCTGATCACAGTCAAGTCTTGTCACTATTCACATCAGTCGCAAGGGTCCCACACTTAGTCAAATTTGGAAAAATTCCCAACCAAACAACCTAGCCTCATCATGCCCTCCTAAGTTGCGCAGTTTGCAGTATCATCCCTCAAGCAACAAGATTGTCTCTTGGAAATGCACAATGTGAAATATCTTCCTCCCAGAAGAGTGCATTTCACAACATCAATGCTCAAAACCAACCCCTGAGTCATAGAAACACACAATATTTCTCCTCAACCAAGCCAACATTGTGCATTGCGCAATCTCAATCCTCAACCTCAGTCTTGAGCTACTAAATTGTGCAACTGTGCAATCACATGGCCTCTTTTCCTTCCAGTACTGTACATTTCACAATTTCATTGCTTAAGCCCAGGACTTAGCCTCCAAAAATACACAATCATACCCTTTATTCAGGCCTGAACTACGCATTACGTAGTCTTAAACCTCAAGTCCATCCCTTGAGCTCGTGAGCTACACAACTTCTCAATCACTAGGTCTGATCTTCCTTCCAAGACCACATAGTTGGATGAAACAGTGAAAAACCCCTCACCCTGTCATATTGAGCTCCCATATTGCAGAGTTGTCTTCCTCAGTCCAACCTGAACTGCACGTTATGAAATCTCAATGCTCAAGCTTCACCCCCGACTATTTGAGTTGCACAATTGCATAGTTATTGAGCTTCTTTCCCTTCCTCTCACCTGGTGTCATCTTAGCCAGTGGATCAATATGCACCATCTGATACTAGTGATTTATTGTACTAGTTTCATCTTGTCATGAGTGTATTTTAGATGCAAGTAATCTATCATGTTATGGAAAGGTAATAATGAAGGATATGGAGAAGGAGGACATGCTATAATACACATATGGAGCTGAAGATATAAGATGATCATCATGTGAAAATAAAAAGGAACATAGGACTATAACAGAAGATGAAGAACGAGATCGCATGGAAGTCTCCTCATAAGGAGGCGGAAGAATAAGGACATGTACCATGTTTTCAAGAAGACACAACGAAAGAAGCAACAAAAATGACAACTTGGTATTGTCACATGATCATGCAGTCCATGTCATCGGTGTCATGTCATGTCCTGTCACAAGTCATCATATGCCACATCATTATTGTGGATTCTGTAATTACCTAATCAAAATGTATTTTAAAGTGGAATTCCAAAGGACACATTCATTTTATGAAGAGTCATGTAAAGTTGAAAAGTCGTATGAATTCAAACAATAATGAGGGTGATAAAAGAGTCACAAGAAAGGTGAAGCGTCACCTCTTGGTTATATATACACCCTCATTGTATGAGCAAGGGGCTTTTTTTTCACCTTGGCTCCTCCCACAAGGCATTAGAGAGAAAAACTAGTTATTTTTGGGAGCAAGGAGTGGCTCCAACACTCGAATGTTGGAGCTAGTGATGCTCATTGTATACATGTTTCTTGGAGCTTTTACTTAATAATTGTATCCTTCAAGGCCAACACGTTCTTGATGCATGGATTATGAATATCAGTAAGTTTATTCTACAAATGTTTGTATTTCATGTTTTATTTCATCTATGCTAATGTAGTTGAAATATTTCAGTTATTTTAATGCTTATCTTATTGAGAACATGTTTTAATGGTTGTTATCATTGTCCCATCCTTATGGACTTTTCCACAAGATACTAGACATATTTTTCTCAATGACTACTTGTAATGACCATCACATCCTTTTGTGGAATATTTTTTAGGATGTTAGACAAATCCTTTTTGTTTGCGTTTGTCTCTACCTGGGTAGTACTATTACCTCTCTCTTATAGGATCAAATTACTCTTCCCCTCCACAGTAGAAGAAATTTGACACACATGCACCTAAATACTCACCATGCACACTTACTTGCTTTTTTAAGGCACATATGTGTTCCTCTCTCTTGCTAATAGTTAGAGCCAAGGAAAACATTTAAGAATACATGGAAACCAGACTGATAATGTGGATGGGGCTCATATTCCAAATTTTTAGGTATAATTGGGACTTCACATCAAGGAGACCCCCTGGTTGACAAATTTCCAGCACCGTCAGCAATGGCCCTAGAAGGAGGGCTAGCTAATAATTTATGCATGTTGAATCTATTTTGAACCTCTTATATAAAATGGATCATCCTCAAATCTTACTCATGGTTTGTTTCTCTAATTTATACATTTGTCAATTTTCAATCCTAGATGAGCCTCTCTATCACTTATCTCAGTGAAAGTTTGATGGCGAGGATGGAACATCCATAACCGAGCACATTTCTTATTTTTCTTAATTTTTTTGAATCTTACGAAATCAATGATGAACATTTTTCTTATGTTATTTTATTCCTCACCCTTGAAGTTCATGTTAATCAATGGTTCCATACCTTTCCACATGATTCCTACCATTCTCTTCATCATTTCCTCATGCAGCTTCATCAAGCCTTCGGTAGGTATAATTATTGATATGTTTGTAAAAGAATCAGTCAATTAAGAATGAATCCTAATGTTCATCCATTGAGGATATTTTTGATCAATTCCTTTACTTTTTTTATTAATTTCTAGAAGAGGATATGGGTTGGGATTTCTTGAAACAAGAGTTAGAGCGTTGGTTCTTATCTCTTTACATGGTGAACTTGAACCCCCTATTTTTTCTACTTCCTCAACTCTTTTGAATCACGAGAAACCTCTAATTTCATAGGAGGAATGTACTTCTCCTTTTTTTCTTCTTCCTCCTCCTTTTCCAGTTCTGATGAGGGTGCCTCCATGCGATGGTAATAAAGTTGGAGTAAATCCCAAAATGGCTCATGAATCCTACGGTGAAAACAATTTTTTCTATTATTAAAGATGATATTAACACTAATAAATCTAGTCTTAAATATGATTCATATTTATTTCATCCTATATCATGTATATGTTTCTACTCTTTGTACTGTGATGCTCTTAATCAATCTGCTTCATCAACTAGTCTTCCACACTCTCCTAATTTTCAAGTTGTTGGCGCGAATTGTGATCGGGTTCAAGATAGTCACATTACACAAGTAAAGGAGTAGGAAGGTGAATATTGTTTCAATATTTCTTCTCTTTTTGAAAATCCTTCATGTGAATATGGTGTCTCCTCATTCTTGACTGATATTGAATCTGTTAATCTCGGTAACGAATAAAATGAAATCAATTTTTTTAGATCCATAGTATTGGGAAACAATCTTGCTGATGATAATAATTTTTTATTTATTTATGTGATGATGAAATCCCAAGAGCATCGGTCTATCTTTTAGTTTCTAAAAAAAAAAAAAAATTTGGAAGATTTAGATCTCAAATCTGTTTCAGTCAAATAATATTCTCTTATTGAAACTTCCTCTTTGTCCCACTATCCCTTGTGCTCTATCGTTTACGATGCATCTAGATCTGATGAAGATAATCCATGCTCTTCAAATTCTTCATTGCATGATCACACTTCTCAATTGACACAATGTAGTGAGGTTGTCCATGATGAAAGAGAAAATAATCACATCATTGAGTATCATTTCCATCATGTACCATATTATTTTTTACATGAAGACAAGCATTCAAATCATCCTACTCATGAAATTTCTCCATCTCAAGATTTGTGATTAGAAGAATATTTTGGCTTAAGTAATTTGGTTGTGGAAGTTGTAAAATATTCTCAAATCAATGAGAAATATGGTTTCCATATGGTTAATATTGATCTCATTGAAATCAATGAAAGCAATTATCCTCACACCATGCATGATTTGGTTAAATCTTCAGAATGCGATTTCACAATCCATGAAAGTGTCTGGACTTGCCATAGAGTAGAGTCACTTCAACTTTCGTTGATGGTTATGTTAGGATCTTGCAACTTCTTTAGGACCCTTGAACTCATTTAGGTCTGGTTTTATTTGTAAAACTCTTCTTTGTGCATTGTTTTACTCGATGTCAACTCTTTCTTGAGATATATTTAGCATTGCGGATATGATCTTTCGAACTTTCAAGATTCAATTTTTGATCAAATTTCATATTATTCATCTTTATGCAAATCTCCTGTATCAAATTCAGGTTTGGAATGTGTACCTCAAGTAGAATCATGGTACTGCAAAGTTGTTTATTTTGAATATTTTCTTTGGCCAGAGGAGTCATAACTGTCACACTCTTTTGAAAACAATCAGCTCATGATCCTTCTTATGAATATTCTGATGCTATTATTTTTCTTCATCGCGCCTGAAATCCTCTTAAGTATTAGTGAATGCATGGATTATTTGACCAATCAAATTCTTATTCACTCATTTTAACCTAAATGGTTTCATCTGTTTACTATACTATCACTCATTTTTCTTCTTTCGATGATAACGATGCTAGTGTAGTGTGTGACCAGTTACAAGAAAATGGTTTTTTAAACTCATCATTCAAGGGAGATAATTCTATTATGTTGATCATTTTCAAAAAAATTTAAGTTGATTTATCTCTGGTAATTACAAACAAGGAATATCATGCTTTAATAAGCCCATATTATCATGATTTTGTTTCTTATGAATTTCATTTAACTTACTATGTTCCCATCAACACATCGAGTGATAGTTGTTTTACACACTTTGATCTTCATTATTTAACATCTCACTACCTGGGTACTTGCCAAGTAGTTGAGACACCTCTGCACTCGTTGATGGTTATGTCAAATACTCATTATCTTGACATGTCTACTAAATATGATCAGATATATTTTCCCTCGCAAAATTCTCATCATAATCCCATGCCTCGAATTTAAAATTCATCTTCCAAGGATTTTGGGGTTTTCAAGAGGATTTTCATGAATTTTATGATCTAATCGCTAAATGGTTGGAGCAATATTACTTGGTAGGCTTCGACACAAATAAAAGGTTTCAATTTTTCCACATGCTTTGTAAGAAGTTCGGTGTAGTTATAGAAAAATTCACAAGAAGCTTCTGAGGTTTTTTTAATGTTGGTTTTCATAAAAAGATAAGAATGTGAAATGGTTAGAAGAAGTGGCTATGACCTATCTTTCTCCTGACATGCAACACCTTCAAATGTTTGTGCAAGTTATTCAAGTTCTCATATGTTTTGTTGCACCTTTATTTATATTAGTTTTAATTTCCTATATCTTTGTGAATGCATGTTGGAAGCAGTTACAGTGGCTTCATTAGAAATTTCATTATATCTGACCTTGAACTTCTAGATGATTAGGTTAGGATTAGGTCTAGTTGCATATTATTTTACCTACACATTCATCCTGCACTCATTTCCTATAGTTTGTCTTGTGTTTTCTGATTTTGATTTCACATCATGTTTTATTTTAGTCATTTTCTGTCTTGTATTCTAGTTTTTTTTATTTGTTTTTTATTTGTTAGGCATTGTATTTCCTTTCATTTTGTGAGACTAATCATGAAAATTCTCTGTTGGCTATGAGGGAATGTGGAAAAAATAGAAAATGAAATTATAACACTGCAACATTTTGATAACTCTATGTCCTTCTTCCTTGTCTTGGTTACATCTTTTGGTTGATGATGTTTTGAAGGAAAATATGATCTTTGCATTAACAAAGCCTTGTCTCAAACCATGATCTCCATGTCTATTCTGTAAACCTCAATCCTAGAATCGAGTCTTTATGTTTTAATGTTTTCAGGTTGATCCAATCAAGAAGAGAACGACAAGGGGAAAATATAAACATGAAAACTAATATCAAAGGTCTTATATTTTATTCTCTAAAAGGACAACCTCTCCTACTCTCAATCATTTGGGATCCCTCTTACAGCCATGAAATAAATAAGTGTCGATGAAAAATATTATATAAATAAATAAATTCAAAAGAAGAGAAAGGGTTCCTACGTAGGGAGGTGAAGCAAGCAACTTTTCTAGTGTTATTTCCATGATCACTTATAGCAAAGCAATATTTGTGTTCCTAAAGTGACTCCACCAAGGTACTATCTAGGCTTTTTGGCAGCATAACAACACCAAAGATGAAAAACTATATTCTAAAAATATAAATCTCCTGAATTTCATTAACCTATCCCGATTCGAAACATTGTATGATCGTTGGTCTTATGTTTGTGTTTAACCAAGTAAAGGAATAAAGGGTACTATGTTTATGCGCAAGGTAAGTGGGGAAGCCATCATAATATGAATGATGAATCAATACTTCCTAAAGAACTAGAACCTACATGAAAGAATTGACCAAGGCAGAGAAGATGGAGTTCTACAAGTGTGTCGCCAAGTATTTTCACTACGACAGACACCCTCCAAATTTTACATACACTCAAATTTTGGAGCCTAGTAGCTATATATCTTGCGATCGGGTGTTTTGTAGTGACTTCTTGGTCTGTTTATGCTTCTGAGCTCCCTTCTTGTATTGGAAGTGTCGAAGTCACTTGATCACACATGCTCATTGTATAACAAGTGCATGAGCACATGATTTTACGCAAGCTTGGAAAAGCATAGCACGTTCCATCAAGACTATGCATGTGCAGTGTGTAATCTCTATCAACAGTTAGTGTGTGATGACAATGACAATGTATCACATCCTAGCTGCATTTATACATCAATTTCGGTGATTTTTGCAAACTATGATTCCTGTGCACCTTTTTGTTCACGAGTGCCATTTTCATGTTTTTGAATGTTGTTTTCACTTTATTTCACTCTAATTAGTGTTGTTTTCATGTTATCTTTTCTCTGGAATGTGCTAATTTCACATTCATTCACATATCGCAAGAGCCATTCACACTTTAGAAATTGTCGTCTTTTTCATGTGTTAGCTATTACTCGGTGTATATATTCTTGTTATGGTGGCTTCAAGGGGTTATCTTTGTGGTAATGAGTTTTTCTTATCATGTAGCCATGTTTCGAACTCATTTCCAAAGTTTCACGCACTGTCGCACAAGTGTCGTCACGGTCATCACAAAGTGTACCTTTAGTGTTGCACTTGTCGTAAAGTCATCATAAAGTTGTTGCTTTGAGGTAAAAACAAATTTTAACATGTTCTAGATGATCTATGTTGTTGTGTCGTTAAAATTTTTCAAGTGTGTTATCACAACCAAGTCTTGTCATTGTTCACATCAATTGCATGTGCTCCACAGTTAGTCGAATTTGGAAAACATCCTAATCGAACAACCTAGCCTCATCCAACCCTCCTGAACTATGCTTTACATAGTATGAACCCTCAAGCAACAAAATTTTCTCTTGTAACTGTGGAATGCACAATATATTCCTCCCATAACTATGCATTTCACAACCTCACTGCTCAACCCTAGCCCCTAAGTCCTAAAAATGCACAATTTTTCTCCCCAGCCAAGACAACACTATGCATTCTATAGTCTTGTCCTCAAGCCTCAATTTTGAGCTCCTAAACTGTGCAACTACACTATCATCTGGCCTATTTTCCTTATAGTACTGCACATTTCACAGTTTTAGTGCTCAAGCACAGGCCTTATGCTCCAAAGCTATCTAATCATGCCCTCCAGCTAGGCCTGAACTATGCATTGTGTAGTCTTAGACCTCAATACCAACCCTTGAGCCCCTAAGTTGTACAAATGTAGAATCACCAGGTCTGCTCTGCCTTTCAGAACTATGCAGTTGGATGAAAAAATGCAAAACCTCTCACATTTTTATTCTTCATCCCAACTTGAACTATGCATTCCATAGTCTCAAGGCTCAAGCTTCACCCCTACCTAAGTTGCACAATTGCACAGTTACTGAGCCTCTTTCATGACCTTTCACCCAGTTTTGTCTTAGTAATTGGATTAATATGCACCATCTTAGACTAGTGGTTTATCGAACTGATGTCGTTATGTCATGAGTGGATTGCAGATGTAGGTACTCTATCATGCTATAGAAAGATAACGAAGAAGGATATGGAGAGGGAGGACATGCTATAAGATACATATGGAGCTGAAGAGATAATATGATCATCAGGTGAGAAGATGAAGGAACATGAGACTATAATATAATTTGAAGATCGATATAACAAGGAAGACTCCTCATGTTCAAGTAATAAGGAGGAGGAGGAAGAAGAACATGTACCGTATTTTCAAGAAGACACAAAGAAAGAAGCAACAAAAAGGAAAGCTTGGCACTGTCACATCATCATGCATTCCATGTCATAAGTGTCATGTCATGTCCTGTCACAAGTCATCATATGTCACATCATTATTTTAGATTATTTAATTACCTATTCAAAATGTATTGTAAAATGGAAGTCCAAAGGACACATTCGCAATATGAAGAGTCATGTAAAGTTGAAAATTCATAGGAATTCAAATATTCATGATGGCATTCAAAGAGTCACAAGGAAGGTGAAGCATCACCTCTTGGCTATATATACACCCTCATTGTGTGAGCAAGAGAATTTTTTTTCACCTTGGCTCCTCTCGCAAGGAATTAGAGAGAAAAAATAGTTCTTTTGGGGAGCAAGGAGTATATCCAATGCTCCACTATTGGAGCTAGTGATGTTAATTTTGTATTTGTGTCTTGGAAATTTTACTTAATAACAAAATCCTTCAAGGGCAACACATTCTTCACGCATGGATTATGAATATTTGTAAGACTATTATGAAAATGTTTATATTTCATGTTTTATTCCATCTGTGGTATTTGAAATATTTTGGTTATTTTAGTACTTATCTTAGTGATAATGTGTCGTAATGGTTGTTATCATTGTCCCATACTTGAGGACTATTCCACACGATACTAGATAGATCTTTCTCATTGACTAGTTGTAATGACTGTCGCATCCTTTTGTGGACTATTCCACTGGATTTTATATGGATCCTTCTTGTTTACATGTGTCTCTACTTGGGTGGTATTGTTACCTCTCTATTATAGGTGCACTTTACTCTTCCCCTCCGAAGTAGAAGAAATTTTACACACTTGCAACCGAACACTCACCAGACACACTTAATTTCTTTTCGAAGGAACATACGTGTTCCTTTCTCTTGTTGAAATTTAGAGCGAAGGAAAATCTATAAGAATACATGGAAACCAGGCCAATACTCCTGATGGGGCTCCTATTCCAAAGGGTGTGAGGTATAATTGGGACTTCACATCAAGGATACCCCTTGATTGATGGATTTCCATCACCGCCAACAATGGAAATGATATATTTATAATTACTTATAACTTAGCTAGATCCACTTTAACACCTACAATAGATACATCATGATTGAGTATAATCCCCTTAGTTAGCAACATAAATCTATTTTAATTACTAAGTTCTAGATTTGTCTTTAGGCATCTTATTAGAAAATTTTCCAATTTAACTAAATTTTCCTTAAAATAATCTCCATGCACTGAAAAATTATCCATGTTGATATCTACACATTCTTGTATTAAATCGACAAAAATAGTTAGTACTACCCTCTGAAATGTAATAGGTTCATTGCTTAGTACAAATAAATACTTTATAGGAATATGTCCCCCTAGGAAATGTGAAGGTTGTGTTTTCTTGGTCCTCTAAAGCTATTTTAAACAAACTATAGCCACTGAACCTATCGAAGAAAGAAAATTATTTATTTTTTGCTAATGTGTACAGGGATTGATAATTGAAAGGTAAAGGATAGTTTTCCTTTAGATTTGTTTATTTAATTCTCAATATTGACTATTTTCCATTCCTTTTAGGGATTACCACTAAATGAAAAACCCATTGGGTATCCAATGAAGGATAGATAAGCTTTATTTTTAACAAATTTTTAAGTTCTTGTTTTACCATCTCTTTTAGCATTGCATTCATTTCTATTTTTGGTTGTTTAATAGGTCTAACATTATACTTAGTATACATATAATGTGTTCAGGTATCTATATAAATACCTTTCATATTTGTATAATTCCAAGAGAATAACTTAGATTATTTTTGTAACAACTGAATTAATTTTTCTTCCTGATATTTTTCTATAATTTAATTAATATTTAAACATTTCCAAGAATATGTTTAATATTTTTTCTAAAAGAATATGACATTCACTTTACAAGAAATATAGTTTTAAATAAACCATGCAAATAATTTATTGTACAAATTTCCTAAAAAGAATTATCTAATAGATTATTAGTGAAAATATGTTGAGAAGATTCCATTTGTTCTACAAAGTATGGATTGGAATTAAAATGATTATGCAAAGTTTCATCCTTTTCTTCTTTAAAATTCATGGTTTGAGTAATAGATAAAAGTGGTCAAATACCTTCTTTTTCAAAGTCTATCTGTTTAAAACATGACATTTGTTCCAATTTATTTAGATATTTTTCAGGAGGATGGAGTGTAACTTGCTTTCTTTCTTCTAAACAACCAACCACTTAGCCATACCAACAACAACAATATCCTTAACATCAACAATTTCCTTCTACTGATTATTCTCAATCTATGCAACCAATGTAAAATTTACTAAAGTGGGATTTTTTTTTTGTTATTTAGGTAAATTTTACATTGGTTGCATAGATTGAGAATAATCAGTAGAAGGAAATTGTTGATGTTAAGGATATTGTTGTTGTTGGTATGGCTAAGTGTTAGAGCCTTAAAAAAACCCCTATGTTCCTTAAAATAATCTCATCATATTCCACATTGAAACCTTACATCATTTTCCCTTGGAAACATGATTTTGAGCACAATCACGAGCACCATAACTAGAATAATGTGACTAGCCACGAGCTACACCACTTGTAGCATGCATTAGTCATGGGTTGCACTACTACTAGAAAAAAATTTCCCTCTTAGCCTCCAAAACTAATAATCCCAAGGAGAATTGGCATGAGACATGAGTCATATTTTGTGCGTATCACCAATAAAATAAGCTACTAGCTCTAGTTCCATCCAATTCACTAAACAATTTGAGCATATCCACAAATACTAAAAATACCTCTCCCCAATCTATATAATGAAGCTCATGCCAAGGGATATGGGAGGAATAATTTAAGTAAGTTCATGTTGTTAAAATTTCGAGAGAAGCCTAGGGAGAGACTTATTAAAATAATTGGAGAGGATTGATTCTAGAATTTAGGTACCTCCATTTATGTATTTCATCAATACTTTTGTTTAATATAATGGATTTATTCAACTTTCTCCTTCTTTAATTGTTGTCTAATTTCATGCATGGAAATTTTATGATTTTTTTCCATATACTATTTATGTGGCTTTATAAAGAAGGTTAGAATTATCTTATTTCTAACATTTTACTTCAAGCAAATATTTGGGAAAGAATCTGTTGTCTCCTTGTGTGTAGGAAGCAAGTTGTAAAATACAGAGCATAAGATCTTTGGAGATGTGATCATTAAGGATACATTAGTATGACACTCATTAAAAATTTTCACCATGATTACATCCTTTTCCATTTATATATCTCACTAGAATATTTTCTTTGACTTAGTTCATTTTATGCATAGTTTTCAAACCCTAGTTTAACTCGAGTTATGTGAAAACTCAATGGAGGACTGACATGTCCATAGGTGGGTTTTTCTGCATTGTAGAATTGTGGCTCCACTAGGGAAGAACTAGTTCTCTTTCTCTCGAACCTTATCTCCTCAAACTTGCTATACCCCTTATTCTTTGGCTTGGTTGTCTAATTTTTTGGGTTATATAAATGTTTGAATTTCCATTGCCTTACTATATGGCTACGGACTAAATTTCCACAAGAGCATGACTAGTTGTAGGCTTCCATCTCCTACAGTAGTGAAAATCTAATAAACGTTTCTGTATGGAACACTACCCATGTGCAAATACCCCTATAGGTGACTAATAAGGATTTTTATCCTCCTAGGTTTCAATGTTTGGATTTTTTCTATTTTCTAGCCCCCCCTTGCCTAGATTTGTTGTTCATATCTTCCATTTTTAAAGCTTTCCTCTTCTTTTTAAAAGTTGTATTTAGAAACACATGAATATATTTTATGTTTTTATTAGCTAATAATTAATGGGGCTTTAAATGATGTTTTTATAGAAAGATATTGTGTTTTATTCTTGATTTTCAGTATTCCAATTTCTTATACTTGTTTCATCCTTGAAATTCATCTTAGTATCTTTTAGTAATTTTGGCACTTTTTGTTCTCTCTATTTTTTTTTCTCCCATGATCACAAATTATCCTACTTGAAATTTGTGATTGTTTACAAGTACTCTCTTTCCTTTGCACTCATTAATATCTTTGGAAATTAAAATGAATTGTGATAACTTTTTTTCCTCCCTTAGGATTAGAAGTTCAATCACTTATCCTAATTAAGGTGAAATTAAGTAACATGCATATGCACATAATTTCAAATTATACATGGTGCAATTACGCATAGACTGAAAAGGTTGGATAGTAATAAATCGCTCGATATCCACATATGTGAAATCTAATACACTTTGTGATTTACACGTCTCACTTTTTACCCACCTCAAATTAGACACTCGGATTTGTTCTAGTTCCTTATTGAACAAGTATTCTCTACCCCTTGCACTCATACAAATTTGGGGGAATTATAACATTGAGTTGAAATTTTAGAAGTACTTCATTTCACATCCTAAGTAAACAATTTTGGGCCAACATATTGACTAAGAACCTCTATAAATCAATGTAAATTTACCAATTAATTCCCCCAATTGTGGGGGCATTAAAAAAATTATGTACTCTAAGTTAGAAATTTTAGGGTAGGCATCCAAATGATGCCCCTTATTCATTTTCATTTTAAACATAGAAAGTTGTCCTTTTAGGGCACTTCAAATCCTCCATAATTTTGTGTAAAAAAATATAATGGTGAGAAGAAACACATGAAGTGGGAAAGGCTCACACCAATGATATTTCAAGCTTACTTGAGTCTCCTAACTCTTATTAGGCACTACATATCCATGTTTGATACCTAGGATATAATATTCTCTCACCTGCACTTGATGGAGGAAACCTAGTGGCCAAAACTTAGGGAATCTACCCAAAATGGTGGTTGTTGGGTGCAACTACACTTGGAGGTGATTTTTAATGGTTGTTGGAAGCATTTCCATCACTTTCAAGATGTTTCCCACTACCCCTCATTATCATTCTCCTTTCAAACCTTTGTTATTTTTCTTTTGGTGGCATTATCATGAGGGTTTCACTCAATGAAACTCTAACATATCACATGCATTTGTGGCATACTAAAAATACCCTTACTTTGACTACATATTGGAAAATAACTCTAGAAATCACATTATTTACCCCCTACCAAAATGAACCCAATACACCTTCCCAATTCAAAAAACCCATAATTTCACTTGATATTCTAGGTATCCATTTTTTTATTAACATTTTTTATACCCCTTTATATTTTTTAATTAACTTTCAACTCCTTTTTTTACCTTCCAATATAAAAACCTTTACCTACTATATATCCCCTAGAACATTTTGTCATTTTTTCCTCAATATATATTTCCTAATATGAATTCTCATGGTATGGTATTGCTCCCCTAGTGAAGCCCCTTGTGGTTATTAGAACCCACTGTTGAGAAATTTATAAAGACATGATTATAATTTGAGTGGAAGGATGCTAGCTTTTTTAAAAATTCACATGCTACCCTTTTTTATACTCATTGAACAATGGTTGGTTTTGACATATTGAAACACCATTAATTAATTAACCTTTTTAGACATTTCCTCAAGAACCATTGGGATATTAGATTTAGTTAGGATCATGCTTACTTTAGATTGATCATGGATTGGGTTTGTTGAGGAAGTTGAGAGAATCTCTCAACTTCTCTCTCTAAGATTAGACATGGTTCAGCTATATATTATTGATGTATCTGATTATTGCAAGATATAGAAATAATTAATTGTGTGTGTTATTCGTGCGTTTCTGCCCTCTTATAATTTCTAGTTTGGTATCAAAGCAACCTGGAGTGACTTCAGATCTGCATGGTTTGAGCAATGGCAATCTACACCAGCCGTCATAGCTAAAGTGCGGCATTCAGAATAGATGATATTAAATCCACACAGCAGTCAAAGTAGCGGCATTCAGCCTCACGTCATGGCATTCAGCGCTGATTAATAAAATTCCCTGCATTTTGATTGAACGGCATTCAGCACTGTGATAGGACGGCGTCATCTGCAAAAAAAAATGCGTTGTAGAGCCGTTAGACACAGTCCACTCTTTAGCTATGTTGTTTAAATACCAATAGCAATCAATCAATCGCTCAAGCTGATGTTTGTCGATTTCTTGTCAGTGCTGTGATAGAACGTGACAGCGTTGTGATACATACAACATTGAATTTGTTTGTCGATATCTGCGTTTGGTTGCCGATTTCTACATTTGGTTGCCGATTTCAGAACATACGCTTAACTGGAGCTGGTGTTTGCCAATTTCTGTCGGATTGGTTTGCTTCAAATAATTTTGTTTCTCATTCAGTTTAATTGCAACCTGTTTTAAATTTGCAGAGATTGAAAATCAGCTTCTTTTCTGTTTTTTTTTAACATGGAGCAACCTATTGTATTAGAAAAGTTTAATGGGTTTAATTTCTAAACCTGGAAGGTAAAAGTTCAGTTGCAAATGATGAGTAGAAATTTATGGAGTATTGTAGAAGGCTCAGAAAAAGCACCTATAGATGCTCAACAATTAATGGCATGGGAAAAAAGAGAGGAAAGAGCCAAGTCTATCCTTGGACTATCACTTGCAGATTCTCAGCTACATCTTATTGACTTAAAGAAATCTTCTGCAGCAATATGGGAAGAAATGAATAAGGTATTTGGGGCACAAGCTGTTAATGAAATTTTTTTCTTAAAGTTACAATTGTTTAAAATCTAAATGGATAGTGAGACATCGTTGTCAACACACATAAATGAGTTAAGAGCTTTGATGAGACAGTTGTCAGAAATTAAGTCTAAAGTAGATGATGATGATGCAAAGGAAATCTTATTAAATAGCTTGTCTTCAAAATTTGATAATGTCATATTTACTTTAATTCAAATGCCACATCAATCACTTGATGAAATGATAGCAGCTCTTATGGCAGAAGAAAAAAGGATAGGTGGCCCAGAGGCTAGTTTACATAATGAACTTGCACTATATTCCAAAGGAAGGGTGAATAAGAGTAAGACTGAATGTTTCTATTGTCATAAATATGGTCATATAGCAATCAATTGCAAAATTCGAGCTCAAGATCTTTTAAATGGGCAATTGAAAAAATCAGCCTATGCAACATTTTCAGATGATTCCCCCGATGCAATGTTTGAAGATTCTTCAAGTGAGGATGAACCTCCTGATCCATCTCTTAAACTGTTCTAAAGCATGTTTTGTGATTTGCAAGTGTGTGAAATATAGTGTGGAGTGCCTTATATTTATTGCTATGAGAATTGTGTAGAAGAGAACCAATTATTGAACAAATGAGCATTATTTAAATTAGTCGTTCTTGACGTCCTACAGGGACGAGAGAACAATTGACTAATTTGATTATGTGAATTTGTTATATGCTGATCTTGTTGTGCTACGGGCCAAGGAGCATCAGTTACAGGTTACAAGCATGTCAAGTTGTTAGATTAGCTCTTGAACACATTCAGTATTCAGACCATTTGCCTAGCCACTGATGGATAGCCGAAAGCGAAGTCAGATGGTGATTGGTCCATAGGATGGTTCATCACTTGTCAGCTCTATCGCGGAAGCCCCGACGAGCTGAGTTGTCAATACTGTTGATCTTGAAAAGTTCATTATTGCTGGTCAGAAACAATGTATTTTAAATGGGTTGAATGGTAGCTCGAAAATGGTGGAGAAAAGAGCGTTTCCTATGAGATCTCAGAGTGGGTACAGATGTTAATGAAGACCAGATCAGACAAAGACACAAAAAGTTTAAAGTTTTGTAATTTGATTAATTATATGTTTTGTAAAGTAAACATTAAGGGAGGGTATTAGATTTAGTTAGGATCATGCTTACTTTAGATTGATCATGGATTGGGTTTGTTGAGGAAGTTGAGAGAATCTCTCAACTTCTCTCTCTAAGATTAGACATGGTTCAGCTATATATTATTGATGTATCTGATTATTGCAAGATATAGAAATAATTAATTGTGTGTGTTATTCGTGCGTTTCTGCCCTCTTATAATTTCTAGTTTGGGA